>CM051262.1:49065774-49080774 GCA_027921565.1 Artemia sinica | reverse complement strand
ATGTGTGTGTGTGTGTCTTTTTTTGTTTGTGTGTGTGTGTGTTTGTGTGTGTGTTTTTTTGTGTTTGCGTGTTTGTATGTTTTTGCGCGTGTGTGTGTGTGCATGTCTGCGTTTGTGTGTTTTTTTTTGTGTGTGTATGTGTGTTTTGTGTTCCTGTGTTTTGTGTTTGTGAGTGTGTTTTTGTGTTTGTGTGTGTGTGTCCATGTGTGTGTTTTTTGTGTTTTCGTGTTTTTGTGTGTGTTTGTGTGTTTTTGTGTGTTTTGGTGTGTGTGTGTTTTGTGTCCATTTACAGGTATTTTTATCTGCTGGTCTTAAGTTTAAAATGGCCTTTACTTTTCTTTTAAAAACGTATGAGTCGAAAGAGATTGGAGGGCAACTAGCCCCCCATGCCCTTTTTTCCAAATGCACCAAATCAAGCTTGATTTGCATATTCAATTTAACTTTCACTCTTTTTAAGATTTATTTATTCATTTAAATTAGTACCTATTGTATGTTTATTTGCATTAATTGTTTATTTAATTTCTGTTCACTTTGTGTTTCATTTATACTTCAATTGCAATTTTTTTCTTTTTAAGCTTGTTTTGCATATTCAATTTAGCCATTACTCGCCTTAAGATTTATTTACTAATTTATATTAATACTTGTTGTGCAGTCAAATAATGTTCCAAGCGTAAAACTACGACAAATCACCATCAATAAATAAATGAAATTCAGAACGAACAGAAATTACAATAAATAACCGAGTCAAACTCGAAACAAGAAAAATTAACATGAGTTGCGGTGACATTCCCCATGCCTTCTCAAAACCAGAATATAATTTGCACTTTACTCAAAAACAGAAAAATAAATGACCGTGGATTTTCATTTTAATATACATATAGGCTACTGTTATTTATTCCTTAAATTTTGAAGAATTCCTTATTTATTAAGTTCAAAAAAGTGAAGACATATAAAATGTATTTTTTTTCAGTAAAGTACAAATTATGTTCTAGTCTTCAGAAGGCATGGGGTTGTCAGCACCACTAATGTTAATTTTTGCTCATTTTTAGTTTGACTCGGTTATTTATTGTAATTAATAAAAAAAAACTTTCCGAAAAAGAAGTTTTTCAAAGAAAATTTTAAACTTAAGATCAGCAGATACAGCTACCTGTTAAAGCTCAAACTCAAAACGACCAGAAATTACTATTAAAGAATAAATGAAACCCAAAACGAACAGAAATTAAATAAACAATCGTTGCAAAAAAACGTACAACTATTAATAATATAAATAAATAAACAAATCTTAAAGCGAGTAAGGCTTAAATTGAATAGACAAATCAAACTTAAAACGAAAAACAATATTTTGCCGTTGAAGTATAAATGAAACCAAAAAGGAGCAGAAATTAAATAAACAATCAATGCAAACAAACATACAATAGATACTAATAAAAAAGACTAAACAAGTCTTAAAACATGTGGAACTTAAATTGAATGGGCAAATCAAGCCTGAAACGAACGAAAATCACTACAAACCAGAGTTTGGGTATCGCCTCCTTCTCTCACTGTAAAATGT
The DNA here is from genome assembly GCA_027921565.1 of Artemia sinica. Classification (NCBI taxonomy): domain Eukaryota; kingdom Metazoa; phylum Arthropoda; class Branchiopoda; order Anostraca; family Artemiidae; genus Artemia; species Artemia sinica. Next base: position 49,079,222 of record CM051262.1, on the reverse strand, counting down.
CTAAAACCTTCTGCGTCATTGTGTCATTGAGATCTCTGATCTCTGAATTTGTATTACAAATATTTTCTTTTGTACTTAATATTGAAAATAAACATTAAAATTACTGTATAATTTTGAACTGATGAGCTTTCAGCAATTAATATCATTATACATCATGTATGTTTTTTCGCTTTGATTGTTAATCTAATTTCTGTTCGTTTTGGATTTCATTTTTCTCTGTTATTTCTGGTCGTTTTGAGTTTGAATTTTAACAGGCAACTGCTGATCTTAAGTTTAAAATGGCCTTTACTTATCTTTGAAAAACATCTTTTTCGGAGAGTTTTATTTAATTTTCATTTGTTTTTTATTGCAATAGGTTTTTAAAGATTCCTTATTTCAAAATCAAACATATTTTTCAACATCAAAGGTTCATCAAAGTATCAAAACTAGTATTAAAGTAACAATATCAAAGTAAAAAATGGGTTTTTGTCAACTCGGAGTTTATTATCTGATGTTTAAACTATTTTTTAAAAAAATGGCTATCTCAAATTTTTATCGGATGGGTTTGGGCTAATTGCCCTTCGATCTGTTTTGGCTCTTTATAAGTGAACTAGAACTTTGCAGTTTCAACCAAATGAGCCCTCTCTGAAGTTTTTACGAGCATCCCTTCTATAAGAACCATATATGCCCCCAGGGCATAACTTGCAACGCCTCTAAACGGACCCTGGGGGGTTGTGTCAATCCCAGAGTTCTAAAATCTAATATTTGAACTGTTTTCTAACAAAATGGTCACCTCAAAATTTTTATCGGATGTGTTTGGGGAAAGAGAGGTAGAGGGGGAGGGGCTAGTTGCCCTCCGATCTCTTTTTATTCTGATAAAGTGAACTAGAACTCTTAATTTCTAATCAAATGAGCGCCCTCTGAAGTTTATACGAGCATTCATTTTAATGAACCATATACGCTCCCAGAAAACAACTTATAACGCCCGCCCCCAGGCCCTGGGGTTGTGTCGACACCGGAGTTTTTGTTATTTGACCTTTGAACTATTTTCGAAAAATTACTTTCTCAAAATTTCAATTGGATAGATTTGGAGGGGAAAAGGTTCTGGGGGGACTAGTTGCCCTCTAATCTCTTTTGTCTCTTAAAACTGAACTAGAACTTTCAATTTAAAATCATACGAGTCCTCTCTGTAGATTATACGAGATTCCCTTCCATAACAACTACATACGCCCCCTGGGCATAACTTACAACGCCTAACCCGCATCCTGAAGCATATTGTCGACCCCGCAGTTTTCGTTATATGATCTTTGAACCATTTGTAAAGAAATGGCTCTCTCAAAGTTGTTATCAGATGGGTTAAGGAAAATAGGGCGTACATGGAGGGAGGGGGTGGTTGCCCCCCAATCTCTTTTGACTCTTAAAAAGTGAACTAGAACTTTCAATTTCAAATCAAATAAGCCTTCTCCGAAGTTTATATGAGCATCCATTCCATAAGAACTATATATTTCCCCAGAAAATTACTTACAACACCTGCCCCCGGGCCCTTGGGGGTTTCATCGACACAGCAGTTTTCAGATCCGACATTTGAACTATTTTTAACAAAATAATTATCTCAAAATTTTATCGGAAGGGTTTGGGGAAAAAATGGTGTGTGGGGGGGCTAGTTGCCCTTGGATCTCTTTTGACTCTTAAAAAGTGAATTAGAACTTTAAATTTCCAATCAAATGAGCCCTCTCTGAAGTTCATACGAGCATCCCTTTCATCTTATATGCCCCGAGGACAACGTCCACCCCAGGCCCTGGAGGGCTGTGTCAACAATGGAGTTTTAGTTGTCTAATTCTGTGACTATTTAAAAAAAATGACTATATCAAAATTTGTAGTAGATGTATTTGGGGGAAAAGGGCGTGGTCGGACTGGATGCCCTCCGATCTCTTGACTCTTCAAAAGTGAGCTAGAACTTTCAATTTTGAATCAAATGAGTCCTCTATGAAGTTTATACGAGCATCCCTTTCATAGGAACCATATATACCCCCAGGTCATAACTTAGAACGCTTGCCCCCGGGTGCTGGGTGGTTGCCTTGACACTGGAGTTTTTCTCATCCGACCTTTGAAGTATTTTTAACAATATGGCTTTATCGAAATTTTCATTGGATGGAATTGGGGAAAAAGGCGTGAGGGGGGCTATTTGTCCTGCAAATCTATTTTGACACTCAAAAATTGAACTAGAACTTTTAATTTCCAATCAAATGAGAGTAGAAAGGGGGGTGCTACTCCGACGCCCACCACGTGGTTTATGGTTTTCTCTGTGAGAATGAAAAAACAGGAATTTTCTCACTTAAAAAAACATGAATTTTCTCACTTTGATGGTTGTTTTCTTGGATGGTTATGGGTGTTGGTCAATTTATTTGATGTTTTTCATGGATGTCAACAGCAAAACATGTCTTTTTTATGGTTTTTGTCAGTGAGAATGAAAAAACAGGAACTTTCTCACATTTATGGATGTCAACAGCAATTTATGTCTGTTTTATGTATGTTCGTTGTCAGTGAGAATGAAAAAACAGGAACTTTCTCACATTTATGGATGTCAACAGCAATTTATGTTCCTGTTTTATGATTCATTGTCAGTGAGAATGTACATGCTCGACACGAATGTTATGAGATTGTTTGGCTAACCTAACCTGAGAAATTGATTTACATAATCGGTGGGGGAGAATGTATTGATTTACGAAAGGGGGAATTAAGAAACAATCATGGCTTCTTTGATCTTTAGGCTAACCTAACCTGAGAACTTGATTTACATAATTGGCGGGGAAATTATTGATTCACGAAGGGGGAATTAAGAAACATTATGGTTTCTTCGATCTTTAGGCGAACCTAACCTGAGAACTTGATTTACATAATCGGCGGGGGAATTATTGATTCACGAAGGGGGAATTAAGAAACATTATGGTTTCTTTAATCTTTAGGCCTGAGGGATTTATCTATTATTGTTGTTTTGGACAAGTGCATGCTAGGGATGAATGTCAAGGTGTCCTGGAATAGGAAACCGGAAGTACATGCATCCTTCTCAGCCAATCAGCGAGTCGGATACATCCTCCTTCTCAGCCAATCAGAGAGCTGGTTACGTATGGTTTTCAACCCAGTTACATAACAATTCACCCATTGAGATTTCGTATATAACGGACATGCATTGTGATTAAATTATCAGAAAGTATTGTGACACAATGGAAACAACAATGAATGTTTTTGATGAGCTTGAAGCCTTGGTAGCCACAATTAGCAATGTGAGTACATTTTCATTTTTATTTTCAAAATAAAATTATTTTCATTGGTCACCCTCTACTATATTTAGGTAAGTACCTCCTCCCCCCCCCACAAACCAAACCACCGTGCAATCTTTATACTCACTAGAAAACATAAATATGTTCATTTTATTACATAAACCTAACACCCCTCCCAGCCCCACTCTGATTTTACAGGTATAATTCTTGCTAATAGAAATATTTCTCTTTTTTTCGATAAATTTATTCTTTCTGTAAGCCTATCAAAAAGTGAAATTCAACTTCTGTCTATTCCCATAGCTATTAATAAAATGTTTCCATTTAAGCCAACCATCGCCGCTTACTTGACTTAAAAACATTTTCCGCAATGATTTAAACAGGTGACACCCCACAATTGCACTTCCTGCTTGTTAATCCTCTACGTTAGTGACTTAACCAAAAGGTTTCAACGATAAAAAGGATTTGTTTTTCTCTTTCTCAAATTAAAACGGTTTTAAGCAAAAAGAGATTATTGTTTATTAAGCTTGTGGATTCGTAACCTGTATTTGCCGGAGAACCGGTGAAACGGGATTATTTCCAAAAATAATTACCAACAATATATTTAGGACATTGGTGAAAGGGGGTTGGGCATGCCTCAATTCTATCACCATTATTGTAAAATGAAAACAAAGTGTTTGCATGAAAAGTAAGGTTAGGTTGGGATGTCTATGAATAAGCCTTTTTTTTAATTAATTAAAATAGCATTTGATTTCTGAGTTTAGTATATTTTTATTTTTTGCTTTACTGAAAATGCTGGCGTAGGGGGACTTTCTTAGTGATAAATTCTTTTCTAGACAAAATTATGGTACGTGTGGATGGTGATACTAATTTTCCTTCTTTTAAAAAAAGGGGGAAATTATTCCAATACTAACTTTTTTCTCTTCTTTAAGGCAAATTGTGAAGAATGCCCGTCCCCACCACCCAGTAAGAGAGCAAGGGCTAATAATGCGGCCCCTGCGAAGGCGACAGTCATACAATATGGTCGCTGGCCGAAGCCTCCTAAACAAGTGATGCCTACCCAAGCCGTATTGGAATGTGACATCGCTAGCACATCCGCTCTCCTTGGACCTCTAATAGCTGCCCCATCAACGCTAGGTCAGGAGGTTACCCTCCAGCATGCTATGTCAGATCCATCCGACACCCAAGCCCAGACGGATTTTGCAAATGTAAGCATTTTTTTCCTACCTATCATATATAAATATCTATCAATTTCTTCCAACTTTTTTAGGCCTTTTCTACATGCACCATTTTCGAACACTGTGTAAAAGTATATCTCAGCGGGATATTGAAAGATTTTTTCTCCCCAAAGGAAATATAATGTTCTCCCCTTTTGAATCATGTCAAGTGCATGCATTCACCCTTTGTCAAATTAGATTAGTGAAGCCAAAAAAAATGCACAATATCCCGCTCATATTAAGTAGCAAAATCAATTGCATTATAAATTGCTTTATTGGCGAATGGTTCACATTGCCTCTACAATAAAAAAAAACTTTATATCTGAATGAGTTGTGTATCATGAGAGGAGATCGCTATCCATTTCAAATCATGTTTTTGTTGTTTTTTTTCCCAGAGCAGATAAAGAGTATTAATATGAAATTTTATTTGGAGGGATTGTTTGAACAATATCAAATTGCCGCCTTCTATGTCATGCGACGTTTTAGACTGTAAATATCTTATACTAATATAAGATATGCTATGGGCCCGAGAAGCGCCGCAGGAAGCGCCATGGGCCCGAGAAGCGCCGCAGGAAGCGCTATGGGCCCGAGAAGCGCCACAGGAAGTGCTGCGGACCGGGAAGCGCTGCGGGCCCGAGAAGCGCCGCGGGAAGCGCTGCGGGCCCGAGAAGCGCCGCGGAAAGTGCTGCGAGAAGCGCTGCGGGGAAGCGCCGCGAAAATAAAATAAAAAAAAAATAAAAACAGTAGGGATGATTTGAACACATTGAAAATAAGCTATTTTTTTTTTGAACAAAATCAAATTGCAGCCTTTCATGTAAAGCGGCGTTTTAGATTGTAAATATCTTATATTAAGTTGGATTTTCTTTAAGTTGAATTAACCAAATGCTACTATGCGCATACTGCTACTACTACTACTAAGCGCTGACTTTAAATAATAATCCAAATTTTAAAAGCAGTAGGGGTGATTTGAACACTTTGAAAATAAGCTATTTTTTCATTTATAGATTGGACGACCATTCAGGTTCAGGTTCAGGTTCAGGTTCATTTATTATTCAATCATACATAATGACATTAAATATATACAGATATCTGGCAGTGAGACAAGCTCGTTTTGCACAGATAAAAAAGAAAAACAATAAAGAAATATACGGATTTTCATTCAAAATGGTATACTTCACAAACAAATATAAATAAATCAATAAATGTAAGGTTAATTACTCACCACACCACGGCAGACACCCACCCGACGATACATAAACAACTCTCAACCAGCAATGGGACAAGAAGAAGGATATGAAGATCCGAGAGAGATCGAAAAATAACAAGAGAATATTATTATAAGGAGAATATATTAAAAATAAAATAATATTTGACTAATAAATGTCCAAAAGGAATGATTTTATTTTATTTTTTAAAATTCCAATCGACACATCAAAATCAAAAATAGATTCATATTGGTTCCACGCGGCAACCACACTATTTCGTAGAGAAAACCGGGACCTCTCTGAAATTATCAACGGCTGGCGTAGTTTGCGTATGCTGAGAGCTAGATGAGAAGATGGCGGAGCAACTGGGAACAAATCAAAAGAAAAGAAATAACTGGGCAGTGACAGGAGATTATGATTAACCTTGAATAAAATCGAGTTAAAAGTAACTGCAAGTTCAACAGGAAGAATATTCAATAAACAATATAAACTCTTTGTAGAAGACTTACTGGGGAAAGACGCTGGGGAAGGAAGATAACTTTTTAAAATACGAAGCGCCTTATTTTGTTGCCTCTGAAGCGGAATTAAATGGGATCTGAAAGTATTCAAGTAAATGAGTGGGCAGTAATTTAGATAAGAATGAACAAGAGCGAAATAAATAGAACGCATAGCTTCGAGCGGCAAAATGAACTTCATACGTTGCATAATACCCACGCTCCTTCCAAGCTTCAATCTTATACCATTTATATGCGGCTTCCAACTCAAATTTGAGTCAACCAGCACACCAAGGTAACGAATAATTTCAACACGTGATATATCCATACCCGAAACAGATGACTTAATCAACTTCAAACATGGAAGTGCCCGTGACGTACGCGAAAATACCATAAACTTTGTTTTTGAAGTATTCAGAGCTAGTCTATTTGCCGTAAACCATGCTACTAGTCTATCGATTACTAGACTTAAATTATGTTTGACACGATCTTCATCGATTCCAGAGACACTACAGGCTGTGTCATCTGCGAAGAGAACGGTCAGCCCTAGGTCCTCAACTGAATTACTAATATCATTAACATAAATTAAAAACAACAGAGGGCCGAGAATTGAACCTTGGGGCACTCCAACTTTATTTGACTGGTTCGAAGACGTTGATATAACATCGCCCCCATCAATACACTGGACTCTATCGCTTAAATATGACAATGTTATCGATTTAGCCGGACCACGTATACCACAATTAGACAATTTTTCATTTAAAATCATGTGACAAATAGTGTCGAACGCTTTCCGTATATCCACGAATATAGAAGCTGGAATTTCACCCTTATCCAAGGCATCATGAATAAACTGGGTTACTGCCAAAATAGCATGCTCAGTAGAATGTCCTTTTCGAAACCCGAATTGGGACTTACTGAAAAAACTATTCTTGTCAAGAAAATTTACAATCCTCACGTACAAACAACGTTCAATAATTTTTCCGAAAGCAGATAGAATAGATATGGGCCTATAGTTGGACGGATCATTTATATCTCCCCCTTTGTGTAGTGCAATGACACGGGCGGACTTCATACATGAAGGGAAGATACCATTCTTGAAACAAAAATTAATTATGTGCACAAGAAAATTCACTATACTAGGCATAATCGATTTAAGCAAGTTCGTAGAAGATCCGTTGATTCCTTCTGAGTGTCCATTTTTGAGTTGATGAAGTACAAGCATCAATTCAGCAGACGAGACTGGAGTGAGGAATATGGATCGGTCAGTAGAAGAGGGTAGAAAACTTTTGAAATCAGCAGAATTTGGCGTTGATTTTTGGGATGCCTCTTCCGACGTCTTTTCACCTATTTTAGCGAAGTGCGTGTTGAGCATGTTGGCGACGTTAAGTTTTCCTTTAACAGCTGTATCACCACCTGGGGGCATCATTTCGTCCGGAAAAGAATTTAACTTTTTTTTGCCGATACAATCGTTTATTAATGTCCATACCTTCTTAGGAGATCCATGCGCGCTGTTGAATGCCTTCAAATAGTAGAGCTGTTTAGCAGACCTGAGAGCCTTGGTTAAGCAATTTCTGTAAGCTTTAAAAAAGGCTTGATTTGTTTCATCGGGATTCGATAGATATATTTTATACAGCCTGTTCTTTGATTGGATCGACCATAGTAGTCCTCGTGTAACCCAAGGCTTTTTAGATCTGTTGTAACGTCTTAGACGAGTCGAAGACATCGGACAAGCCACATTAAGTGCTGTGGTAAATTCGCTGACAAAATACTGTGAAGCTTGATTTACATCCTCGCAGTCTAAGCACGGAGAGGGGTCAATTTTAAGCAGCAGTTCATTCAACCGCTGAACAGATGTAGCATCAAGCCTTCTAGTTGTTTTGATCGGAGTCGCCGTTTGTCGCCCAGTTTTTATCTCCATCAAAAGCATAAAGTGGTCTGACGTGTCATCGATAATAACATGACACGAATCAAATTCCATATTCAGAAAAATATTGTCAATTACCGTTGCTGTCGAGCTTACAACTCGAGTTGGAATACGACAAGCTGGGAGAAGCCCCAGCGAAAGACAAAGTGTCAGAAAATCAACAGCCGAAGGCAAATATTGTGTAGATGAAAGATCATGACCAGCATTACTTATATCAATATTAAAATCCCCAATGTACATAATCTTCCGACTTCGCTCGATTGCGATCGAAGAAAACGCTTCCAGCTTACTTATGAAATGATGCACCGAAGAGCTAGGTGGTCTGTATAACAAACAACACAACACTTTTTCATTACCAAAATCAAGCTCAACAACCAAAAATTCAAACAACATTTCTTCATACATAGAATCAAAATCAGAAACAATCCTGTAAGTAATATCATTATGAATAAAAAACCAAGGCCTCCTCTCGATCTGTCATTCCTAGTCTTAGAAATAAAATTGTAACCGTTAATATTCGCTAGGTGACTAGTTGACTCATTTAAGAAAGTCTCACATACAGCTAATACATCAACTCGGTAGCATGGAAGGAACGAAGATAAATGGTCCAAACTACTCATCAAACCGCAACAGTTTAAACTCGCCAGCCTCACACTACCAGGAGAAACATGTCCGTTAATTTCATTAGGGAGTAAATATTTGTTAATAGGGAGGGATCTAATAGAAATATCATATTCATCATCCGAAAAACCACAATCTGTAGAAATTTTTATTAAATCTAATGGGTCTCTCTCAAAATCTCTCAACCCACTCGATGTCCCATCACCAGTAGAATTAATCATAATCATTTTGACTTACCAAACCGTCTGGTGGGAGTCTGTAGTGAGGCGGCAATAAATCATCAACCAAACCTTGATGTGGAAGAGTACGGCACGTCTTGTGAAATATCTGATCTTCAACTGAAAAAACACACGAAGCAAAAACAGAACCTGATTTCTAGGCCTATGGAAAATAGAAAAAAAGAATAGCGACGATGAAGCATAATCTGGCATGGCAGACTTAACAAGTCGAAGTCACATTGAGCACTGAACACAATAAGAAAGAAAAAAAGAACGAAAAGAAAAAAACCAACACTGACTAGTGGTCATTTTCCCAATCATGACACACACCAACAAAATGAACTTGTTTCATCTCTCGATCGCGGACGTAATTCATTAAACAAATAAAACAAATAATGGTCCGCGTATACACTACAAACAAACTAATTAATCTTTTCCCAGTCAGAAGAATCACTTTTTTTCACTTCTAGCCATAAGTTAATACCCTTATGACGCACTCTGGATGAAACGATATGTTTCGACTCTTTCATTTCTTGTGCTTTCGAGAGTAGGGAGTTTCGAATCATGTAGAGAGCAGGGGGCAGGTCTGTAGAGATTATAATCCCACTACCTTTTAGCTTTTTAACATTGTTCATGATCGACTGGACATCACTCTCCGAGCTTAGTGAAATAAATACGGGGGACTCCTTGCGTTGGCTATTTTGCTTGCTGCGCCTATTTGTGATGTTTGCAGCCCGTGAAGAAATCCGATAGCACTTAGTCATAGATATGTCACTAGTTACACCCAGCTTTTCGCTAACTAATTTAATGACGCTATCTTCAACTTTCTTGTTAGGCTCTTCTGCCGGTAAACCATGCACAATAAGGTTCAGACGGCGATCTTGCACGTCGATAAGTAGTAACTGTTTTTCCAGGGCCTGGAACTTGTCGACATACTCGTCGATAGTTTTCTCAAAGTTATTAAGCCTCACATCTCGGTTGGCAGCCTCCGTTGTCAGCGACGCGATCTCAGAAGTAATTCCGTCAAGCTTATTATTTAATTCTGTCTGCGTAGCAATAATAGAATCTAGTTTTCCGCTCAAAACTTTTCTGAACTCGTCGAACGATTTTTGCGTAACATTAGCCATGATAAATCTCGATTATAAATCCGCTTCGGGAGGATTGGGGATTAGCAATTCATTCGAAATAGCATCAAAAGGGACTTACTGGCAAGGGGTGTGTGTGAATACCCCCCGCTAACCAAATATAACACGATTAAATCAGCTCTTGACTCCTACAGGCAATGCATCAAACAGGTTTGGTCAATTAACTATGACAATGAATATTACCCAGGTTATCCAAAGCCACTCTAGTCCTTTATTTCACTAATCCCAATTATCTAAAGTAAATTGTTCACAGCGCTATACAGTATTGTACACAATTTCATTTGTTGCGCAATGAAATAAATATCCAAATAATAATCCTCTGTGAAAACTGGCTAAACGCTATAAACTGGTTTAGATCTTAATAGGTCAAAGACTGACGAAAGACTGAGGGACCTCATCATTGGTCCCTTATTCTTTGTCTTCCCCCTCATCAGTTGGAGATGGTGAGGAGCTCTCCAACAACATTTCACCATGGAGTGATATCGCTAATTCCGACGAAATACCTGATAATATTGATGAGTATTTACATGATTTTTTAAATGTAGATAATAGCACAGTTGAGCTGGGGGACTTGAGCCAAAATACACTACAGCTTTTGGAGGATTTCACAAACGAATTAACTGGGAACCCTCCTCCTCCTCCAGCCTCCGATACCCTAACGAGTCCACTTCAAACAACTGAAGTGGAAAATTCGCCAGATATTGTTGAACAACTTGGGGGAGGGGATAATATACAAGAGGGGGAGGGGGGTATAACTTTCCCCGATTTCCAATTGACCAACACAATTTTAAATGCAATAGTTGTTTACACTGCGTCTTTTGGAGACCCTTTTAATTCACTTATGGGGGGGGGGAATTTGTTTTTGACCCCGTAGAAATTGTGCACGACTATGTAGATAAAATTCGTGCACTTCTGGAGAATCAAATTCAATTGTGGGGGAGGGAATCAATTAAGGTTTCTATTGTTTTAAAAGTGTTCTATTTGAATGAGGGGAAAAGCGAAGTTTATTATCATTATGTACATTCCGAGATGCGTTTGGTTTATTCGAATTTAGAAAATTTTGAGGGTGTTTTCCTGGATTGGGTAGATCAAATTATAACGCATCTTGAGAACTTTAACGAAAACGGTAGTGGATCTCTAGTTCTTTTTGTTGAAAATTTAAGTGTTAATATTTGTAAATTTAAGAAAGATTTTATTTTAAGAGGGGGGCATGGGGAGAGGGAGGGCAGTAGAATTAAAATATAATCCAGATCTAGTAGGTTGTCAAGGTGTCCAGAAGATCTGTTTTGAAACAGGTCAAAAGTGTTTCAGATATGCTTTCCTCATATCAGCATTTCAGCCTCTAGCAGATGACACTACCAAGACGAATTTAAATCACTGGGCTGTACATGGGAAGGACGGGTCCAATTTCCCCATTGTAGATTTTTCTTGTTTAGAGGGGAAATACCCAGTAACGCTTCGATCCATTGATATTTTTGAAAGGGCTAATGCCCATTTAAATATCGGCGTTACTGTGGTTCAGTATGAAACTGAATTTGAAGATGGGGTTCGTTCTAAAAAGAAGGGGGTGGTCTTCCCTGTAAGGGGCCCGTCAATTGATTTGGTCAGACACTGGGTTTGGTTGTTACACGCACCACCTAGTGACCCTGCCAATTCAATCGGCCATTTTAACCCTATCACAGACATCAGTAGAGCTCTGGGGGATGGTAAGCATAGAGGGGAACGTTTCTACTGTCCAACATGCTTGTCAAAATTCCGTAGTGATATAAAACTACGGGATCATATGAGGCATTGTAGCCGGCATGGCTACCAGACAGTGGAAACGGTTTCAGGGGATAGGGCTATTTTACGATTCAAAAATTTCCAGAACGCCCTTCTCCAGTGCAACAAAATATCTTTAGACTGTGAAGCTAAGCTGGTGGAGGTGAACGATGCCCAATTTCCAAACCGAATCAAAGAACATCAGGCTATTGCAGTGTCCTATGCTCACGCGCAAAGAGATAGTTCTAACATCATGCGGTTGTTAGAAATAGTATAAACGTTGGATGAGGGGGAGTTCATGGTCAAGGCACTGACTAAACTAATTGGCATGGCTAATGGTGTTATTTCTCGTTTGAGAAATACCCATTATATAATGGTGCTGTCTGCAGAGGATCGTCTCGCGATTAAAAATCAAAAAATATGTTGGGTTAGTAAGGGGGAGTTTGTAGAGGGGGATAAGGGGACTAAAGGGAAAAGAGGGGGGAGGGGGAAATTCAGAGATCATAATCACTTGTGGCAGGAAATATCCTCGGGGGGTAGTAATTTTAGGGGGGTTGCGCATCAATCGTGTAATTTAAATGTTAGCCAGCAGTTTTTTATCCCTGTTTTTATTCACAACTCTAATTATGACTTAAAATTTATTTTACCGGCACTGGCACGTATGCATAGGGAGGGAGGGGAAGTAGATAGTCCATGGGTAAATAGTTCATTTACCTATAACATTATCCCCTAATCGGCCGAGAAGTTGTTGCTTCTCGAACTGAAATGGCAGGCAGTGGAGAATGGGCATAAGTGCTGGAATAAAATCAGGTTTTTAGATTCCTTTAGTTTTTTTCCCAAGGCATTGAGTCAATTGATTCAAGTGCAGAAAAGCGACAATTTTGATAGCTTTCCCTTGCTTAAACAGCACTTTCCAGACAGTGAAATGTATGACCTGTTGACCTGCAAAGGTGTATATGCATACGATTATTACTGTTCTGGTGCTCGCTTAAGTGAGGTGAAACTACCTCCAATTGAAGCTTTTTACAATTCACTGACCAACAGTGAATGCACAGCCGAGGAGTATGAGTTTGCCAAGAAGGTGTGGTCCAAGGGGGGTTGTAAAAATGGGTGGGATTATTGTAGACTGAACTTGGCCAGTGACGTTCTAACTCTGTTGGATATAGTCTGTAAGAACACAGACCAAATCTATTCAGAGTTCGGGTTAGATATAGGCTATTATTTTTCCACACCCCATTTAGTGATGGATTTAATTTTAAAAGTTAGCAGGGAGGAAATAGGCCTAATCACCGATGTAGATCAACACCTTTTTGTAGAGCTTTCAACGAGGGGAGGGTATGTTTTTCATTGGGACCGCGTCTTGTCAACCGATCCGAGCGGACAAAGCACCGATGTAAAGTCAAATGCAGTGTTCTTGGACATGAACTCATTGTACCCCTCGGCAATGTCTCACTACTCTTTGCCGTGTGAGAACTATCAATGGCTTGAGAATCCTTGTGAGTTCCCCGACATTACCACCGTCGAGGACAATGGGCCACAAGGATGGTTCTTTGAAATTGACGGTCACATTCCGCTGGCGCTTCACGACTCAGTCAAAGATTTT
>CM051262.1:48972174-49065674 GCA_027921565.1 Artemia sinica | reverse complement strand
CCGGTAAATTGTGTCAGAAAAACTTAAACCAAACCAGATTATACCCACCTAAACCAGATTGTATCTACCAAAACCAGATTATACCTACCAGAAAACTGTTGGTACGGGGGCGTAGCAAATCCAGACGAAGCAATTACTGGCGTGGCCAAAAATAGCGCGCCACGCCGCGCCGCCGGTAAGATGTCGGCGGCTGGCCACCGGCGCGATCAATGTTGACCGCAAACATTAATGTTCTCATCAGTCTTTCTCAAATCACAGCTTAAATTTACAACAGATTCGAGCCTATTCATGAGTTCAAAAATTCACAAGTCGCTGGCTGGAAACTGGTCTTCCTCGTTATTCATCAAGAGAAGTAGAAATCTGGTAGAACTGAAATGGCTGTGACGTTTCAGAACCCTTGCATAATACGAGTAGTTGAAGTATCTATTAGCTATGTATTCTTAACATAAATAATTATCAAAATTAGTAGTTTTTTTTCATCGAGCATTACTGCATACAAAACTTCAAATACCGTATCACAAAATTCGTCAGTTATCTGGGTAAAAACTTTGAATATAACTTTGAACTTAGAAGCTTAATTTGTTCATAATGCCCTTATCCTATATCTGTTTTGTCACCTTTAAAAACAGTTGAAATGGGTGACTTTGATATTGATTGTTTTTTTTTGCTCTTTTGGATTCCTAAAAAGCCTTCTTGTATTAAAAACTGGTTTTTAATAACAATTTAAAAAAAAATGCATTTTTAAGTTTTTTTTGGCTTCTTTATAGAATATATGTCATGTAGGCTAAGGCTGAACTGCTGCTTTTTTATTGGTTTTGGCTATTCTTTTGGATATTATTAATTTTTTCTTTGGGGATTCATTCCAAATTATAAACAGATAAATACCTAATATCAGTCAAATTATAAACTGCATCTAAAAGGAGTAAATTTATCAAATTGAAAAATACATGATGAACACTTCACATGAGAACATTTCAATTACAATGAAACAAAAAACACTTAATGGTTTATTCGGTATGAAGAAAAATGAAGTGCCAGCTATTTTCTAGGTAAAAAAATGAAAAACTCATCCGTTTTAAATGTAATTACATGAAATAATATGCAGACTGAACTAGCTCCAGGTAGATGTTGGGATTTTCATCCTAGTTCGTCATTTTTAATCCAAGCAAAATGTTAGGACACTTAGTATCAGTTATTGAGTTAAGCTTTGAGTTCCAAATGCTCACAAAAATTACCAAATTTCAGAAAGTCTCAACAATAAGTCACTTGGGTCAAAATACTCAAAGACTCCTCTTTGATCCCCACCAGGCTCAAAGCTTCTGCTATGGTCATTTCCATGGAAATCTCCCAAGAGTTTCTTTTTAAAATAGCTTTCAAGCGTAGTTAGGGGTATTAGCCTTTTTTGCTTTTCTTCAACTTTTTTCAAAGCTGAAAAAAGTGTTATAATATTCCAAATGTTACATTTGTTATATTTGTGCATATTTTGGTAATCATTTGTGGGGCGATCGAATTTTTTAAACCACTGTAGATACTTAAGAACGTTGCAACATCTAGTACCCTGAGGTCATAAGACTGTCAAAGACACCTCCTTGAACCTCCCAAATTGAAAGCTTTTATTATGACCTGGCCTTTTAATGTAACTTGGGCACTGGAGAAAGGGTTCCATTGTCACTCGAGCGCAACGTTAGGTGGGGATGTCGATATTGCTTTCGTCACACCAATCCATTTTAGTGTGAATTTGCCTGGTACTTATGAATGAATGTTTTCAAAGTAACCCGTTTCATCAATAAGAAAAAAAACGGATTGAACGCATATTTCCCTTTCCCTTGGGACGACAAAACCATGCAAGTGCTGTATCAAGTATAAACTCACGAAAATCTTGTTAATTTTTGTCAACTTTTCAACTTTTTGGCATCCCTGCTTTCAATAAAAAAATCAAGGTACTATCACTTAAATATAATAACTCCCTATGCCCCCCCCCCCTCTGGATACCATCTTGATAGGATACCGTCTCTGCTTTAAATAAAAAAATAATTAACTTATTGGCACCCCTGCTTTCAAAAAAAATCGAATTATTATCATTTAAATATGATAGCTCACTACCCCCCCCCGGGATACCACCTTGATAGAATGTCGTTTCTGCTATTAAATTAAAAAAAATTAACTTTTCGGGATCCCTGCTTTCAATTAAAAAAAATTCGAGATATTATCATTTAAATGTAATACCTCCCTACCCCCCCCCCCTCTGGATACCACCTTGATAGGATACCGTCTCAGCTTTCATTAGAAAAATAATTTACTTAATAATTAACTTGGTCACTGTATGGTTCAAACAAACACGCAAAATAACGTTAAACAGCTTAGTGTTCCTTGAAAAAAAAATGAGGGTATGAGTAAAGGGGTACAAAGACAACAACAAAAATGTCAAAATTATTCAGATATACCTCAAATTACTGAAAAACTGAGTCATAGATTCGCTGTGGCATTCAATAAGATCCAAAGAATCTAATTAAAAGGGAGCACACACAAAAGCCAAATTAGGCCAGTAGCCTATGAGAAATCGCATAAATACCCAAGACAATGAACAAGTCCTAATGGGGGGGCCCTGGGTCTATCAAAATATTTCAATAGTTTCCCAGGGAATTTGATGTCATTTTCTTCTGTCTCCACTTTAAATGAAAAAAAATAATTATCTTTTTGGCATCCCTGCTTTCAATAAAAAAATGAGTTATTATCATTTAAAAATGATAGCCCCCTATCCCCCCCTATAGGCAATAATTTACAATTTATTTATGAAGCATATTTTGGGGTAGCTTCCGGTTCAATATTTAATTCCCCAACCTTGTACATAGCTTAGTCTATAGCTAAATTTTGTCTCGATAGAAGGTTTTTTTTTTGGGGGGGGGGGGGGGGTAAAAATGTTTCCGAAAGAAGATTGTATTTTCTATCAGGGTTCAACAATTGAGTATTAAACATTGAGAAAATCTTATCTAAAAACAGCAAAAAAAAAATCTGCAAGTTTACAATGCAGCTGTAGAAAACAATCTGTCGGCTGTCAATTTCAAAATCCAACTGAAGGCTGAGAGCTGTATAGTAGTGAATGCGTTCTATAATTCTATTCAACTTGAAAATAAAATTCTTGACTACGAATGATGTAAGAAATAGCGATTAGGAAACTGCATCGAAATGACTTAAACTCATTTCATAAAGACGATTCTTTTTTTGTCAACATATGAAGAACTGTGTATATTACAATATTTGCAATTGCATATTGCATCTGTCTGGTTTTTATGCAAAGTAACAAAAGAGACGAAAATTAATGAACAAGAGAAGAGTGAAGAATTATGGTATGCAAAGTAATATTTGGCAGGGAAAGTCACTGGTGATAAATCGCTACGGGTGGCACCGTGATTGCAATATTTTTGGGGGATTCGGGAACCAAATTTTTTTTCGGGGTGACGCACAGATTTTTGGGAAAATACCCGAAAATTCGGAGATAGTGCAAGCTCTGCTTGATTTCTAATCAGGCAAATCGAAATACTAAACCACACGAGAAGAAAAAGCTCCGACTTTGCGTTTGACGCAATAAAGAATTGCCGCAAAATTAATTTGAAGTCGACCGAACGCCGCCGCCTCTGCCGTGGTGGCGCGCCTGTGGTCCACCGGCGGTGGTACGACACTTCGGCGGCGTTCGACCGGAACTCGTCGGCGGCGTTCGGCCGATCCGTCGGCCGGCGCCGGGGTCTACATACAGTTCCAATATATCAAATGTTTTTTTGATTAATACCTTTAGTTTTCATAGCAGCAGTAGTAGTAGTAGCAGTCAGGGGCGGATCCAGTATTTTTTTAGGAGGGGGGCGCAAAATCTGTTGCACCGATAAACTTGCGTTAGGAGCAAGTTTAATTAACGTAATCTTCCGTTAATTAAGTAAAATTACACTACTTTAGACTACGTTAGGGTGGGGGGCGAGCGCCCCCTCTTCCCTCCGGATCCGCCACTGGTAGCAGTAGAATTAAATAGTAGTTACGTAGGTCCTTAGTTTTATTGGCAGTGAGTTGTAGTAAAATTAGCAATAATAGTAGCAGTAGTGAAGTATGAGTAGAAGCAGTAGCATGCAAATATTTTCTTTTTTGCTAGTTCAACATTCCCCACAACAAGCCCTGTTAGTTTCAACTTCACACACAAAACTGTTTCTAAGATATTGCTGTTACGCACCCTTTGAAAAACCTGCATATAGACGGCGCTTTGTGATTCAGTTTCACCTTTCCCCCTCAAAAATTTCTTGAAATTTTACCTTCATACCCTTAGGCATCGTTGTAATAGTAGTCACAGTAGTAGTATTGCTATTACCAGTAGTAGTATTAATAGTAACACGTTGGTAGTATTATTAGCACCAGTAGTACTAACGTATTGCCTTTTGGTCAGAAGAACATCCCTCTCATCAAGTCCAGAAGTTTCAACTTAAATACAATTAAGTTCGATTATGACATTGCTGATATATCCTTTTGATAACCTGGAAATGTTTACTTTTGGTTGTTACGTAATTGGAGTTGAGGGTGACGCAATCTTGCGTGAGTTTGCTTCAGTAGTAAAAAAGAGTTCAATGTGTCAACATCGAGGATATTATTCTCTAGTAAGGGATGATTTTACTATTAACACTAGAGTGCCTAGTGTAGCAGTAGAAACTACAAGGGATTGCTGGATAACCTCAAAATGGGACGATATGTTTAAGCTATATGCTATATCATTAAGCAAATTCAAGTTGGAAGAACAGTCATGCTTTGCAGCAAAAGTGAATATAATGCATATAAAAAAAGTTACAAGATGGATTAAATACATTAGTGAAATATATTGAAGGCAACGATCGTGAATCAATCTATAAAAAAGAAGTGAGTATGTAAACTAGTGAGATCTATTGTTAGTCTATAATCGGCAATGATGGAGTATCAGGACTAACAATGAATGGATTTGAGAAACAAAAAATCATACAGAATCTAGTAAAATTGGAAATTTTTTTTATTCTAGATGATAATTTCTAGAGTCATCTCTTCAAAGGAAAATATTTACTCAAAGAATGCTTAACGATATAACGAGAAATGATTCTCCATCTTTGGACTATTGTATGAACTTTTACATTGTGGCCCACATGCATTTACTCAATTTATTGATATATTAATTGAAACAAAACGAAATGATATTGTGGTTTTGCTTTTAAACCACTACCTAGACGAGCCATTCTGCAAGGCAACAACAAATAAATCGAAAAGTTTTGTGAAGTCACTCCTCCTTCTAGAAGACTTTCATTTTCCCCAGTCAGTTTCTTTTGGAAGTGAGACAGTCAACATCGGAAAATGTTTTAGACATGTCCGTTCTGCCTGTATACATGTAGCTGCTGGTCATCCTGTGAGGAAATGTACTTTTGTTGATGTCTATAATGATAAATGGTGATTATGCAATCCATGTAAATTGCATAGAGGATACGCAGTGAAAATTAAAGACCGTAATTCATGTCTTGAAAAGATTTGTGACTCTCATACTAGAGGTTTCCCATGCTCCAATTGTCACTATAAGTGTGATCAATAGGAAAATACGTATTCTGGCATGATTTCAAAAAAACCTTTAAACCTGATTTTAAGTATATTTTTAAGAGACTGGTATCTTCATTGGTTTTAAATTGCTTTGGGAAGGAAGAGCCTGGTTTTTACTTCAATTGCTGGAATAAATCGGGTGCAGTGCCAACTACTTTTCGCAAAATAAAATTGGACTGAGCAAGTTGTAGGTCTATATCAATCTTCACATTGGGAGGCAATCATTGAGGTATATTAATTATCTCATAATCTATTTTCCCAACCAAGTGTAAATATTTAGTTTATGGTTAATATCATTTTAATCAGTTATTTATATCATTTTATAATATTAGTTTATTGCTAATATCCTTGTCCTTTTTAATCATATCCAATAGCTTTACATTCACATACTTTATAGGACATTGGAGTCATCAACCATGAAACTGTATATAACTTGCATAATTTTAAAGATTGTTGCTTGTGCTCACCAATTTTTCCATTTATGTAGACACTTATTTGCCTAAATATATTGTGTACAAAATTTTTATAGGATAACCGCTCGGCTGCACTTTGTTTTTTATTTTTGGATTTTTTGACAATGATATGTAAATCTAAAAATGTGGAAGTCAAATCTTTGAAATAATCTTCACTAAAATAAATTTGAAAATGTACGTTTTCAGAGAGCGGTTGTTGCGGATAAAAATTGTTCAGTGTAACAGTTTTGACACTCACATCAAACATTTCCATCATTGGAAACATTTAAAGATGAGTTGATGAAGTATGTGATTCTTTTATGTGGTAGATATGCATTTCTAGGAAAATAAATTCCTTTTCGATCTAACAGTTTTTACTTTCTTTTTCTTATTCGACAAGAGCGATGTTTTACGCTTCCGGGCTGAGTTGAGCCTGATGAGTGATGAGGTGTTTCTTGCCATTTTGAACCTTTTCCGCTTTGTCGTGATTAAATCGCTCGCAGAGGGATCGGCGCTTGTTCGAGATTTTTTAAAAACTTTCTTTAAATCCTTCTCAAAGCCCAATATGTGGTGTAGAGGATGAAAAATGTGCGGCAACCGGCGCAATAATTTTTAGCCAAGGGTAACGCAGAGCGAAACAACTTAGCAAACCAATGCCGAGACCGTAACGGATATGGACGAACCACCCCTCTAATAGTCAGTTCCATGACCCAATTGTCGAGGTCCAAGAGTAGCAACATAGCAATCACTATCAGGACAAACGAAGTATTTTTTCTATTAGCCATCTCATTGGATAGGTTTGAAAACGACATATAATCACAGCCAAAACTTTTTTTATTGCTAGAGGATCACCCAATTCAATTCCTAATGTTAATTGACAAAACTCCAACACGAAGTGTCGACTGGAATGTATTGAATGTGCTTTATGTTTCAGCGGTGAATGTTTTCTTGACTGTTTTTTTTGTGTTCAAAAGTACGTAAAAGGGGGGGGCATTGGTATTACCAACTCTCGATGGTCTCGACAAAGGATGCATAAAGAAATAAACAATTGTTTGATGAGAAGCCGGGGCATAGTGTGCATAGATAATATGATCCTTTCCACTGATTTTTTTTGCTTTAATAATACGATCTTTAAAGCCAGAACCTCACGTAAATCCTTATTGAACAAAATTCTTTCATTATCTAATAGATTGCTAATGTGAATCCTCCTCTGTTCTGTTGAATAGTTAAATGTTTAGCCACCTATTTTCGAATCGTAATTTTTTCGTTCGATAACTCGACAGAGCTCATGCATAATACTGTATTCCTCATAGGGGTATCATAGGCAGCGCAATCACACGCTGCCTAAGTAAAGAACGATGTTGGCACAATGTATTATTTTTTTTTCTTCCATACCAGGGCACTTCGTATGGAAAGGAGTTGTCGTAGAAACTTGGAAAGGGCTCTTCAATTGGAAATTGGGATTGGCTAGTGCCTTTTTTAATAGTCGAAAGTGATTGGAAGGCAACTAACACTCCTTCCACGCCCTTTTCCCCAAACACATCCAATTAAAATCTTGAGATAGTCATTTTGTTCAGCGTAGTTGATTTCCAGATAGAAATTATGTTTTTGAGGAGGACACTCCCCACAACCCTCAAATGGGTTTTAAAGTTATACCCTAGGGGCATATAAGAAACGATGTTGGCACACTGTATTATTATATTATTATTTTTCTTTAGATCAGGACACTTTGTATCGAAAAAGTTGTCGTAGAAACTTCGAAAAGGGCTCCTCAATTGGAAGTTGGAGTGGCTTGTGCCCTTTTTACTATTCGAAGTGATCGGAAGGCAACTAACACCCCTCCACCCCCAACCATTTCCCGAAACACATCCTTCAAAATTTTGAGATAGCCATTTTGTTTAGCGTAGTTGATTTCCAGATAGAAATTATGAAATTATTTTTGAGGAGGACCACTCCCCCACAGCCCTCAGAGCAAGGGTTGTAAGTTATTCCCTGGGGCAATATAAGGTTTTTATAAAAAGCGTTGTCGTAGAAACTTCAAAAAAGGCTCATTCGATTGGAATTCAAAGGGCTAGTGCTCTTTTGATAGTCGGAAGTGATTGGAGGGCAACTAACCCCCTCTCACGCCCATCTTTCCCCAAACACATCCATTCAAAAGTTTGAGATAGCCATTTTGCTCAACGTAGTTGAAAGTTCTGGAATTAGGTCTTTGAGGATGACAACCCCCCCCCCCATTCCTCAGGGCAAGTGTTTTAAGTTATGCCCTGGGGCATATAAGGTTTTTATAGAAAGCGTTGTCGTAGAAACTTCAAAAATTGCTCATTCGATTGAAATTGAAATGGCTAGTGCCCTATTTAATAGTCGAAAGTGATTGGAAGGCAACTAACACCCCTTCTGCGACCACCATTTCCCAAACACATCCAATCAAAATTTTGAGATAGCCATTTTGTTCAACGTAGTTGAAAGTTCTGGAAATTATACCTTTGAGCAGGACAACCCCCCCCCCCCACAGTCTTCAGGGCAAGGGTTATATGTTATGCCCCGGGGGCAGATAAGGTTTTCATTGAAAGCTTTGTCGTCGAAACTTGAAAAAGGGCTCATTCGATTGGAAATTCAAAGAGCTAGTGCCATTTTTAATAGTCGAAAGTGATTGGTGGGCAACTAACCCCCCTGTCACGCCCACCAGTTATCCAAACACATCCAATCAAAATTTTGAGATAACCATTTTGTTCAATGTAGTTGTAAGTTCTGGAAATTAGGTCTTTGAGGATGACAACCCCTCCCCAGCAGATCCTCACGGCAAGGGTTACAAGTTATGCCCTGGGGGGCATATAAAGTTTTTATTGAAAGCTTTGTCGAGAAACTTGAAAAAGGGAGCGTTCGATTGGAAATTCAAAGAGCTAGTGTGATTTTATCTAAATCTTGAATACAAGCAGAAGTATTTTTCATTATACAATATCTCGAGATTAAAAGTCGTCGAATTGTTATTATTAAACGTTCAGCCAATGCTGCCTTTATTGGACTGTGACTATGATAGAGTATTGTATTAGTTTTCAATAAAACCTTTTTTACATCTGTATTAACAAATTCACTACCCCGATCTGTTTGAATTTTTCTATAAGAATCTTGTTCAATGATAGATTCAAGAGCTCAGGCATGCTCATCGCCTCTCTTTGAACGGAATGGAACGGTATATGCATAGCGACTATTAACACTGATCGCAAGTAAAATGTAGTTGTCCGGACTATTGTGACGTCTTAAATCTCGTCTTGAGGTTCCTTAGAGCATAAAGAACCAATGACTTTAAACAGTGCTTAATAGTCAAACAGTGCTTACCAAGTAATTTGTATTTCTAATATAAAAAAAGCATAAAAGGTATATGCTACTATTTATAATAACTATGAGTAGATTTATACCAATTTTCAAGCAAATCACACAGCCTACTAGGTGTCTTACCTTAGCCTACATAAGGTAGGCTATCAGTGGAAGTCATTAAGTCTGCAAAACTACCAATAGGTAGCCTAAATATTGATACTTTCTTTTAGAATCATTAATGTTTACCTTTAAACTGCTTCATGGTAAAAGATCCTGGAGTTCCAAAAATCCTAGTAACATCAAGACTAGGCCTAGTCTAGCCAAGCTCTTTTCAAGAAAGTATTCCTTGAAAGTATTTTTTCAAAGAAAAGAGCTTTGCTGAACTAGGTTCCGATTTCTGTTTTACCAGAACATACAAGGAAAACAACACTTTCTAAGGCTATATGCTGATTTATTTATTTTTTGCTCATTTTCTGCTGTTTAACAGCACACGTTCTTTATTTTTGAAATTGGCCACGAACTTTCCTATTGGAATATATTATGTAAACTGGCGATCTTTCTCCTTAAAAATAAATTATCGGTTTTTCACACTAATTTAAGACGTATATGGCTGTGTAAGTTTGCACTTGACCAATTTAATGAATTAGTTTTCGTTTTAGGTGTCCTTGGTACTTTAAGTAGGTGAATGAAATTCTACGGAATAGATACTTTCCTCAAAATAGGACATTGGAAATTTGTTTAAATACCTAGGCTTACCTTCACAACTTCTAATAATTGGAAAAATTATTAACCCCGTGTCAAGGCTAATCCTGAGATAGAAACAACAGAAAAAAAGGTTTTGGTAAAATTAAATTTCCCATCCAAAGCTTCCTGTGAATATAAAAACTTCCACTCAATGCAATGAATGTGCATTGTCAGTTTAATATACATATGCTGATATTTATTCTTTAAAATATTAATTATTTTTGATTTCTTAAAGTTATAGAAGTGAAAACATTTGAAAGAATTTTTTTCAGTAAAGTACAAATTATATTCTGGCTTTTAGAAAGCATAGGGGTTTTAACCCTACTCATATTAATTTCTGCTCGTTTGAGTTTGACTCTGTTATTTATTTTAATTTCTTTCCTTTGGGTTTCATTTATTTATTGATACTGATTTGTGGTAGTTATATGCTTGGTAGATTATTTAATTCTATTCTTGTTCATTTTTGGTTTAATGGAGCTGTTTACTTTTTTTTGAAAAACTTATTCTGTGAAAATTAAAAAAAGATTAATTTCTGTTCGTTGTATATTGACATAGTCTTTTTCAAGGAAAAAGAAAATAATTGTTTGAATCTTTCCGGCTTTCCTTTAAGAATTTATAGTTTTGCCTGCTATTTATATTTTTTGGGAAAGTTTTTCAGTAATTTTTAACAACATAAACTCTTTTGAAAATCATGACACAAATAGTAATGTTTAATTTAGTCATATACGTCCTCTAGTTGACCTGATCAATAAAAGTTGATACCATTTCCAAAAAATTATATCTATGCTCTTTCACAGCCTGGATACAATTACACTCTTTTTGTTTTAGTAAAATTTTAAGAGCAGAAGTAGTTATAGAAGTAGCCTCGAAAATTTGAACTTAATACCCTCAGTCGTTCTTAGTATATTGCTGAGATGTCTTATGGCAAATAGAATACAAACAGTGTGTTTTGATTTAATTTTAAATCCACCTTTAGTTTTTAAGCATAATGGGCAAATTACATAACTGGGATGGGGGTGGGGGGGCCTACCCAATAACCCTAGAGATATAGTTACTAGACCATTCAGCTATGCTGAACAAAATGGCTGTCTTAAAATTTTGATTGGAAGTTTCTGGAAAACTATGATCTAAAGAGGAGGGCTGATTACCCTTAATCATTTTGACTCTTAAGACGACACTATAACTTTGAATATTCAATCAAATTAGCTCCTTTGAAATATCAATGATACTACTAGCTATGATATAGCATCGCTGCCTATGTCCTTATATGCCCTTTTAATACCTGCATGCATATAGGTTTTTCGTTTAATTGAAACTCCTCCTAAACGTTCCCTTAGATTTTCAACTTAATGCCATTAGTTTCGTTAGTTACAGTAACCGTAGAAGCAGCATTAAATGCATAAACACAGTGTCTTCTGGCTAGCTCAAAATCCACAACTTATGAAGCTATGAAGGTGAAATTTTCAGAAAATATTTATGTTGTACGGATGACAACCTGCCATCCGTATGCAGGTTGTCAAAGGGCATATCAGCAATATCTTAGGAACAGTTTCATGTGTGAAATTAAAACTTATAACGCTTATTGTGGGGGATGTTGAACTAGTCAAAAGACAAAATTTGCATCATAATACTAATGCTTCTACTGCTACTACTACTATTACTGCTACTACTACTACTGCTACTAAAGCTAAGACTACTGTTATTAACTGTACTCCTGCTGTTACTACTATATTTACTGGTGCTACTACTACAATTAATAAACCTAAGGGTATTATGACCCTTGACCTAAGGCCAATATTGTAACTGTATTGAAATAAATCGAAACACACATTGCCCATACAGGTTGTCAAGAGGATGTATCAGCAATGCTTCAGGACTGGTTGATGGTATTAAGTTAAAAATTTCATCGTGTGTTGAAGGGATTTTGAAAAAAAAGGTGCTATTTGCATACTGCTACTAATGCTACTACTGCTACTATAACTATTGCTACGCATAATTACTGAACCTTTCAACAATGCTGAAAAAATGGATGTCTCGAAACTTTATTTGATATTTTTTATGGGAAATGATGGGCGTGGGGG
This sequence comes from Artemia sinica, assembly GCA_027921565.1. Classification (NCBI taxonomy): domain Eukaryota; kingdom Metazoa; phylum Arthropoda; class Branchiopoda; order Anostraca; family Artemiidae; genus Artemia; species Artemia sinica. The sequence continues at coordinate 49,053,493 of CM051262.1, read as the reverse complement.
GGGGGGGGGTTTCTCAAATTACTTGCCTCTTAGAAAGGGTACTATAACTTCCAATTAAAATCAAATGAGATCCATCTTAATACGACCACACCCATTCCATAAAAACCTTAAATGCCCCAGGGCATAGCTTAAAGCCTTCCCTAGGGCTCTGGGAGGTTGTGCCAACCCTGGAAGCATTGTTATATGTTCTTTGACTATTTTAAACAAAATTGTCCATCGCACATTTTCAATCAAATGCATTTGGTGAAAAGAGGGGCTGTTTGGAGAGGGGGGGGCTAATTGACCTCCATCATAATTGACCTCTTGAAAGGGAAATAGAACTTCCAATTTCAACCAATGAGCCGCCTCTAAAGCTTATACAACCATCCCTTCCATAAGAACCTTAAATGCCCCATTGGCATAACTTACAACCCTCGCCCTTAGGCTCTGGTGGTTTGTATCAACCTCAAAAGCCTTGTTATATGATATTTTGACTATTTTGAATAAAAAGACTGTCTCAAATTACCTATTGAATACATCTCAGGAAAACACGACGTATTTGTTTTGTATATATGTGTGTGTGAGGCTGGGGTAGCTTCGCTCTGATTACTTTGACTCTTCAAAAAGGGCACTAGAACTTATGATTACCAATACAATGAGTCCCCTCCAAGCATATACGACCACCCTTTTTTTATGAGAACCTTATATGCTCCAAAGCATAACTTGCAACCCTTTCCCTGAGAGCTGTAGGGGGGGGGAATGTCTTCTTCGCAGGAATAATTTTCGAAACTTTTCAACTACAATAAATAAAATTATTATCTCCAAATTTTTGATTGGAGGTGTTAAGGCAAATGCTGAGCGTGGAGGGGGGGGGCTGTTTGCTCTCAGATCACTTTGACTCTTAAAAAGGCCACTTTAACTTCCAATTTCAAATCAAATAAGCCTCATCTGATGTTAATACGACCGCCCATTCAATAAAAACCTTATATGGCCCTCAAAATAATTTACAACCCCATCCCCAGGGCACTGGGGGGTTGTGTCATCCCTAGAGATATTATTATATGTTTTTGAACTATATTGAAAAACATCGCTATCTCATAGTTTTCACTCAGATGCGTTTGGTGAAAAGAGGGATTGTAGAAGGGGGGGGGGGTCTAAATGCCGTCAATCCCTTTTGACACTTAAAAAGAACTAGAACTTCCAATTTCAACCAAATGAGCCTCTTCTAAAGTTAGACAACCATCCCTTTCATAAAAACCTTAAATACCCCCTGGGCATAACTTACAACCCTTGCCCCTACTCTATGGTGTTTGTTTCAACCCTAAAAGCCGTGTTATATGATATTTAGACTATTTTGAATAGAATGGCTATCTCAAAATTCTATTAGATGCATTTTGGACAATACGACGTTTTGTGGGGGGGGGGGGGGGGGGGAGGGGAGCTGCCCTCCGATCACTTTGACTCTTAAAAAGAGCACTAGAACGTCTGATTACCAATCCAGCGAGTCGCCTCCGAAGTTTAAATGACCGCGCTTTCTATAAAAATCTTACATGCCCCCAGGGCATAACTTACAACCCTTACTAATATGAGTAGGGTTCAAAAACCCCTATGCTTTCTAAAAGCCAGAATATAATTTGTACTTTACTGAAAAAAAGTTCATTGTGCCAAAAAAATAATCCATTGTGCCAACCTCGTTCTTTGCTAGCGCTGCCTCTGATTATCTTAGATAAATTAAATTAAAATCTGTTGATTACGTTGAATTAAAATCCAGTAATTGCGGGCATCAAGCCATGGCTAATTGTAGAAAAAGCCAAGACAGATAGTCCGGGTGAGAGGCAAATCTGACGTAAGCCCTTTTTAGGATTGTATAAAATGATGTCATTTCACTTGTTGATAGATAAATCTATCATCCATCTGTCCATACATCATAAAATCAATCCATTTATTAAAATAAAGTAGTTGCGGGCATCAAGCATGGCTGACTGTAGATAAAGTCAATATAGATAGTCCGGGTGAGAGGCTAATATGGCATAAGCTCTTTTTAAGATTGTATAAAAATTATGTCATTTCACTTGTTGATAGAGAAGTTCACAGTAAAACCCTCAAAATCTAGAAGGGTTAGCGCCCTTAAAATGAAGGCATGTTGTACACGTTCGATCCGAAAAATTACTAAAGACGAAAATGTTAAAGAAAGACAGAACTCGTTCTGCGGTCCAAAACTCATGTTGGAGGGCCGTTGTAGGTTTGGAAAGGTCGAAGAAGTACATGAATTGTTTGACAATAATAGAATAAAGACTTTTTTTTTGTCGTTATGGTGCTACAGGAGTGTGGGAATTGGTAGGAAAAAAAAACAAACAAAAAAAGTTTAATCAATAGTAGAGAAAAAAACGAATATGATTTAGGGTCCAAATGCGCCAGAAACGGAGTGAGGGAGGGAGCCCGCAGGACTAGAAAATTCAGGGTTATGGCTTCAAAAAAGCCAAAGTGTCCGTATATCCGTATATGAATGGGTCCGTATATCCCTTATGCTCCAATGCAATGTGTTCAGAACCCTCCTATACTATAATGCAATGTCATGAAGAATACCCTATGCTCTCAATGTAATGCCGTAGGAACTAGCTTATGTTCCAATGCAATGTCTCGATTATTGTAAACGAAATGCTTCCCAGGAGATTATTTTTGTATAGAGAGGGTTTAAGTTCGCTAAAACATTGGGGTAAATTTGGACAAAAAAGGATAAAAATTGCGAAAAAAATAAAATATATGAAAGCCAAACATTGCTTAAATAGTTTGTTTCCGAAGTGAATTTTGAAATAAATTAGGCCCGCGGTTCGGACTACCATAGCTTTAAATCGTGCCAAGTTTGCCACATATGAGGTTATACAGCGTAAGCTTGTGGAATAAAGTTCACAAAACAAGGGGGGTAAATATCTCTCAGATTAATGGGTTAAAAGTTCAGAATTTGTATGTGCACCTGGGGTCTAAGTTCAAAAAACAAGGGGGAGGGGTAAATATCTATCAAATTAATGGGCTAAAAGGTCAGAAAGTATACGTGCGGCTTTGGTCTAAGTTTATAAAACAACGAATAAAATTCTGTTTGTATTCCCAATGCCGTGAGAAATAAGCTATGCTCTCAATGAAATGCTGTAGAACCTACCATATCTCTCAATGGAATGCCGTAGGAACTACCCTATCTCTCAATGGAATGCCATAGGATCTACCCTATCTCTCAATGCAGTGCCATAGGAACTACCCTATCTCTCAAGACAATGCCGCAGGAACTACCCTATCTCTCAATACAATGCCATAGGAACTATTCTATCCCTTGTCGTATAAACTACTATTGAAATTCCTTTTTTTATTCTCTATGCTTTGTTTATATTTTCAGATATAATACATCATACGCTGTTTTTTGGCTACTATAATTAATATTTTTTATTATGCTAAAAAAATAACAAGTTTTTTACGAACCTTTCTACGAGAGTTTCATTGTAGCATTCTTAAACTTTGCACTTTAGGTTTTGGCACAAGTCACAAAGTGAGTCTGACTACTATGCCTTAATGTTTATAGGCCTACTGTGTCTCACAGTGACCGAAATTCTCACAATATATTTGTTTATACGCTATTAAAACTAAAAAAAAACTATTTGACTTATTTGGTTTGTTCCTATTAAACAGTCCGATAAGTTTTCTGCATTTGACCCTACTTTCAAATCGCAAATTATCAATTTATCAGTATTTGAGTCTATTAGAAAATCCTTTTATTTTATTTTGTTTTATTTCAAATGGAACCTGTATGAAAACATATATTTCCCAGTATACATATATATGCTCTAGTATAGGGTATATAATCGCATATTGGATGCACCAGTTGGACAAATTCGTATTTTTGAATTTTTCTCAAGATATTCGTATGTTAGTCTAGTCCTAAGTTTGGGATCTTTGGAAAGTTGAAATATCGAACATTACTCTCAAAAGTTGTATTATTTTTACCTACCTATTATATTTTAAAACCTTGGCTTGGTTCATAAGAGGACCTTGCAATAAGCTTAAAGTCTCAGGGAGAAGGGGGCAAGTTTGGAGTAGTCACAAGATTTTTTTCAAGTTTTTTTTTTTTTTTTTTTTAAGAAAAAAATAGTTAATTTTGGAAAGTGACGAAGATGAAATTGTGCCATTATACTGGATGCTACAGGTTATAATGCCGGGTGGTATTGTATGCTTGACGTGCTATATTTGACTGTTGGTATATTCAAGGTAGTATTTTTGAGAAGCTGTTATGCATGCTAATTATGTTCCGATTAGTTATAGTGAACACTGGGGAATGCGATCAACACAAGAATTTGATCAACATAAGTAATTAACGTTGATAGTTTATACAAAAACGTTGAGCAATCTTGCCTTTTTGTTGAATTTGTCACCCCCCCCCCCCCCGAAGTAAAGCGTAACTTCTCCCTGCCCAACCATAGACACCATGTCTTAGGGCCTTGCGTGTGGTGGTCAGAGCTATTTGGTAATCGATAAGCTCTTATTTTGATGGTTAATCATGTAAACATTGGAGCTAACTTAGTGCAACCAATATAGATACCCGTTTAATCATTGTGGCAGTGCAACTGCTGCCATGAGAGCCATGACATTGAAGATTATGTTTTAGAATTAAAAAGTAGTTTTTGCTTTTCACAGGTATGTTCCATGGAATTTGCATGAAAAGACAAAAGACTCGTTTGACTTTGGAGATGGACAGAGTGAAATGTCACCATTCCTGGATATCGTAAGGTTTGTCAAGATGGCTCAAGAAGAAGACCTGTTTGTGATTGTTAGACCCGGGCCGTACATTTGCTCAGAATGGGACTACGGGGGACTTCCGAGGTAGGTACAAAGGATATGTTAAACTTATAAGGCTAGAAACTTGGTCCCATTTCAGAGACAAAAACTCTGGGTATCCCAGTACTTTGATTGAAACGCACACAATGCGAGTTTTCTGAGAGTTAAGTTTGAAGCTATCGCTCATGTGCTATTATTAAGATTAGATTATAGTCGTTTAGTTAAATAAATGTTTGAATGGAAGAAACAGCTTTCATATGTATTTTAAAATTCATACTACAGCCCATTTTTTGTAATACTATTACTACTAACAACTTTTTATGGCAACAAGTTGCCTATAACCAACACAGCTGCGCACACTCCTCCTTCATCTCAATCCGTTCAAAGCTTCCATCAAAGCGGAAATAACAGCTGCATATTTAGAGTTAAAAAATTATACACAAATACTTAACCTAGAACAGATAAATCTCTTAGAAATAAATGACTCACCCCCCTCCCACTAAGAAATTGTGTATTTCAAGACTTAAAGCCGCACGACGTTTAAAAATAAACAGGACGAAAAAACGTTTTCTATTTCATTCTGATACGTTTTCAGAAGTCTGACATTGTAAAATAATAATAATAATAATAAAAAAAAAAAAAAAAAAAAAAAAAAAAAAACTGCGGCAGGGTGTGATTTTGTGGTAGCAAGATCTTTCCATCCAAGCTTCCTTCGATATAGACTCTAGGTCTAAGAGCCGGTGAAAAGTGACCTTGAAATTATAATATATACCTTGAGTTATAGGGACAGAGAAACAAATAAATTTTCAGTTGAATTCGTTTATTGTGCTTCTAATGATAAAATAAGATAAAACGAACAAAAATAGTAGAAAAGGCATGACCACTGCTCAGCTACGCATGAGCTAACCTAGTAAGACATTATAGATGCATTCTGACCTGGAACCCGAGCTCTTGTTTCTGCACTGGGTCGGCATCGGTTTATTATAACTTGTAAGCGTCTTTTCTTGCTTCTGCGTCGTGAGTACTCTAACACCCCCGATTCTGTTATATACCCTTTTTTTATACATATGGCAACTAGAGCTATGTACTTTCAGTGCCAGTTTTTAAAGCATTACCCACTTTGGAAATACATGAGTACGAGTTTGGTTAAGATCGAAGTAATTCTAGTGACACAGTTTTAAAATTTGAAGATGAGTCCTTTAGTAAGGAGTTTGAAAACCGTGAATCAAATGACCTGGGATTGTCTGAAAAGAACTTCGGGTTAGCATCAATACCGCACAAGAAAACTTTCCTCAAAAGCGTCCAAGGTACCATACTCTCGACGAAGAGAAAATGGGTGTGTGCAATACCGTCGAAATAAAGATGGAATTGAATATTACCATATCATGCAGGGTTAAATGGAAGAGCGAAGGATCTAATCTATAACGTATATCTGAATGGCAGTTGTTTTATTGGAAAATGGAAGTAGATCCTTCCACGTTCGAAGAGTTTGATCCACTGGTTTAGTTCAAATAAGCCATTCAGTTTGTTTTCATGAAAAATAAAAGAAAACACACAAAAAGATTGACTGATTCGTTGCATCGTCATATACGTCAATTGATCATCTTTGCTGAAATTAAAATGACAAGCTTCCTTCCAGTAGTACTAAAATCTGTACTTTGGGTCCCAGTTCCCAGGTCCGCTCTCTATGGATCTTAAGCCGGGCCAGCGACCTGCTAATTTCGGTACACAAGAAACTTAAAACTGGGTATGTCGGCTGCTAATTCTAGATTTAGGAAAAATCATTATAGTAATGTAGATGACGTGATAAAATATCAGATAGGTAATGATCGGATCAATACTGGAACAAAGTGGCTTTTCTAGAAAAACATAAGTCAATACAGCAAAGACAGAGAACACATATCCATTCATGTAATACATTCATCCCTCTGCCCCCAAAAGCCAGAGATGTAAAGCCATAAGAAAAATATATTTATGTGTGATGTAGAGTATCCGTGGTTGCTTTAGCAGAGGAAAAACACAGGAATCAATTGTAACCCCCCCCCCCCCCCCCCCAGAAGACGTTTGAAAAAATGTTAGAAGAGAAGTACATTAATTCCAAGGAAGTATTTCCTTAAGCCCGGTTTATAATACCTTAATGTTAAAAGATTCAATCAATATTTTCCCCCAGTCTAATTTAAGACAACCTGTCTGCATATCTATTGAAAATTGAGGTTTCAGGCAGGCAAAATCTATTGCTAAGCAAAGAATATTTCTCCAATTCAATTGGTGAATTGTCTTTCATTTATTCACGTCGGACTTTTTGATTCAATGTCTTTTCTCTTCTTGTAGAGTTCATTTCAAAAGGTTAGATTTTGTCTTTTTTCTTTTTAGCACATAGGACGACTTGGTGGAGGTCGTTGTCGAAATATTTGCTTGTTTTCGTTTGCATAGTTTACCACCGGCTGACAAAATCCTCGTTTTTTCCCACTTATTTGATTTTATTTTACATTAATTATATCCTTTCTTTTTCATTGTTTCATACTATAAGGGAATTAGCAAGCTGCTATCTTGACATTAGATACTTTTGAGTCCCAAAATTACCAAACTGCTTCCTGATTTTTGATCCCAAAGAGTACCAGTCTGGGCATCGAAAATCCAATCTTAGTGAGTACCGATTCCTTCCTGGCCAGCAACGAACTTCATGTACCACAAGTCGTATTATAGAACAGGGTCTAAGTTTCACATCGTTAACAATGAATGAAGAGGATGTGTCCTGATGATTATAGGTAGCTTTCCCTTGAGGATAGCAAAGGCTATTACTACTAAGAAAACTAAACTTATAATCATCTTCTAGATAATGCTTTGAAATTTGTTCTTACTGTTATTTTAAGAGCTTTTTCAAAAATAAAGGAAAAAAAGAAGCTCTAAGCAGGATGTGTGCTTACTGGCAGCTTTGACACTGCAACAAGTTTGTAATACTAGTTGTATTCCAGAAGAGTAGATTATTTTGCAGTGTCGACTGGAAACTCTGTGTAATATGATTCAAACGTTCCTGTCGTAAGCTCTTCTCCTCCATAGAGTAGAGACCCTGAAATTAAATACTGCTAAAAATCTAGCTTGGCTTTATGTTGTATTTTCCTCGGGTGGCTGTGTGCCGCCATGAGTTTCTAGTAGTCCTCGATGTCTACAAAACGGGTAAGATGTGCTTTCCTCAACGCATGAAGCAAATAACAACTAGTTTTTAAGTCACTGTATCAATTCTGGCACTTTACATTTAGTAGACTTTGGTAATTCAAATTGTATAAAACATTTCATTGAAAATTGGTGCTTTATGTTTGACTTACTAAAAACTGTTGAGGTATACAATTTAATGGGGTCTGTTTATCCATACAGTTAAATAAAATACGGATATGTTTTCTATGATAGTACTTAATTGGATAATATTATGTAGGAAATATCAGACAGATGTAAATCTAGAACTGAGAAAAGTAGTTTTAAATAAAGAAATTGATACATCAATCAATTTTTATATCAAAATGAACATTGCAATTGTATTTTCCTAAAAAGCTTTGAAATATGATGTAATTAAAATTTCAGAAGTAAAATTGAACTACATTTCCTTTCTTTAATAAAGATTTATTTTTGAATTACTATATGTAAGCTTGATTGTATTACTTTTTGTAAAAACAAGCTTACTAAAGTGAATAGAGATTTACATCTTTTGTAAAATTTTTAAAATCTTACAATCTTTTGTATTACTTATTAGCGTCGGATATCAGTTATGCCTCTAGCTAAAAATGACAATTTTTTCATTTTGCCAAACTGGATAGCTGTTTGTTTCATCGACTTCTCCAAGTCGGTAAAGCAAAATGAAAACGAAAATACAGTGAATCAAGTAGGCCTGTTATCTATAGTTGTAGTTTTAGGTTTAAATTGGAGGAAAAGACTTCGCTGCCCATCATAAGAATTCCTGAACTATCTTTATTTTTCAGGTTATAAGCCGGTCGAAACAGTGACTTATACAACAATTCTAGGTAACTCAAATAAAAATCTTACTAATCCTTATCTGTTTTCGAGGGATCTGTTACAGATTTTCCTCTGCATTCTTCCTGGTCCTAAGTTATACTGCCTACCCCAACATGATGATGCCCAAGTATTTTGAGAGAAATAAATTACGTCTGATTAAGTGGCATTTTTCCTAAATCCAATATTATCCTCATTCAAGTGCTCTAGTTAATGAAAGTTCAAGTGCTCTAGTTAATTCCTCTACATATAAAAATCACAGAGTAAAGTCTTCAGATTATATACAAGTACAGGCAAAAGAGGTCATATTATCCAGCCATGCCCCCACGTATAAATTATACTTTTGCTTTTTTTTTTAACATTTTTATAAATTTTTCGATCCGTTCAAGAATTACAGTGTGCAAATATCTTATTATATTCTAAAGCTGTTTCTGATACGCCATTCGTTTTATCGCCTTAAGTGTTCTTCGATGGTAAATGAATAATCTAAAACCTTCATTTTTTAGTTGGCTGCAAAGAGATACGTCTATGAGAGTTCGTACCTCCTATCCTGGATACCTAGAAAGGGTCGACAAGTTTTTTGGCATGCTTTTACCACTACTTACTGACTTACAGTTTACTAAAAATGGATCTATTATAGCTTGGCAGGTGAGATCTATTGTCATTTTGTGTTTTTGTTTACTTATTAGTGCTTGCAGCCTATTATTCTTTTTATTATTACTTATACTGTTTTTATTGGTCTTTTAGTATTAATTATGTTATAGGAATTTATAAATTTTTGAACTTATTTTTTTATATATATTTTTCTTGATTTTATAAATGTTTTACAATTTCTTAAACTTATTTTGAGTTAACTGTCAATTAATAATTAATTAAGGAATTAAAAATCTAATCAAGCAAACTATCAAACGTATTTAATGAAACTTATTAAATAATTTTGGGCCCCTGAGTTAAATTTTATTGACATTGATAACCAGAACCCAAACATCACATATATAATGTCGTTATTACGTTCTATGGTCATATCTAACATTGTGAAATTCCTGAAATACTTGTCAAAACCGTTGGATGAGCAGCATTCAAAAGTAGGGTCAGCAGGGCAATTTATAATCAATCAAATTTCGGGCCCCCTTATTTATATTATTCTGCTGATTCTCCCTTCCAGAACCATCTAGCAAATGGCATTAGGCAATTACCTCAGACCTCTAAAAATGTCATGTATGACCTTTTGGCTTAACTGTGAAGATATTTATGGGATATTTATTGACAATTAGATTGTTGAATTTCAGCGTTTTCTTGTTAACATCATTATTAGATTGTTGTGGTGATATCAATTTCAGAAAACTTATGAGGAGGGGGTAGGAGGGCAAAACGTGTTTTCAATAACTAAGAGGGGCAAATTTGTTGTTTTGTCTATGTAAATTCCCAAAAAAATGATTTTTTAAAAATCTAAGGGCGAGCAAGAGGAAATAAATCTATTGGAGCTCTGGTTCCACAGTCCCGTTGTACCGAATTGACGCCAGTGGATTATTGTCCGAACGCTTGAACCGTTTACTGTCGAGCAGGATTGTGAGTTTGGATTGCCCAACTAAGATGAAAAATATTAATTCTGCTGGAAAGGAAAATCTCCCGCTTTAACAGAATAAAAAAATCAAATGATGCTGAGTTTTATTTTAGTTATAAAAACAATTTAATATATTCAGTCAAAATTATAACTTAATTTCTAACTGATTTTGAAATGGTGCATACGAGACCAAAAATTACAATATCTTGTTATCATAGGCAGCGCAATAGCGCTCATTTTTTTTTGCTCATTTTTGGTTTAATGGAGTTCTTTACTTTTCTTTGAAAAAACTTATTTTGTAGAAAAAGTTTTTTTAATTAATCTTGAAACAGAACTAGTCAGTTAGAATTGAAATGAACTGAAACGGTTAGGCAGCCAACATTTTTCACAAACTGCTTCCTGTTTTCAACATAGCTTGTCTAAAAACCTCCGAAAAATCTGTCGTAAATTCAACTGTATGTTTATCATTTAAGGATAAAAGAAGATAAAGATCTTTCAGAGCCATTGATGATGTATTGGGTGTCAATAAGCTATTGTCAACGTTTCATCTGTTTGGTCTTCTTTACTGGTATAGGTGGATAAATTGTCGACCAGCCTAGTGGGAGCGGTTTTTGAACCCCGGGCTCCAAATTACCAAGGTCTTTGCTTCGTGAGGCTCATGTTTGTTATGACGGGTGTTAAATTCCTCTAAATACCAACCTTAAGTGTGGTGTTTCATAATTTGTAGTTGTGCATATGAGGAGTTGTTCTGTGGAGAGACATGGTGGAGGGTTTTCAGCAAGAGGTTGATTAAACAACGCTGCAAAGTATGTTCCAATGGAAATTAACTAGTGACTATGTGTAAAGCCTTATCAATCTGCTTGAATTTCTGGTGTTGTATTTTTGTGAGTAAATTAATTTTCTTTTTATTTATTAAAACCGGTCGTTAGCAAGGGACTGGGAATGCAATATACAAAAAAACTTCACTCTGTATAGGTAAAATAAATTACTTTAATTCTAATGTCAGTTATAATGTTTATGAATTTTTTTCTTTCTAGGTTGAGAACGAATATGGAAACTATCAGGAGGATGTTGATCGCGCTTATATGGAGCACTTGCGTGACAAAATGATTGAACTTGGAGTCACTGAAACTTTATTTACCTCTGACACTCCTACACTGAGTGGTGATATAGGCTCTGTAGAAGGAGGTATGTTAAGGTGGTAGTAATTAAGTGACTAAGGAGAACAATAATAAAAACACAGAAAAATCTTTCCTTTACTTTTATTTAAAGATGATACTCAAATGATCAATTATATGGTATAAAGTTATGTATTCGAACTACAAATAAAATTTAATTAAATTATAAAACCATACATTAGAATTATATACATAACAAATTATAGGAGTTTTCCACAGGATGGGGGGAAATTTTTGTGGATGGAAAATTTTCAGGAGGAGAGTTGTCTGTGGGGGATACTCTTCAAATAATTTAAAAATCGAAAAGCACAATCGTTATTAATACTTGGAAAGGGGAATTTTCCTTGAAGGGGAGATTTCCGTGAAGTAATTTTCTCGGGTAAGCTTGTTTAACCGTAAAATTTGAAACATTAAGCGTAATTCCAACACTGTCGTAAAATGTAATTTGGTCGTATTCAAGAGTTATCAAAATCTGCTTTGCAGAAAAGTAAAGGAGAAATGTGAACCGTAGATAGTACAGCAATAATCTGTTTTTTTTTTCATTTGTAGGACCTTTTTGGGGGCCCTCAATGTAACGTCTTGGGCCACCTTTCTTTATGTATAAAAACTCCTTTATAATAGCCACTAGGGACCAAATTCTTTGTGCAGATTGGTCCTTGAGACAATTGAGCCTTGGAGGAAGTTTTTGGTAAGCTTTTGCTCAAGCAAGCCCCTTGATGAAGGTTTTCTGTACAGAGAAGACTGTCATGAGTTATTTTCGTCGACTTCATTTTAGCATGCAACATATTGATCAATGTGGGAGTCCGGGGGAGTCATACTGAAACTTGGTGGGTGTTTGAAGTGTATACTTCTATAAAACCGATATACATACCTCACCAAATTACTTTTGAATTAACGAAAATAGTAAAAAGTTTAATTTTATATGGCTGTAGCACATATTCTTGTTCAAATACTCATTCGTTAGGGATTTGAATTTATTTACTCGCCTCAGAACAATACAGCATTTCAGGAAAATATCCCCCCCCCCCCCACACACACAACAAAGAGCTGAGCTCGTAATTTTTGTGTACAATGGACATAAGAAATACCTCTTGAACACATTAAAAAACCAAACAAATAAATCAAAAAACAAAATACAAAATACGTAATAAATAAAAAAACAAAACCCCCAAATCAGAAAAGAAAGACGGGACAAGCAGTGGATAATGGGGTAATTCCGACATAGTCAAAGAATTCAGGAACAAAAAGTCTAGATTTATTTCTGTGCTTCATCATCAAAGCTTAATAGATAACATCTAATTTTTCCTTTTTGAAATGCTAGTGATTATGTCTATATGTCTATATTTGTTTAATATTAGCGAAATCGATGTTCAATTTAGAAAATAGATCTATTGCAGATAAAAGAAGGAATCCTAAGCGTGTTAGAAGAAGTGGAAGGAGGCCAAATCAACAGAGACCTGTCGTAGAAACGATAATTTTTTTTATTGTCGTTTCTTAATGTCATATTGGAATATGTAAATCCCTTAAACATTTCAATTCTTTAGTATTCACGAAAAAGAAACGAAGAAAATTCTGTCTTCTATGCATTTTGAAGTTTCAATTGCCGACATAAAACATATCCAAGGGCTCTCACCACTTAATTTCAAGTATCTGCGGAGGTTTGTGCTTCCGAAAAGTATTTATATCTGTGATTGTACGGTATTTCTTGAAGTTTTAATTGTCGATATAAAACATTTCCAAGGGCTCTCACCACTTAATTTCAAGTATCTGCGGAGGTTTTTATGTGTCCCAAAAGTATTTATATCTGTGATTGTACGGTATTTCTAATAATATGCAACCAAAGAATGATAAAATATCTTTCAAACCGAAAAAGCAAATTTTTCTTTTACAAGATGAATAGATGGGCTCCAATAAATTATAGCCCATCTAATAATTTAATGGGCTAATATATTATTTGTCTCTTCTAAATCTCTGATGGTGTCCAAAACGTTTTGAGGATTTGCAGACAGTGTCTGCTTTAATAATAATAATAATTTATATATTACCCACAAAAACACTGTACAATACGTCTTAGAATGTGGAGTAAAAAGAAATTAAATACACAAAAAAAAATATAAAACATGCAAAAACCAAAAAAAAATGTAACTATAGAAAAATTTAACAAGACGATTATAAGGAGTAAGTCGATCAAGATCAGTACTTGAGAGCTTCTTGTGCTGCTTTTGCAAATTTAATGTTGTGTCAGGTATATTATGTTTGTTAGTTAGAATCCGGTTACGTGTCCAAGGAGGAATGAAAAGAAAAAACCTCTAGTATCTCAAATAGCTATTCCGGATCCTTTTCAAATCACTTTTTCTCAGGATGTGGAAAATACCTGCCATGTATAGGACTGAATGATCAGAATATGTAGAGTATAGTTTCTCCAGCGACTGTATTTAATTTCCCTTGATTGGGAGCATTTTTTTTTATATCCAAATTGTTTTATTTTAGAAGTATTTGAAACAGTGCACTGATGAAAACAAGAAAAATTATTAGTAAGGGTTATGCCCACCACTGCAACGAATCAATAGAAGGAAAGAGAAATTATCACAATTAAGGGGAGACAAAGAAGTTGAAGTGAAAAAAAGAAACTCACACGTCTCTTCGTTTAACGAAAGGTCAATCCCAGAAAAAGCATTGGAAACAGAAGATACCATGTTGGAGAGACCAGTCCGAGTCTGACCAAGAAAATTGTTCGACGCAGAAAATTAAGGCTAGCTGATGTCAAAAGATACTCTCGCAAACAATTTGGATAGTACTGGCTGCATAGTTTATCAATGAAAAAGTCTTTACCCTTAGTTCTGTTAATATTGTACAATATCACAGAAAACTGAAAAGTCATTCATGTGGATGGGGGTCCTTTTTTAGTCTTTCTTGTATAACAGAACAAACTAAGCTGTAAGATGGGTGATTTTTATCATAGTTATAACATCTAGGGGAGGGGTTAGTGCAGGCTTTATCTTTTGTAGGATGGTACAAACGGGCACATTTAAGTGTATTAACCGGAAAAGCGTGTTGAAAGTGGTCAGGGGAGCGATATTTAAAACAACATTTGGGCAGTTCTTTGTATTTAGAGACTCGAAAGAATTATTAGCCAAGCTTCGCGCCTCCTTTAAAAATATTTAGTACGAATAAGGGTCCGTGAATTAGGGTTTAATAGACAGAGATAAGCCAAGCCTCTTTGCATTTTTATTGCCATATTGAGTAGAGAGTATATCATTCTCCAGTCCGGTTGGTACACCTTGTATTATAAAAAAAAAAACGGTTTGAAAGCACTTTAGTAACAGTATTAGCCATTTGTTCCTGAAGAGGAGGACAAAAATCCTCACTAGCTGACTTCTCAATATTTATGCACCATTTGGCTTTTAGGGGCTTGACACTGCGTACTAATTCATGACCATTGACCTTATTGATAACTTTGGTTATTGTAATATATTAGATTCAGAAAAGTCACTTTTAGATTTTAAATTCTTGTGTCTTTTCTTTATTTTACCCATTGATATGGATTAGCCAATGGTGAGCATAAAAAGTGGTGAAAAGAAAAGCTGGAAGCTTATTGTAAACACCATTTAAAACAAATCAGAAATATGTCGAAACAAATTAGTTTTTGGAGCAATTTCTTATCATTTCAATTTTTTGTCTCCGTGTGAAGTACATTTACGACAGCAAAATTTACAAAAACCATATTTCATTCATAAATCAATCCTTTTTTCTCCACAGATGTGACCATGGTATGCATCGATCATTACGTTATGTTCAGATTGAAAAAATAATTTTTTGTATTTTCTCCTTGCGACTTTGTAAATTACCAAGGATATGTTTATAAACTACCTGTTCTTGCTCTAAAGTTAGCATTTATATTGACAATTGTTGAAGTCACGGGGCATTTCCTGTTCTTAGCAAATAACATAGGCTGAGGGAATGCCTCTCTGTTTGAAATAACAAGCATTTTTCAACTACAAAAAAACTATCATACACCTTTGCTATTCTACTTTATACGTTGTATTCTATAACATTCTAAAATCTTCATTAAAAACAAGAGAAAAAACTGTCCTCTCATTGTTTCTCAAACCACACTTCCTTTCTATTTATAATTAATATACAACGAAAATATAAAAAAAGGGATAAAAAATAGATAAAAATATGAGAAAAAAAGCAAACACTATACAAAAAAAAAGCAAAACAAAAGAAAATCAAAATCCATAAAGTAGTTGTTGTTTTCAGGTCAATTTTCATAGAGAAGTTGTAGAAAATTTAAGTAGAAACTCAAATTTCACAAAGTAGTTGTTGTTTTTTAACTCAATTTTCATAGAGAAATTTTAGAAAATTTGAGTAGAAACTGAATTTTCATAAAGTAGTTTTTATTTTTAACTCAATTTTTATAGAGAAGTTGTAGAAAATTGGAGTTGAAACTCAAATTTCATAAAGTAGTTATTGTAAATATTTTTTTTAAAGCAATTCAGTCAGCGAACTTTCAGTATGGGGCCGCTAAGGAATTTGCCAAGCTGCAAGAACTTCAACCTGGTCTTCCTAACTTGGTTATGGAATTTTGGACAGGCTGGTTTGATCACTGGGGTGAGCCTTGGCATAACACCCATGATCCGGAAGGTATTTATCTTTATATATTCGAAGGGGCCCATGAAAAATCAAGGCTATGTATACAAGCTTTTGGAAACCGAATTAGCGATAAGCTAAATTAAGGTTAAACATCCTGAGCTCACTTCAAGAACGAAATACAAGTAAAAACTGCATGAACTATCATAAAATCAAAACGAATTAATGTTATTCCTAGGGGTATTACAATAAATGTGAAAAAAATATAATTAATTGGCATAAATACGCTTTAAGACCACGCTGGAAATACAAGACGTTTGACGAAACGGAGAAAATATAACAATATAATTGTAAAAAAAAAACGTTTTGGAAAGTTTTATATTGGCAGAGCTCGTAAACAATTTGGACAAAGACTACTCAAACACAACCTTTCCATAAATAAATATATATAATTAGAAAATAAAAATGATGAGTTTGACTCTGCCTACGCCCTCCACGTTCGAACATCCTGATCATTTGGTTGTTTGGACTAGGCAGTTTTAGTTTCTACAGTGTATTAATAAATTACGGGTTTTTTGTTTATTTATTTTAGTCTTTCTCCTGCTTTGTTAATATTTATTTCAAAAGGTGAGTTTTTTTGTGTCAGATTAAGCTGGAAATGAGAACCAAGTCAAAGTATACTTTATGATTATGAAAACGGGCGTGTTAAGGTTTTGGTTTAAACTTATATACTGTGCATATTTCGCATTTTGCAGTTTAGTACGTTCATTATTGCCTCAACGCTCAATCATAATTTCTTCTTTGTCTTTAGCTCATAAATTGAATCAGTCATTCTTTACAAGTGTGATATCTACCTATATTAGAGATGTGATACAATCAATGTAAAATTATTTAGAAACATCTTTTAGTTTCAAATATTTGCAATATATTGGATAGCTTCCCATTTTTAATAAGCAAACTTTGTTGCGTTTCTTAGGACACAATTTTTCTGTTGTTGAAATCACGGATGCTGGGCTGAGCAGTATTTAGTCCTCGTCAAAAGTGAACGTCTCAATAAACAACCAATGATCAACCTTGTCTAACTCCTAATTGTACATCAAACTAACGAATAGATCTTCTTCCTTCCTCAAGGCCCTTCGATGCATTAAAAATTATTTGTGAGCTCCAGCCTCGACTGACCATGTTAAAGACAAGGCGAGTTTTCCTAGCGCTAAAGGGAACCACAAAACCTGCCAAGTTACTTAAATAATATTTCATTAAAATTTTGGTAAAAACAATTATAAAGGATCTTGAATGTATTAACAGTTTGCACAGCTAGCGAAAGGCTAGTTTAAAACAAAGGAAAACGTAATTTTTTACTTATTTTTCAGCAATACGGTGTCCAATCAATGTGCTTAAAGCATAAATAGTACGTCCGATGCGACAGCAAGGCCAAAGCGGTTAGCACCACAGGAAACCCCCAAAGCTGTCAAATTACTCAAATGATATTTCATTTGAGCTGATTTTTAAAGTTTTTCTGGCTGGGATGCTAAAACATCTTTAGGGACTGTCTTTTCCTGAACCGAAAACAAATCTGCTCCGTTTAATCGAAGAAACAAATTTCACACATTCTAGTTAGTTAAATGTCACTAAATCTGAATATCTATATCTTCAGCACAAAACGGGAGAAGTCAAATGGTTTTTTCAGATTCCTGGGAAACAAGCCGTTGATTTCAATTATCTATCGGCTATTCAAATCTTTTATCCAAGCTCTACTAGTAATGGCAAGACCGCCCAATGTATTCTAAATAATTTGGCCACATAAACTAAAAACGTTTAAAATGGACGAGATAATACCACATCCACTTAACTTTAGCTATGTTACTTTCAGGCATAGCACTTATTACTTTAACGCACTTATCTCGTTTAACCTGTACGGATAGCACTCTCACTAGAATTTTTAATCTGTTGAATTGAATGCTTGTTTTTAAACTGTAAAACTTTGGGCAAATAGGATATAGAAATTTCAACACTCCTCAAACACTGATCAAAGTGCAAAAATTATGTCAGTAGATGCTCTCTCTTTCCTAAAAAACGCACTATTAAACTCTATCGATAGCATCTCTTAGTCTAATAAGTATCATCATGCCAAGTAATTTCTTCTTACTGAAATCATGCGAATATCTATATGATTATTACATTCATTCCTCATATTGTCAAATTGTTAATTTTCTAGAAGGTACAGCAAGCGACTAAATCCACACACCTTCATATGAATGGATTCAATGATTTTTGTTAATAATTTTTGGAAGAATTTTTTTACTGCTTGAAAAACTGTCGATAATATAATATATGGTGTTTTAGGATGCAGGACCAGGGCTTTTCAGTTAAAATTGCTTATATGCTTTGCCAACTAAATTTTAAATTGCAGTTTAAAAACTGTGTTCCTATAATGTAAGGGGGGGGGGGTAGTTTTTTCTATCTGCTTGATCAGGAGAAAGTGGGACAACTGCACTGCCAGCTGGTGGTCCGAGCACCCGAATCAGTTGCCTAGAGATAATATAATATGAACTATACAATGCAAATTATTATATTTGAAAGGAGAAAATTGAAAGGAGAAAGATTTTTTAATATGGCCATAGAACCTAAAGCTGTTAATGTGTGTATCCTTGATATTATTACTTTTAGATATGGCCGCCGAGCTCTCTGTTATATTGAGTGAAGAATGGTATGGTAACGTGAATTTTTACATGTTTCACGGAGGAACTTCTTTTGGATTCCTTAACGGTGCTAATGTTCCTCCTATATCTCCACAGTATATGGCAGATGTCAGTAGCTATGGTAAGTCCGCTAGTCCATCTATGGTAATTTTGTCTTTCCTATTGAAGTAATTTTTACTATCTTTGCTATTTTACTATCTTTAGTAATTTTCTTTTTCCTTTACTATCGTTATTTGTGTCGAAGAATTGCTTATCTGATGAGAAGTACTGCTTACTTTATTTGTTCTCGGCGAATAAGATCCATCAGAATGAAACCTTGAGCATATCTGATTCCTATGTAATTTAACGGACCCTTCTTAATTGTAGTTTATTTGGAATTTTATTTTTATGAAGATCTATCAAGGTTCTGAAACTTGCCCCATTCAGGCTCCAATACGTCTGAAATTTGATAATTACTTATATTATGGAATGATATTTTAGACTATCTGTATGTCAAGCTTTAATCATAGGCTAAGTAAAGGCAGCGCTAGCGCTGCCTAAGTAAAGAACGATGTGGGCACAATGTGTTTTTTTTTCTTCTTCTTCTGTCGGGCACTTCGTATCGAAGGAGTTGTCGTAGAAACTTTGAAAAGGGCTCATTCGATTGGAAATTGGAGTTGCTAGTGCCCCTTTTAATAGTCGAAAGTGATTGGAGGGCAACTAGCCCCCTCTCACGCCCATCATTCTCCCAAACACATCCATTCAAAATTTTGAGATAGCTATTTTGTTCAGCGTAGTTGATTTCCAGATAGAAAATATGTTTTTGAGGAGGACACTCCCCCACAACCCTCAGGGCAAGGGTTTTTTAAGTTATGCCCTTGGGGAATATTAGGTTTTTATAGAAGGCGTTGTTGCAGAAACTTTAAAACAGGCTGATTCGATTGGAAATTCGAAGTTCTAGTACCCTTTTTAATAGTCGAAAGTGATAGGAGGGCAACTACCCCCCCCCCCAGCCCATCATTCCCCCAAACACATCTATTCAAAATTTTGAGATAGCCATTTTGTTCAGCGTAGTTGATTTCCAGATAGAAAATATGTTTTTGAGAAGGATACTCCCCCACAACCCTCAGGGCAAGGGTTTTAAGTTATGCCCTGGGGGCATATATGGTTTTTATAGAAGGCGTTATCGTGGAAACTTCAAAAAAGGCTCATTCGATTGGAAATTCAAAGGGCTAGTGCCCTTTTTAATAGTCGAAAGTGATTGTAGGACAACTAGCCCCCCCCCCCCCCCACGCCCATCATTTCCCCAAACAGATCCAATCAAAATTTTGAGATAGCCATTTTGTTCAGCGTAGTTGATTTCCAGGTATAAATTATGTTTTGAGGAGGACACTCCCCCACAGTCCTCAGGGCAAGGGTTTTAAGTTGTGCCCTGGGGGCATATAAGGTTTTTAAAGAAGGCGTTGTCGTAGCAACTTCAAAAAAGCTCATTCGATTGGAAATTCAAAGGGCTAGTGCCCTTTTTAATAGTCGAAAGTGATTGGAGGGCAACTAGCCCCCCCCACGCCCATCATTCCCCCAAACATATCCAATAAAAATTTTGAGATAGCCATTTTGTTCAGCGTAGTTGATTTCCAGATAGTAAATATATTTTCGAGGAGGACACTCCCCTACAACCCTCAGGGCAAGGATTATAGGTTATGCCCTGGGGTATATAAGGTTTTTATTGAAATCTTTGTCGTAGAAACTTGAAAAACGGCTCATTCGATTTGAAATTCAAAGGGATAGTACCCTTTTTAATAGTCGAAAGTGATTTGAGGGCAACTAACCCCCCTATCACGCCCACCTTTTCCCCAAACACATCCAATCAAAATTTTTAGATAGCCATTTTGTTCAACGTAGTTGAAAGTTTTGGAAATTAGGTCTTTAAGGATGACAACCCCTCCCCCCACAGCCCTCAGGGCAAGGGTTTTGAGTTATGACCTGGGGCATATAAAGTTTTCATTGAAAGCGTTGTCGTAGAAACTTCAAAAGGGCTCATTCAATTGGAAATTGAAAGGGCTTGTGCCTTTTTTAATAGTTGAAAGTGTTTGGATAGCGACTAACGCCCCTATCATGCCCACCATTTTCCAAAACACATCCAGTCAAAATTTAGAGATATCCATTTTGTTCAACGTAGTTGAACGTTCTGGAAATTAGGTCTTTTAGGATGATAACCCCCTCAGAGCCCTCAGTTTAATGGTTATAAGTTATACCCTGGGGACATATAAGGTTTATATAGAAAGTTGTTGTATAAATCATAGGCAGTACGATCGCGCTGCCTAAGTAAAGAACGGGGACTAAGTAAAGAGGAGGACACTCCCCCACAACCCTCAGGGCAAGGGTTTTAAGTTATGCCCTGGGGGCATTTAAGAACGATGTTGGCACAATGTATTATTTATTAATTTTTTCCTTTAGAGCAGGGCACTTCGTATCGAAGAAGTTGTCGTAGAAACTTCGAAAAGCGCTCATTCAATTGGAAATTGGAGTGGCTTGTGCCCTTTTTAATAGTCGAAAGTGATTGGAAGGCGACTAACACCCCTTCCACGCCCACCGTTTCCCGAAACACATCCAATGAAAATTTTGAGATAGCCATTTTGTTCAGAGTAGTTGATTTCCAGATAGAAATTATGTTTTTGAGGACACTTCCCCACAACCCTTAGGGCAAGGGTTGTAAGTTATACCCTGGGGGCATATAACGTTTTTTATAGAAGGCGTTGTCGTAGAAACTTTAAAAAAGGCTCATTCGATTGGAAAATCAAAGGGCTAGTGCCCTTTTTAATAGTCGACAGTGATTAGAGGGCAACTATCCCGCCTCTCACGCCCACCTTTTCCCAAACACATCTAATCAAAACTTTGAGATAGCCATTTTATTCAACGTAGTTTAAAGTCTGGAAATTAGGTCTGTGAGGATGACAACCCCCCCCCCCACAGCCCTCAGGGCAAGGGTTGTAAATTATGCCGAGGGGGCATATAAGGTTTTTATATAACGTGTTGTCGTAGAAACTTCAAAAAGGGCTCATTCGATTGGAAATTGAAATGGCTAGTGCCCTTTTTAATCGTGGAAAGTAATTGGAAAGTAATTAACACCCCTTCCACGCCCACCATTTCCCCAAACACTTATAATAAAGATTTTGAGATAGCCATTTTGTTCCACGCAGTTCAAAGTTCAGTAAATTATACCTTTGAGCAGAACACTCCCCTTATAAGTTATACTGGTTATAAGCTATGCCCTGGGGGCATATAAGGTTTTTATTGAAATCTTTGTCGTAGAAACTTGAAAAAGGGCTCATTCGATTGGAAATTCAAAGGGCTAGTGCCCTTTTTAATAGTCAAAAGTGATTTGAAGGCAACTAACCCCCCTCTCACGCCCATCTTTTCTCCAAACACATCCCATATATATTTTGGGTAGTCATTTTATTCAACGTAGTTGAAAGTTTTGGAAATTAGGTCTTTAAGGATGACAACCCCTCCCCCCCCACAGCCCTCAGGGCAAGGGTTGTAAGTTATGCCCTGGGGGCGTATAAGGTTTTTATTGAAAGCGTAGAAACTTCAAAAGGGCTCATTCAACTGGAAATTTAAAGGGCTAGTGCCTTTTTTAATAGTTGAAAGGGATTGGAGAGCGGCTAACGCCCCTCTCAGGCCCACCATTTTCCCAAACACATCCATTCAAAATTTTGAAATATCCATTATTTTCAACGTAGTTAAAAGTTCTTGAAATTAGGTCTTTAGGATGACAACCCCCTCAGAGCCCTCAGTGCAAGGGTTGTAAGTGATGCCCTGGAGGCATATAAAGTCTTTATAGAAAGTTGTTATAGAAATTTCAAAAAGGGCTCATTTGATTGGAAATTGAAATTGCCCTTTTTAATAGTCGAAAGTGAATGGAGAGTAATTAACCTTCCTCTTACGCCCAAAAACATTCCCCAAAAACATTCAACTTTCCCCAAAAACATTCAATCAAAGTTTAGACATAGCCATTTTGTTCAACGTAGTTGAAAGTTCTGGAAATTATGTATTTAAGGATGACAAACCCCCTAGAGCCCCAAGGGCAAAGGTTGTAAGTTCTGCCCTGGGGGCATATAAGGTTTTTATAGATAGAGTTGTCGTAAAACTTCAAAAGGGGCTCATTCAATTCGAAATTGAGAGGGCTAGTGCCCTTTGTAATAGTCGAAAGCAATTGGAGGGTAACTAACCCCCCTCTCACGCCCACCATTCCTCCAAACACATCCATTCAAAATTTTCAGATAGCCATTTTGTTCAACGTAGTAGAAAGTTCTGGAAATTAGGCCTTTTAGAATGACACCCCCCCCCCAGCACTCAGGGTAAGGGTTGTAAGCTATGCCCTGGGGGCATATAAGATTTTCATCGAAAATTTTTTCATAGAAACTTCAAAAGGGCTCATTTGATTGGAAATTGAAAGGGCTAGGGCCATTTTAATAGTTGAAAATGATTGGAGAGCGACTACCGCCCCTCTCACGCCCACCATTTCTCCAAACATATCCAATCAAAATTTTGAGATAGCCATGTTGTTTAACGTAGTTGAAGGTTCTGGAAATTCGGTCTTAGAGGATGACAACCACCCTAACAGACCTTAGGGTAAGTGTTGTAATTTATGCCCTGGGGGCATATAAGATGCTTATAGAAAGCAGTGTTGTTTCCAAAAGAGCTCATTCGATTGAAAATAGAAAGGGATGATGCCCTTTTTAATAGTCGAAAGTGATTTGAGGGCAACTAGCCCCCTCCCACGCCCATCATTCTCCCACTCCTACCCTCCCACGCCCACCCTCTCACGCCAACCTTCCCATTTCTGCTCTTAAAATTTAACCAAATCAAAATAGCGTAAGTGTATCCAAGGTATCAAAGAAAGTAAACAGATTTTCTTTTGCGAATGGTATCAAGTTTTCCATTTCAGTTCAACTAGAGGAGGTATGAAACTAAATTAAACAGTACTATTTGTGTCCAGATTTTTAAAAGGGTGTATGTTGTTAAAAAATGCTGAAAATTTTTCTCCAGCATACAAATAGCAAGCCAAACTATAAAGTCTTAAAAAACGAAAAGATTTAAAGTATTATTTTCTTTTTCCCTGAAAAGACTATGTCAATATAAAACGAACAGAAATTAATTTAAAAACTTTTTCCACAAAATAAGTTTTTCAAAGAAAAGTAAAGAACTCCATTAAACAAAAAATGAGCAAAAACAAAATCAAATAATCTACCAAGCGTGAAACTACCACAAATCAGCATCGATAAATAAATGAAACCCAAAACGAACAGAAATTACAATAATTAACCGAGTCAAACTCAAAACGAGCAGAAATTAACATAAGTTGGGCGCAAAACCCCTATGCTTTCCCAAGGCCAGAACAAAATTTGCACTTTACTGAAAAAATACAAATGAATGTGCATTGTCAGTTTAATATACATATACTGATATTTAGTAATCAAAATGTTAATATTATTTGATTTATTAAAGTTATAAAAGTAAAAACATTTATATTTTTTCAGTAAAGTGCAAATTTTGTTCTGGCCTTGGGAAGGCATAGGGGTTTTGCGCACAACTTATGTTAATTTCTGCTCGTTTTGAGTTTGATTCGGTTAATTATTGTAATTTCTGTTCGTTTTGGGTTTCATTTATTTATCGATGCTGATTTGTGGTAGTTTCACGCTTGGTAGATTATTTGATTTTATTTTTGCTCATTTTTTGTTTAATGGAGTTCTTTACTTTTCTTTGAAAAAGTTATTTTGTAGAAAAAGTTTTTAAATTAATCAATAAAAAAAACACTGAATTGAACGTATCTTCAAACTTAAGTTTATTACCACAGTAAAGCTTTAAGTACATGTTCTTTTTCTTCCAACGTAAGATTTAACATAAAAGCTACTAGCAGAATTGGTATTAGGAATTAGAATTAGTGGAATTAGTCCCTGGATTAGGAATTAGTGGCTGTAGGAATTAGATTAGAATCTAGAGCTTTTCGTATAAACTGAAGAAGTCTGTTGCATGCATATTCTGTAGAATGCCTTGCGCGAAATCCAAACCGATGCTTATGGAAAAATTTCGAACTTCAAGAAAACTCAGTAGACGTTTTAGCATTAGCCTCTTAAATATCTTAGAGAACATTGACAGAAGAGAGATCGGCCTGTAGTTCCTGGGGTCCTTACGATAACATCCTTTAAAGAGAGCTATCACAAAGAAAAAAAGAGAGTAAACTCAATGAAGAAAGCAGACAAAACAAGACTCGGCCGGTAAAAAAAAGACGAAAAAACGTGGCGTCTTCAGCGTAAAAGAAACAAAGATTAAAAAGCTAAAATAAACTAAAAATAAACTAAAAATACATAAAAAGACCACCACCAGTATTAAACTACAATTGTCGCAACAGACCACTTGGGTTACTGTTACTAATAGAGTTATTCCGATGAAAGAACCAAAGCAACTTGATAAAATTATATGAAATGGAAATTAAGTTAATTGTTCCATTGTTTGCTATCACTGACTCAACTCTCCCTGGTTTTTATTTTTTAATACAAGCAGGAAATTTCCAATACTTGAAAGGAAATTTGCAATAAGACGTAAAAGCTCGTTCCTCCCAAACTAGCACCTCTAGTAGATGTATGGTTGCTATTTTAACAGTATTGTTATATTTTTTTGGCCAATTACAATGAATTTTTTATGGGGTATATATAGCATTAAAAGTTCAAAATGTATGCATTATTATTTAGTCATGCCTGAAGAATCTAATAACAAAATTGATGGCTTCAATAGACCTGTTTTAGTAATACTAAGAATCAATTTGAGATGGTGAAATTTGGTCTGTGGTAACTGAACGATCATATTTCGTAGCTTCCATGTTTTACCTGGCAAGAGGTAGGTCAACCTGGAGGCGCCTGGTCTCATCATTTTCTACTCCGTCTGGTAAGAGTCGTAACTCAAATAAATCTAGTGTTTAAGATCTTTCTATTTTGAAATTTTACAATCATAGGTTTTTCCCACTCTCTAAGGGCCAATTAACACTGTTGGGTAGGGAAACACAATTGGTAGCTAACAGCTCGCAGAAGCTTACTTGTTGGATGAAAAATTAAAATAAAACTCTTGGAAATACCAATTGAAAATTTAAGGAATTGCTTCTGTGTTTAAGAAGACCTCAAGGCAAAAAAAGGAAAAAAAGGTGAAAACATTGGTTAAGTCAGAATAGACGGAAAATTTTTTGTCTTTAGTTTCCATGCGATTTTTTGTCTACTGTTTATTCTAGAGTTTTTTTTTTAGGAAAAATCAGGTGTTCTGATATCTCTATAAATGCTGTAGACATGAAAACTAGCCATCCTGCTTTGCTGGATTATCTGAACAGTATAATGCAGTGCAATTTACGCTTTAAATTATCCACGAGTTTCCTCCAACAATGATTCGATACATTAGAGGAATTTTCCGACAATTCTAGCTAACAGATTTTGTTGAACTAGGAAAATGCCTCATATTTTCCATGCTACAAATAGCGTTTGCTTGTGTGAAGTTAGTGCCATCTTCTTTATTTGAGATCGTACTTAGTAGATCGTGTTTTTTTAAATTCAGTTGCTGAATTTTCTGTCTTGTTAGAAATGATCTTTGTCTCTCGCTATAGAACAAGAATAATCTTCAACCAAAAATTCTTATCCTTCAAAGGCTGATACAAACGAATAATAGATTGTCAAGTTTGATATTCCACAATCGAAATGTCGTATGTTATAAGATTTGAAACATCTGAATGTCAGTTTTATAATCAAACGCGACCTAACTGTCAGAAGAAGAGCTGTATTGGCTACCTTACAATTTTATAGTGCTTAACCGAAATGCTTAAAATGAAGAAAGTTTAGGTGTGACTAAAATTAATGCTTATAATTACAATAATTAAATTCTAAATTTTAAAACATATTTTTTGATTAACGCTTTATAAAGTATTAATTTGAAAAAGTGCGAAAAATAATATGTTTTTGACACCAGAAAAGCGCTAAGACCGAATTGTAATTCTGTTAATTGTTTTAAAACATTAGGTTTACATGTTGTGTCTATATTTGTAGACTATGATGCAGTTTTGACAGAAGCTGGTGATTACACTCCAAAATATACAATAATTCGTGAGATGATCCTCCCCAACCTTCCTCCTATTTACACACCAGAACCACCTGAACTAAAGTCCAAGGCAGCTTATCGTGGCGTTGTTCTAACAGAATATGTTAATCTTGAGAATTTGGTCAGAAATGTGGTAAGTAGTCTCGTTTTATAACTTTCATTTTAGGTTTTTAATAAGGACAGATAACAATTTGATCCAAACATGCTTAATATAAAATATTTGTAAATGTTTCATTCATCAGCACAGATAGCAGAATCAGTTACACTTGTTCATTTTTATATAAAGGTCATTGATATCATCAAAAGCTTAACAATATGCCAAATGATTGAATAAAAGTTGAACATATTGTAAAAAAAAAAAACCTTGGGAAACTCCTTGTTAAGTTTGAACAGGCACCCGATGATAGTTTTATCTGGTACCTGATGATACGCTGAAAGTCATATCAGGTATTTCTCAAGATGATTATAAGCTGCTTTGTATCTTAAATTCTGAAACACTTGCTTCTACCTTAAAGGTAGTGGTCGGAGGCTCTAACCCCTAACCTTAATATTCTAGTAATAAGAAAGCCTGAATTATTTATACGACTATTCAGTTGTCCGTGACCTTGTGCTTAGGTTAGAGTGAAAGAGAAAAGTAAAGTATGTAAAGTAAAAAAGAGTATTTTGCCAATGAACCAAGCGGAAATAAAGCATAAGCTGAAATTTCATTTAAAGTGTAATTTATCAAATGATCGTTGCCCCCGATCTCAAATCGTAAAGAAGATAATGTGTTCCATGTGCTCCCGAAAAATCAAAAGTTTACCTTCATTTCCGTAGCTAACACTACTCCAAACATGGATCATGCTCTGTTCTCTGGCGAGCTTTTTGAAGTTTCAGTTTTGGATGGTTTTGCGTTTAGTGACCACATTTTTATTGTTGTGAGTATTCCTGTATCTAGCTCTCTAATGGCCCTCCAACGTTCTAAATGGTCGATCAGGAAATCTTGGGATCTTACCAACATAGGGCTTTTCCGGAAAACTTGTGATGGTATTTTGACTAAAATAAAAGCTACGGACCACCTCCTTAAATCTTCCTCTGCAGTTATGGACGAGCCTGAGCTTAGTTTACAGCTCGATCTGTATTGTGAAAAAATTATTTATGCTATTAGATGTGCTGATCGGGTAGCTGTACCTGTTCACAAGTCACGAGTGAAAACAGAAAAATGTGATTGGTCTCGAAATCCAATTTTAGTTAGTGCTTGTTCCCAGGCCAAAGTATGGCTGCGTATATGGCAAGAGTGTAATGGGCCTAGAGTTGGCCTTGTAAATGCCGTCCGTATTCATAAGAAAAGAAAGTTTTGTAAAGCGCTCCGTGATCATGTTGCCACTATCAAAGCTGATTTGGCGGCAAAAATTGTTGATGGTCCAAATTTGCTTTGGAGGTCGATCTACTGATTTTAGAGCTTTTTCCTTTCCTCCACCTGAGCCTGAGTGGGTGGCACATTTTTCTGCTCAGTTTAAAGCTCCTGATAGTTTGCAAGCTAAAAAGTTTGATGAAGAAACTAGATTTTTTTTTTGAAAAGTCGAGCAAATAGTTAATGGTTGGAATTAAATTAATTAAATTGGTCATGCCGAAGCTTAAAAAGAAGTTTTCTTGTGGGTCGGATGGAATTTGTGCTCGCCATTGTGAGCTTGCCAGCAATTACCTTTTCGATCCTATTGCTTTACTGTTCCAGATGATTTTAACAGCAGGAGTTGTTCCTCATTACCTGTACTTTGGTGTTTTAATTCCGGCTTTGAAAAAAGGGAAACCACTTTCTCAATGTTCGTCTTATAGGCCCATTACAGTTTCTAGTGTGTTTTCAAAGATTTTTGAATTATTGATTATTGAACATATTCGACAACAGTGTGTCGTGTCTCCTTTTCAGTTCGGGTCTCAACCGCGTCTTGGTTGCTACAACGCTTTAGGGAGTTTATGTACAGTATTAAAGGATGCTGAAAGGTTAGGTAGCCCTTTCACTATTGACGCATATGACATTAGTAATGGTTTCAGATATCTAATTCATTCTCAGGCTATGCTTGAGTTGTTCAAGGGGGGGGGGGTTTCTGTTGATGTATTCGATCTTTTTATTGTATGTATAGACACCTCTGAGTTCGTTTAAAGATTGGATCTTCGCTCCTCTCTTCAGAACTTCGTCTGAATCTTGGAGTGAAACAAGGGGCCATTGTGTCTCCTACTATTTATAATAACGCGGTCCTAAGAGCCCAAGGGGATTTTTCGCCTTGCTGTATATTGAATGGTCTTAGTGTGCCTGTTCTATGTTAGTGTGACGTTCTTAACCTAAGTAGGGCTGTGTTTAGTATGGAAAAAAGTTTTAAGGAGATTGTCAAGAATTATAATTAGGTTGGTCTTTCTTTATATGTGGCCAAGTCTCAAGCGCTATTGCTTCACTTTAACCGTTCTAAAACCCCTGATAGAGTAAATTTGGGTGATTTCTGATGCCATACCATTGCAGGAACTTGTGTACCTTCGATTACCTACTGGTACATCCCTAAAGGCAACTCAGAAATTACTTGTTGCGGGAACCGAGCGAAAGATACGTAATGTGTATGCTGGTGCGGTTGGATCACAGCTTAATTTTGGTAAACGCCACCTTGCGAAAGTTTACAATACTGTTTCTCTCCCTTATGATGTATATTTGGTTCCTTTCTGGGACATTTTTAACCGATCAGAAAAAATAGAAATCAGCAGGGCTTATTTCAAATGGTTAGAGTTCTTTATTCGGATTCCTCCTAAGAATAGGAATGGTAGACTGCGGGAGAGATACAGCTTGCCGGGTCCTCTTAATGCTGCATATAATCTTTTTTCCAAGCTTGCACAATATCCGTCGAACCACCCTTGGAAGAGTTTTTATTTTGATGCTAGGTTGCTTATTTTTTTGCTGTGTTATTATCATTTTTATATTGAATTTGTTTGCATGATTCTCTACAAGTTAAATGGGTTAGAAATTATATTTTTCGTTTTATATCTATTTTTTTGGTATTGCTGTATATTTTTCTGCACATTTTTCTTTTTCCTTTTTTTTATACTCCATCGTTCTCTTTGTAGAGTTTATGATGGGTTAGAAATAAATTATTATTATTATCATTAAAGGTAATACTGAAGAAACTTGGAAGGTAAATAATGAGCTTAGTTAGAAATAAGACAAAGTCCAGCCTGGTTCATTATAAATCTCTTCCGCGAGATGTGAATGACGAGACTTGAATTGTGAGCAACTTCGTTGAGATTTTTTCTCGCATTTGGAAGCGCCATCGCGCTGAAGGTCAGTCAAACTTTGGTGGTGAATTTGCACCAGAAATTTGTCGATAATCATGAAAGTTCCTCTGAAATGGAATTTGATTCAACTACCAGCGAAGAAGCTCTAAAGGTTGCAAAAACAATCAGGTCTTCCTCCTTAGGCATTAGTGGTATCAACCTAAAGAATGTAACAGCAGTCGTGTATAATATATTACCTTGCCTTATTCACGTCATCAGTTGACCGCTTGAGACGGGAGTTTTTGACTGTTTACTGAAAAAAAAAACAAAGTAATTCTTCTACATAAAAATGTTCCCAACGGCTTGAAGGGGGCATGTAAAATTTAAGTTCTAAAACAAAATATGAAAAAAATGTAGTGGACAAATCTTGTCGTAGATCCATATCTAGGTCTCCGTAATGGACCCTTCAAAAATTAGTATATTATCAGTAAAATCTAGCATATTATTATCCGCCATAGCTGATATTTTACCTTTTTAAAGCCAGATGAGCTTCAATTCGCGGGGATGAAGCTACCTCTTGCTATGGAAGACCTGCCGATGAACGATGATAGCGGACAAAGCTTCGGCTATATCTTGTACAGGACAACAGCCGAGTTCGGAAGTGGTTCAAACTTAACAATTGTAGGTCATGTCCGGGATCTAGCTGTTTTGCGAATCGACGGAAAATTATTGTCAAAGCCTTGGACATCAGATTTACAGATTGGCAGCTTTGGCTTCTGGGGAGCAGCGTGAGTTTGTTTATTTATTTTTTTTTTTTTAGAAGGAAGTTATGACTAGGATGGATATAACGGTGCATTTATTGAAGAAGTAGGTCTAAGAACCTATCTGAATGTAGCTTTGTTGGTAGTCTTTGCTTCTTTTTTTTAATCAGGGCTATTGTGATCTGTAAAATTTCTGAAAAATGATAGAATGAGGTGTGATATGAGGTAAAACAATGATTAGTTGAACTGTGAGTGTTTCTAGGGCCAGGCTTGTTTTTTTTTCTTACTTAGCACTACGATTTTTATTATATATCAATGTTTTGTTCTCTTCGAGGTATGCCTATATGAGTTATTTCATTTAAAATGTAGCTCATATTCCTGTTTTTCTCTTTATATTTGTAAATGTATATCACCAATTATACACCTGATAATAATTCTTTGTTAAATTTCTACCAATGATTTATCTTTCTTGTGAAATACACCCAGTGTATCATAATTTTTCTTCCTGTATTATGGGTTAAGTTGCAATTTAAAGCGCTTTTATGATTTATCTAATTGGAATGTTCATAATAATGATTACCCGTTGCAAGTTAGCGTTAAAGATTAAGCGGTAAAGGGCTATACCGGTCACACATGTCGATAAATAAGCTAGGATTTATGTAGAATGTGTGTTTTTACTTCTCAACGCTAGTTTCTTCCCCAGTACTACTACTACTACTAACAACTCACCGCAGCACCTAGCCGCCTCAGGCCAACACAGCTACGCACGCTCCTCCTCCATCCCAATCTATTCAAAGCTTCCCTTTTTACGCCCGCCCATGAAGTTTCCATTTCCTTCAAATCTTTCTTTATGATGTCCTTCCACCCCAGACGAGGACGACCTGCTATCCGATTAGCCCTAGAAGGTTGGCCAAAAAGAACAATCTTCGGCAATCTGTCATCCCTCATCCGCACAACGTGCCCTAGCCACCTCAACCTTTCTTTCATTATAGCCCTAGAGAGCGGTACTGAACCACATTTTTTGTATAGCCTATTGTTTGAAATACGGTCAGTCAGCCGGGTACCAAGAACAATCCTTAAGCAATTTCTCTGGAAAACATCTAGCAAATCTTCATCCGCTTTTCGGAGCGCCCATGCTTCAGAGCCATATTTGACCACTGTCATCACTGTGGCTTCTAATATTCTAATCTTGGTTTGCAAACTTATCTTCCTATTCTTCCAAAGTTTTTTAACTGTGAAAAAACACCCTGAGCCTTGGCTATTCTATTTTGACATCTTCACTGCTCCAACCATCTTTACTAATAATAATACCAAGGTAAGTGAAGCTGTCCACCTTATCAATCTTTTCATTACCCAACTTCACCTTTTCATCTTCACTTATTCCTAGCCTTAGTGACTTAGTCTTTTTAATATTAATTTTCAAACCTATTCTAGCACCCTGAACTCGCAAAACCTCTAAAACTTCATTCATTTTGCTCACACTTTCATCTAGGATGCTTAAATCATCAGCATAATCTAAGTCCAGGTGACTTTTTCCTCCCCATTTGATTCCGTGGTCTCCTATTGCCTTTCCTGTGCTCCTTAAGACAAAGTCCATCAAAATAATCCATATAAAGAGGGATAGAACACAACCCTGCTTAACTCCTGATTTAATACAAAACCAGCTGCTAACCTTATTTCCTACCTTAACCGCAGCAGTGTTATTCTCGTACCTAGCACTAATCACTTTAATGTATTTGTCTGGTATACCATACAAGGATAAAATCTTTACCAAAGCTCTTCTATCAACAGAATCGAACGCTTGCTCATAATTTATAAAACTAACGACCAAAGGTGTTTGAAAACTCAGGCACTTCTCAATTATTAACCTAAGAGTGAAGATTTGGTCGACACATCCTCTACCTTTTCTAAAACCGCACTGTTCTTCTCTTAAAACTTTGTCTACGGCATCTCTCAGTCTAAAAAGTATCATATTACTAAGTAATTTACTACCTACAGAGACCAGACTAATCCTCGATAATTACCACACTCACTTTTATCACCTTTCTTATAAAGTGGCTAAATTAAGGTTTTCCTAAAATCGTTAGGTACTTCCCCTTTTTCAAAAATCATATTCATAATCTTCAGTAACTTATTTCTAACCTCAGAGCCACCATATTTAAGAAACTCATTTACCACCCTATCAGCACTTGGAGCCTTATTATTTTTTTGTCCTTTTAGCACTGTCGCTAATTCCTCCTCACAAAACAAATCTTCCTTCGCATCCAAGGTATCACAAACTTTTTCATTTTCCTCTATATCTCTTCCTTCAACTCTATCTCGGTTCAGCAAATTCTCAAAATGTTCGGCCCATCTCTTTTTGTTTTTTTGCTTATCGCTAATTACGGCCCCATTCCTATCTTTAACTGGGCCAAGTCCGCATTGACTACTCCCTCTCAATTTGTTAACATGCCAGTACAATATTTTACTATTATGCCGTCTAGCTGCACCTTCCAGATCCTCGGCAATTTTATCCATGGCCTCTACTTCACACCTCCATAGTTCATATTTTAATGCTTTCTCCACTTTCTTTACATTCCTTTTGTTTTCATATGATCTATCACTAAGGTAATTCTTGTACAAGTCCTTTCTCCTTTCTATCAAACATAAAGCTTTTTCACTAATATTCTTAGCTGCAGTTCTAGCTTTCTTCCCTAAGACACCTTCAGCAACTTCACAAACTATTTTTCTAAAATTATTCCAACCTTCTTCCACATTATCAAATTTCAAACTCTCAAGTTTAGTATTCAAACTGTTCCTGGGAAGTTTCTCTCAAATTGCTATTCTGGAGTCCACCAACATCATAACTTCCCGGGAGGTAGTAACCCTTTCGATATTTCAGCTTTAAATTAACCCTTGACACTACTAGACGGTGATCTTTACTCTTAACATCAATAATGGCACTCCTATATACCCTAGTATCTTGTATTGATCCTGTCAGTCCTCGGTTTACAATAACATAATCAATAAGGTTTGCTGTCTTACCATCACGTGAATACCATGTTAACTTATGAGCCATTTTATGACCAAACACCGTATTGGTTATAACTAGATTGTTATACCTACAAAATTGCAAAAGTCTGTATCCATTACTGTTTTCTTTTCCTACAACAATTTACCTAGGCTAGGGTAACATCTATCCCTATTTCTACCAACCTGGGTGTTAAAATCTCCCAGTAAAAACATCATATTTCTACCTGGGATCCTGTCTATTTTCTCCTGTAACTGTAAGTAAAATTCATCTGAGTCACTAGTATCTCCGTCAGTCGGTTCTACAGGGGCATATACTACTATAGCTGATACTCTGAACTTTTTAGTCATAAAATGAGCAATTAGTATTCTATTAATAATACTTTCCCAGCCTAAACAAGACTTAGCAGCTTCCTTATTCATCATGAGCCCTACTCCCTGTCTATATACACCATCCTTCCTGCCTGAGTAAACAAATTCTATATCACCTAATTTCATACTTCCTACCCCTGGGATATGAGTTTCTAAAACTCCTAATAAATCTAGTCCGAATCGTCTGAATTCGTCAGTCAAACTGTCGATACGAAAGTCTTCCCCAGTATTGTCAGCTAATACTTGTCCCACATTGAATACTGCTTGTTGCACATTGAATACTGCACATTGAATCTCTTGTAATTTCAAAAGTTATGCTCTTAAATCTTCTCCCCAATTCGGCTGTGATAATTAAAAGGGTGACATATTAGGTCATTTTCGTGTCTTTTCAGGAGAGCAATGAGGCGAAAAAAAAGTTTGCCGGCTGTGGTTGCTCTGTAGAATGTGGCTAATGGAGATAATGGAAACATATTCTAAACCAAATTTTTATCCTCTTTTCAGTGGTATAAATTAAATTCAAATATTCTGAGTGAATTTTGAAACTATTCCATTTTATGGTGTATGTCTCACCATACACCATACACCATGGTGTATGTTTTCCTATGGATACGATAATCTTTTTCTGTCAAAATTATCTTGAGAGAATTTGAAATTAATCCATTTTTTGGTGTATATCTCCTCTTTCCTTGACAAAAAAGGAGACAAATGCCAACTCCCCATGTTATAGCTCCACAAATAATCCTCTTCTGTCAAAACTGGCATATGTCTCTTTTTTATCTTCGCAATAGTACAAGATAAGAAAATTTTGACTGCACTATTCGATTCCTCGTTCTGAGTTTACCCACAACACATGCTTAGCTCATTTTCGACCAGAATGTCGCCCTTTTAATCGGCTTGTAAAAGGGCGAC
Organism: Artemia sinica; assembly: GCA_027921565.1. Taxonomy (NCBI): domain Eukaryota; kingdom Metazoa; phylum Arthropoda; class Branchiopoda; order Anostraca; family Artemiidae; genus Artemia; species Artemia sinica. The sequence goes on along the minus strand of CM051262.1, from coordinate 49,018,251 downwards.
GCCCTTTTTTACAGCCAAATTGACCGTTCGCAAAGTTTGTAGTTGAAAGCTGGACTTGTGTCCAGCTAAACAATTTATAAATGGAACACATCATTGATATTGCGATTATGCATAATTTTTACTCTATCCCCAAGTTTGACATTTGATTGTTCCGAACATAAGTGAAAAGGAAAACTGATAAAAAATGTAGACTGGAGCAGAATGTAGATATGAGCCGAGCAGATATGAGCAGATATGTAGATGTTGATAGGAAGATTTTTCATTTTAACAGGAAGACCTCATTACACCCCGGTTAGAGATTAACGTTATACAGTAAATTTGTTAAAGCCGAGAAATTAAGATACAAAACCGCTTATAAATGCAAGTTAAAACTTTTAGCAAGTGTTTTTACAAAGATATTTTTGTGAAGCTAATTTTCTCGATTTCATAAACAATTAAGTCTAATATCTCATAGATAAATCAATGAGCTACTTATTGTAATTCGTTTCACTCAATCAACTACTTGTGAAACTTAGAATGTACTTTTTGCAGATTGGGGTATTTGACATTGCTACACAAAAAAGAAATTGAACTTAAGCACAAGTACCAAGTTTTAAACTTGAGCACAAGAAAAAAAAATTGAACTTGAGCACAAGGAAAAAGATTTTGAACTTGAGCACAAGAAAAAAAAATCTGTTGCATAAAAATGTCTGTTTAATATTTTGGTAACAAAAGTTTTGGTAAGAAAAGAATTTTTTGGTTCTTACAACAATAAGGGTTAGAGAATTAAATTTAATATTTGATTCACAGAAATAGAAGTTACACATTCGAAGACGTGGAATATGGTGTACACGTTATCGATGTCCTCGTCGAAAACATGGGACGTAATAACTTTGGGGTTTTGTCGGATTTCAACCAAAAGAAGGGACTTCCTGAAGGACCAGTTCTTCTTGATGACGTTGAGATACCCGAGTGGGATGTCATACCATTTGAATTTAACTCAGAATGGGTTGAAAGGTAAATTAAATTACTACCTCATTCTATTAAATACAGAAATAATACTTAAAACCTGTTGTTCAGTCGAAGTGGCTGTCTGTCGGTTTATTCAATTTAAAACTGTCATCCGTAGGTGTGATAGCCGTGATTTTATAAATTCATTTCACCACCGCTCTCTTTTTTGACATACTTGATTGCGCTGAACAAGTAGACTAATGTCTATAGGCGTCTTGTCTTTTTATTGAGGAAGCATCAGAATAGAATAAAAAGAATAAGCATCAAAAGAATAAAAAAAACTGATGATAGAAGCTATACCTAGAATTTGAGAAATTATGCAGTGCCAATGTTACATCACAATCTTTCGCAACAAACTATTATAATGAGTGCCCCAGGTGGGATGAAATGGAATCAATCGAATAACTGAAAATACGCATAAATTGCGAAGTCTCCCTATATTCGGACTGTAGTGATATATATTCTTGAACCTTTGTTGCTGGTAAAATTTCAGTGGATCGTAATTTCAAAATTTCTTTATTGGTTAGAGTAATGATAATAACAAAGAATTTACAAAGAAATTGTCATACCCATATCCTTCGCAATTATACATTATAATATCTAAATACTGAACACCTATTGAGATAAGTAAAAATAACAAAGCTACATGGGTATCACAATTCCCGAGGAATGTCGCACTGGTGAGGCTAAAAAATTGAAACAGGCATACATCAGCTGAGTCAGGTCACAGGATATGTCCTAAGAACTTCTAAAAAGTTTTGCACAGAACAATCATTTAGGTGAGATGTCTTTAATCCACGAATTATAAACCATCTTCCAGAGCTAAGTTTAGCACGAACAGTAACTTTAAATCTTATCTAAATAGCGTTTTAGTATTATGAACAAGGTCAATTGACACCTTGATGGTGCACATTAAAATCGGGCCTTTGGTACCTTGGTAAGTGTTTCTGGAGATTTAAAACTAGGGTGGTAGTTTTCTAATCTTGGGACCTTGGAAGAATTTGTTTTTAGTTTTGTTGAAAACACATAAAAGTTGTTAGTCAACATCTAGTATGTGAGCTTTTTTCGATTCTTTATTAAAATCAAGATATAGGAAAGTAATTTTTCAAATTGTAAAGGGATTTAATCTGAACGTTGCTTCCAGTCGGCATGATTCTTCTCGAAATCAGGGCATCTGGGCAACTTTTTGCTGCGATTTTCATTGATTTACGAAACAACGACGACTTTGTAGTAGAAATATATTCTTCATTCTGATGAACTCATGTTTCTGCCTCTTTTTCCCCCAAATTAGCCCGATCAAAATTTTGAGATAACCATTTTCCTCAGCATAGTTAAAATATCTAATAACTATGCCTTTAAGGATAATATAAGCCCCCTACAGCCCCTGTGGAAAGGGCTGTAAGATAGGAAATTTTTTATTTTTTACGCATAGTATTTGTTAATAGAAAGTATACGATAAATTTCCAGGGGGGGGGGGGGAATTTTCTATTGGGTGATGTTCCAAGGGAAGAATATTTCGTGAGAAGGGAAGTTTCCGGGGTAAAAATTTCCAGGGCAAAAATTACACTGGGGGAATTTGCCAGAATTCTTATGCGAAATTCTTTTTATTTGTCTTACTTTCTCTTTACCGACTTGATTTTACATGTGAAGATTTTTCGGGGGAATTGTCCGAAGGAAGTTTTCAGTGGGTTTGGAATTATCTGGAATATTTTAGCGTGGGAGGGGGATTTTCCGGTTGAAAAATTCTCCATGGCGAAATTTTCTTTGGGAACAAATTTCCACTTGGGGCGGGGGGATTTCCGGTAAAATTTTCCACAGAAGGGAGGATTTCCGGAATGATTTGAAAAACGATCAGAAATTTAAGTAATTTTCAATTGAAAGTATGCTAAAGAAAATTTTTTAGGCGGAGTCGTCAGCAAGAAATTTTCCGAGGGGAATTTTCAGTAAGGATAGCATTGTTTTGGGGGTGATGGTTATATTTTACGTGGGAGGAACTTTCTATGGAGGAATTTTACGTGGAAGGAGAGAACTGTCCATGGAGGGGGGAGGGGGTCAGATTTCACGGTATTATTAGAAAAACGATTACAAGTTAAAAAAAGAAGTTTTTTCGACTGAAAGTAAGGAGCAACGTTTAAGCTCAAAACGAGTGAAAATTCCATAGTCCAATGTTTGGGGAGGATTATCCTTCCTTAATAGCTCTTTGTGTTAAAGTTTGGCTTTCTGTCCAGAATTCCTTAGTAACGACTCCTGAAACCCAAGGGCCGTTTAATTAGAATAAGAAGCTTTCTTAAACGTACTAGTGAACTGAAGCGCGAAGAGCCATTGAGTAAGGGCAATCCCCCTCTTATAGGGTAAGTTTAATTTCTGTTGGTTTTGTGTTTTAATGTTATTCCTTGTTTTTAGTTGAAAAAAACCATTTTTTAAAAATTCAATGTCAGAAAAGTCTATGTCTTCCCTCAGAAATTCAGTATTTCTGAAATTCAGAATTTCAGAAATTCAGTAATTTTGTGTTCTGTATTGTGGAACATCACTTCCTCCCGAAAACTGCTAATTTTCCGTTATCTTATAGTCTGACACAATACGAACCCATCACTGGAAATGTCGATGGCCCTGCCGTGCTTAGAGGTTCCATGGTTTTATCACTTTCAGAAGAAGTAGCTGACACATTTGTCGATATGAGTAGCTGGACAGAAAGTCGTGGCATTGTTTTTGTAAATGGATTTAATCTTGGTCGCTACAGTTCAATTGGCCCTTGCAAATCCTTATACGTTCCAGCACCTTTATTGAAACAGGGAGAAAACAAGGTTACAATATGCAGCTATTAAAATTTTTTTCTTTTTTTTGTCACTTCAAATATTTTTATGGTACTTATACCATGCTGAAAATTTGATGTAAAAAATAATACAGGTATATCCTCGTTTATTAGACACAACTGCATGAACAAGCAAATAACTATCCATACGGTGCTCAGAAATCAAATAATATTTGGTAGAATAAGGTGATCTTAGACTGAGGAAGGGGAGTATCCCACGCAACAATCAGATTTCTGTCAAACCAATAAATTTACTCTCTCGGAAAACCTTACGGCTCAGAATTTTGACACTCCCTCTCTCATTTAAAGAAAGCGGTATATTCGCCCTTTTTTGTGATGATTCTATCTTGTTCTTTTTTCCTTTGGGGCGATCTTATTGGTTTTAGATAGCTGAAAAAGATTTTCGAGCATAATATTTTAACTCTAGTGCCCCTTATAAGTAGGAAAAGAGTTCAGGCAAACAGGAGCGCCATTTTGGTCTATTTTGAACTTGAAAGGCTAGACTGACAACAGACAGAAGCTTTGAGATCAGTTTAGAAATACTAATGAGTTATAAATGTTTCCCCATAATTTCAACAGCAAGTTATCGCCTTGTTGCGCATAACTGTTCTTTGGCCCAAACAATTGATTAATGTCTTGAAATTTCTGCGGATTTATGATTGTCCTGGTCCTGTTTATATGCCTGACTTACAGCATCCCAAAAAGTGTGGGTAACTTAAAACAGTAGAAACTGGTGCTAGTGTTGACAGAAAAATAGCTCCGGTGCCGTCTAGCTTTTGGCGTTTGTTGGCATAGTGTAATAACAAAGCGGAATTAAAAAAATAGCAAAAGTATAAAAAATAGCACAAGTATATGCACGTTCATTAGACACAACTGCACGAACAAGCAAATAACTATCTACACGGGGCTTTGAAATCAAATAAAATCTTGTTAAATAAGTGGATCCTCTTAAATTGAGGAAGGAGAAGGATTACCCCATAAAGCAATTAGCTTTCTGTCAAGCCAATAAATTCAGTCACTCGGAAAACCCTACACCTCATAATTTATACATCCCCTCTCTCATTTAAAGAAAGGGGTATGTTTACCAGTTATGGAATGATTCTAGTTTTTTTTCTGTTCTTTGTACCTTTGGTTTGATCTTATTAAACTGATGGGCGCAAATAGCTGAAGAATTTTTTTGAGCTCAGTTTTTTTAATCTAGTGCTCTTTATAAGTAAGAAAAGAGTTAAAGCAAACAAAAGTGCTAGTTTGATCCATTTTGTGCTCAGAAAGTGCGTCGGTGCCATACTGACAACGGACGAAAACTTTGAAGTCAGTTTAGAATTACCAGATAGTCATAAATGTTTTCTGACAATTTCGGCAGAAAATTTTCGTCTTCTGGTGCATAACTGTTCTTTCGCTTAGATCAGTTCATTTATATCTGGAAAATTTCCGTGGATTTAGGTTTGTCCTCTTCCTGTTTATATGCTTGGCCTAGAGCACTGTGAAGAGTATGGGTAACTTGCAAGAGTAGAAATCGGCGCTAATGTTGACAAGAATCTTTGACATTGTCTAACTTTTGGCGTTTCTCGTCATACAGTAGTAATAAATCAAAATGAGTGTTATTGACAAAACTAGTTTAGCAATGAGCGTTTGATCTCAGTCTTTAAAAAAATGATAGTCTCTTACTAGGCTTAAATAATTTCTGAGACCACACTGGCTAATCATGATAAAACAAAAAATCGCGAAGAAAGGAAGAAAACGAGGACAATTAACAGCCAGTGGAAAAATTGAAAAATTATAGAAATATTTCGGTCAAGACCTCCGCTTGACCGTCCTCAGTGCAGAATAAAACTGATAAAAATGTATTAACCAAATCTTAAAATAAAAACACCAAACTAAATTTGGACGACCCTTTCCTAGTAACGTTAGTAACTAGGTAACGTTTCAACGTTAGTAACGTTAGTAACGTTTCACCGTTACTAGGAAAGGGTCGTCCGGTTTTAGCTTGGTGTTTTTATTTTAAGGTATGGTTTTTATATTTTTTTTTCAGTTTTATTCTGCACTGAGGACGGTCAAGCGGAGGTCTTGATCGAAATATTTGCATAATTTTTCAATTTTTTCACTTGCTGTTAATTGTCCTCGTTTTCTTCCTTTCTTCGCGATTTTTTGTTTTATCTTACTAGGCTGCTAGCTACCGATGCAACCCGGATTACTCTGGACTACAGTTCGTTCTTTAGTGTAAAGAAATCGTATTTGCTTCAATAATCAAATATCTTTGAAAAGACACAGTACTTCCCATTTTTTCGGGAATTACCAACAGGAAAAGGCCTATGGTTTTTCTTAGTTGGAATAGTAAGTCACGATCCTCAGTTTGGCACCAAACCAATATAAGGAACTTCCCGAAAGATGCATGTATTATCTTAACTTTTAGTTACTATCTGCATTGGTTTCTTCTTTACTAGGTTTCAGCTATAATATTTTTTGATATTGTAGTTACTATAGGCTAGAGTTCGTTCCTTACCATAACAAACAGTAAAAAGCCTACGGCTTTCTCTTTTTTGAAATAGTAAGAGACGAACCTCAAACAATCAAGTAGCTAACTAATTCCAATTTATGCAATGGTTTGTTATTCCAATGATTGTCTTTTAATGTAATTTTGTTTTGATCTGACTCCTTTTTTAGGAGCTATTGGTTTTTATATTTCTTAACATTGGACGTGATCGTCTCTTACTAGGTTGCTAGCTATCGCTGCAACCCGGAGAGGATATCCAATAATTGTCTTTTAATGTAATCTCTTTGGAGGCATGGGGTTCAAATCTTACCGCTGGTATACGATTATGATTTATGTACAAAAATCAAATATCTTTGAAAAGACTGCACTATGAAAAGACATCAAAATTGCAGTTTTTAGTGGAAAAATTTATTCTCTCTTAGAAATAATTTATTTTAATTACAAAAGATTTTTAACCCAATTAATTTCCTTTAAAATGAACCATTGAGCAACTCTCTACGATGTTCCAGTGCCAAGCTATCTGTGGAAAAGAAGAAAAAAAAGAAAGAAAAAAAAATATGCCGTTTGTGGAGAATAACGTGGTTAAACTCAATTTTCTTGATTTTCAAGCCAATATATTTCCCTTGCTGTTCAAGCCAAATGACAGAAAGTTTCCTATACAGGGGTTTCGGACAAGGCGGTTCTAATGGTGTACTTTTTGTTTTGATCTGACTCCTTTTTTAGGAGCTATGGGTTTTTATATTTCTTAACTTTGGACGTGATCGTCTCTTACTAGATTGCTAGCTACCGCTGCAACCCGGATTACTAGGTTGCTAGCTACCGCTGCAACCCGGATTGTCGAAAAATGAGCGCGTATAAATATTGCATTCACTTATTACTTCATATATGGTTACTACCTACGATTATGACGTCATTCATCAAGATTGGCCATAAAAATGCAGTTTTCAGTGGAAAAATTGATTCTATTTAAAATAAAAAAAAAATTGTAGTTACAAATAGCACTAGATCTAGAGATTTCCTTTAAAATGAGCCATTGAAAAACTCTCTACGATGTTCCGGTTCCAAGCTATCTGTGGAAGAAAAGAAAAAAAAATGCCGTTTAGGCAGAATGCTGTAGTAGCTGCCGCTTTTGTTGATTTTCAAGCCAATATTAATTCCTTGCTGTTCAAGCCAAGAAACAGAAAGTTTCTTGTATAAGGGTTTTGAACAAAGTGGTTCTAATGGTGTACTTTTTGTTTTGATCTGACTCTTTTTTTTAGGAGTTATGGGCTATTATATTTCTTATCATTGGATGTAATCGTCTCTTACTAGGTTGCTAGCTACCGCTGCAACCCAGATATTGAAGGCTTATGGCTCCTTATTCTACTTTTGTTTAAAATTTTTTACACATTCTGTCACGTCATAGATATCACAAACTGAATGGAACATGTCTATTAGAAGTTACCACAGTAAAGTGGAGGGAGGACTCATCTTTCGGCTCTGAAGGATTGGAGTTTAACGCACTGTGTGTTAACTATCAATCTTAACATTAGGTGATTATCTTTGTTTCTAAGATGCAAGTTTCCAATGATGCCAGTTCCTATTGAAGTATGTTAATTTCTTTATTTCTTTGCTGGAGAATATTTAATTCAAACATTATATTCACTTTAGATAATTCTTTGTAGTTCAAGCCAAAGGACTGTTAAGTTTTCTATATAGGTTTTTCGGACAAGACGATTCTAATAGTTTACTTCTTGTTTTGACCTGACTATTTTTAGGAGTTGGGGGTTATTTTACTTTTTACTATGGGGCGTAATCGTCTTTTACTAGGTTGCTAGCTATCGCTGCAACCCGGATTATGTTTAATACCGCTGCAACCAAGATCAGCTATATCTGATGACACTAGCATATGCTTCATTTATAATGAACTGTATTGATCTTTAATGTAAACAAGATTAAAATTATTGCTATATACCATAAATGTTTTTGCAGTTTATAACTTTATCGATTCTGAATTTAAAACTAAAATAAAATAAAAATTGATTTTTTCAATTTTTACGTAACGTCACTTATTACGTCATATATGGTTATTAGTAACAATCGGTGTTAGATCTTACGTCACGTCACTTATTACCTCATATATGTTTATGATTGCTTAAAAAATCAAATATCTTTGAAAATGTGAAAAGACATCTAAAATGCAGTTTTTTTGTATAAAGTGATTCTAATTTTAATTTTTTTTTGTTTTTTTTTTATTAAAAAAAACATTAGAACTTTTAATTTCTGTTCAAATAAGCCCTCTCGCAAAATTCTAGGACCTCTGGGTCGATACGATCAACCCTGGAAAAAAGGGCAAATAAACACGCATCCGTGATGACAAAAAATCCAAAATTCCACAATTTTTGCAGATAGGAGCTTGAAACCTCTACAGTATGGTTCTCTGATACACTGAATCTGATGGTGTGATTTTCATTGACATTCTATGACTTTTAAGGGGTGGTTTTTCCTTTTTTTGAAAATAAGGCAAATTTTCTCAGGCTCGTAACTTTTGATGGATATGAGTAAACTTGATGAAACTTATATATTTAAAATCAGCATAAAAATCCGTTTCTTTTGATGTATCTATTGATATTAAAATTTCGTTTTTAGAGTTTCGGTTAGTATTGACACGCAATTACAAAGTTCTAAAAAATGCCAAGAAAGGCAAAGGATGTTGGTGACTTTTTTTTACATATGTCAGTTTCCACTCATATAAGTCGGTAATAATCTTCGCAGTGGTGTGTATCCAATCAAGTTAAAGTGGATTTCTTAGATAGGATATGCATTCTTATCCGGATATACTTATGAACTTATTTCCAGGAGTTCGATATATTCTTACAAGTATATTTGAAAGCGAAATTTTGTATACAAAAAGTAATTAGTTCTTTTGTTTTTAATGACAAATATTGTTTAATCTAGAAGAACCTTGATTATTGTTTGTAAAGAATTTTTGCATATGAATTTGTAGGTAAATGCACTTTTTTTCCGTTTTTTTTTATGAAATGCTTTTTTGTCAGCTTATTGGAATTACTCTATTTGTTCTTGTCTTTATGTCTCCCTGATTATTGAGTGTGAAAAGAAAGATTAAATTTGATTTTTTAATCAAGAAACAAAAATCAGGTTATGTGTAATAAAAAAAAATCGCAATCAAGACATTGTCCACATTTGATTTTACGATGTCTCACTTTTAGTTTAAAGTATATTTTGTCTTCTAATGGCATCAACTGATGGTGAACACAGACGTGATGTAATCAAAAAATATATTCTTGAATGTCTTCGCTGTCTATCATGGGCGCCCATAGCCTGAATTTTAGGGGGGGGGGGATTACCTGGTCTAATCATCACTTGCAGTGCTGTATAACTGAAATCTCAAGACAAAATATCATGGACAGCTTGATAGCGCTGCCTAAGTAAAGAGCGATGTGGGCACAATATAATATTTTTTTTTTAGACCAGGGCACTTTTTATAGAAAGAAATGTCATAGGAACTTCAAAAGAGCTCATGGAGGGCAGCCAGCTCCCCCTCCCCATGTCAATCACTTCCCCAAACACATCCAATCAAAATTTTGAGATAGCCATTTTGTTCAGTGTACTTTAAAGGTCCAGAAATTATGACTTTGAGAATGACGCCCCCCCCCCCAAACCCCCAGAGAAAGGTTTATAAGTTATGTCCTGTGGGGATATAAGGTTTTTTTTTATAGGAAGGGGGCTCATTTGATTTACAATCAGAAGTTCTACTGGCCTTTTAATAGTCAAAAGTGATTGGAGGTCATCCAGCCCCCTCCCCATACACCAATCATTTCCCCAAACATATTCAATCATAATTTTTGAGATAGCCATTTTGTTCAGTCTAGTTGAAAGGTCCAGAAATTATGTCTTTGAAGATAACTCCCCCCCCCCCCCCTCCATATAGCCTTCAGGTCAAGGGTTGTAAGTTACGCCCAGGGGGCATATAAGGTTTTTATAGAAATGGTGGTCGTATAAACTTCAAAGAGGGCTCATTAGATTGGTAATCAGAAGTTATAGAGCTCTTTTCAAGAGTCAAAGTGATCAGAATGCAAATAGCCCCCCCCCCCCCACACACACACGTCGTATTTTCCTGAAACGCATCTGATAGAAATTTTAAGATGGCCATTTGTTGTCGTAGAAACTTCGAAAAGGGCCCAGTCGGTTGGTAATTGAAAAGGCTAGTACCTTCTTTAATAGTCAAAAGTGATTGTGGGACAACCCACCCCCCACGCCCATCATATCCTCAAACACTTCCAGTCGAAATCTCGAGATAGTTATTTTGTTTGACGAAGTTTAAAAGTCCATAAATTATGTCTTTGAGGATGAGAACCCCCTCATGGTCCTTAGGGCAAGGGTTGTAAGGTATGCCCCGAGGGCATTTAAGGTTTTTACGGAAACAGAGGTCGTATACACTTCGGAGGGGGCTCATTGGATTGGAAATCGGAAGTTGAAGAGCCATTTTTAAGAGTCAAATTTATCGGAGGGCAGCTATACCCCCTCCACGTCATATTTTCTCCCAATGCATTCGATAGAAATTCTAAGATAGCCATTAGTTCAAAAATAGTCCAAAGATCTCATAACACGGCCTTTTGGGCTGACACAACCCCCCAAAGTATGGGGATAAGGGTTTTAAGTTATACCCCGGGGGGACGTAAGGTTTTTATGAAAAGGTGGTCTTGTGAACTTTAGAGGAGGCTCATTTGATTGAAAATGCATGCTTCTAGTTTGATGTAAGAGTCAAGCGTGATGGAGCGAAAATAGCCCCCCCCCCCCTCTCCTTGATATCCTCTTTTCCCCAAACACATTCGATCGAAATTGTGAGACAGTCATTTTGTAGCCAATAGTCCAGAAAATATAACAATATCTTCAGTAATCAAATATAAGAAATATTTAGGCGGACGTTGAACTAAATCAAAACAAACTATTAACATGTGAACTTTCAAAAAGGTGACAAAGCTATATCCCGATAACAATTTATATTATTAAGTTATATCTTTAAGAGTAAGTTGTTGGGGATTTTGAACTAGCCAGAAAGCACTATGTGTACACTTTTAGTACTACACCTACAGTTACTGTAACTAATGACGCTAAGAGTATTAAGGTGAAACTTCTAGGAAGTGTTTAGGGGGCGTTCCAATTAAACGAAAAAACTGTGTACATGCAGGTATTCAAAAAGGCGTATAAGCAATATAGTGGCAGCACCACTCTATAATAGCTAGAAACATCATTGAAACATTTAAAGAAGCTAATTCGATTCAAAATTAAAAGTTCTAGGGTCCTTTCTAAGAGTAAAAAGAGATTAGAGGGAAATCAGCCCGTCTCTCAAGCCGATTTATTTCCCAAACACATCTAGTCAAAATTTTTAGACAACTATTTTGTTCAGCATAGTAGAACGGCCCAGCAACTATGTCTTCAGGAATATTGGGCATGTCAAACCCCCACAATCATGCCAAACTATGGATTCCTATAGAAAAAAAAACCGGAAAGATATAAAATATTATTTTTTTTCATGAAAATGACTGTCAATAAAAAAAAGAACTGAAATTCATCTAAAAAAAAACTTTTTCCACAAAACAAGCTTTTCAAAGAAAAGTAGAGCTCCATTAAGCCAAAAATGGGCAGAAATGAAGTCAAGTAATCATCCAAGCGTAAAACTACCACAAATCACTATCAATAAATAAATGAAGCTCAAAATGAACAGAAATTAGAATAAATAGCCGAGTCAAACTCGAAACGAGCAAAAATTAACATTAGTAAGGCTGATAACCCCCATGCCTTTTCATGACCAGAACATAATTTGCGCTTTACTGAAGACAAAATATGTTCATATGTTTTCACCTTTTTTTACTTAAATAAGTAAAAAACTTTTTTTTCTCACTTTTTTTACCTAATTTTTTATTTTAAGGAATAAATATCAGTATAGGTAAATTTGACTGACAATCCACGGTCATTTTTTTTTCAGTAAAACCTAAGTTATGTTCTTGTCTTGAGAAGGCATGGGGGTTGTCAGCCCTAGTAATGTTAATTTTTGCTCGTTTTGAGTTTGACTCTGCAATTTAGTATAATTTCTGTTCGTTTTGAGTTGCATTTAATTGTTGATAGTGATTTGTGGTAGTTTTACGCTTGGAAGATTATTTGACTTTATTTCTGCCCATTTTTTGCTTAATAGAGCTCTTTACTTTTCTTTGAAAATTTATTCTGTGGAAAGTTCTTTAAATTAAAACAAATGTATGACACCGTCATTCAGCCAGGGGGGGGCAGACGCCCCCTTGCCCCCCTTATGGGCGCCCGTGCTGTCTATATATACCTCATGTGATTGATGTGATGCTTTAATTTAGTTGGTACACTGAAAAAAAAACTCAGGTCTTCTTGTACATAATGTAGAAACTAGCCACTTGGTGAGATACTCGCCTCTTTTAAAGTTTCCCTTTACACTAGTGCATTAGTTTTACTCTTTTTTCAGTTCCATGTTTTTGAGCTGTATCATGCTCGCAATGACTTGGCCTTCTCTGATGTACCCAACCTTGGACCAGTGAGAGAACCTGAGTCAACAACTCAAGAATCTGACTACCAAAACAACGCCAACAGAAACAATTAAAGGAGAGAAAACTGAAACAGTGAAAGCAGTGAACTATGCTGTTATCTAAATTTAATTATATTTTGTTTTATATATGTTTGAATCGAAATTACCTGTTTGATCGAGGGCAATCGAGGTATTGTACCAAAGGTCATAGAAGATTGGGAAAGGACTTATTTGAATGGAAGTAACAAGCTATAGCGACACCAAATTTTCCATTGGAACAGCTTTCTGTTGTGGTAAGGGTTTCCAGAAAAAAAATTGACTGGAGGGGGAGTGGGATTTCAAGCATAACTTGAAAAATTACCAGAAGTTATCGAAATCGTGCTTTTTAATTTTAAAACAAGCTATTCTATGAAACATCTTCTGACTAGTTTTATTGAAGCCATTCTAATGACCTGAATTTCATAAATATTTTGTACTTCTTAAGACACCTTGAGTTTCGTTCTAAGTTTTCCAGTATTAAAAAAATGCTCAGCCTCTTAACTTGTCGAGGACACCGATTGGGGAGGGGGTAATTGCCTTCCCTTGATTTCAAAATTATTGATAAAGCATCCACTTTTTCCTTTTTCAATCACTGACTGTAGAAACTAGAGTTAACTAGAAAACTAGAAAACTAAGAAAGCTAGAGTTACAATTTATTGTTACATTATTGTTAATTATAAGTTACATTTATTGTAACTAAGTTACAATAAATGTAACTTGGAAAACTAGACAGATGAAAGATTTTATCTTGTGTGATTAGTTTTTCAGAAAGATTACGTTTCAGTTCCATTAGTGAGACTCCCTAGCGTGCATTTGATATAGCCTACATGATTATGTTTCTTATGCCAAAAATGTGTTGTTTTTTTTTCTGTTCATATTCTGCTCTTTTTATGTGTTTATTTTCTTATACTGGAGTAATCTACTGAGTCTGTCATATCTAATTTTTTCTTTTACCTTGAATCCTGAAAGTAGTGCTTCTAATAATTGACTGGAGCGCTAAGCCGCATGAGACCAACATAGCTTCGCAAGCTCCTCCTGCATCCCAATCTATTCAAAGCTCCCCTCTTTATTCCTTTCCAGGTTACAATTTCCTCTACATTCTTTCTTGCAACCTCTCCCCCTCCCCATTTTGGGTCAACTTGCTTTTCTTTTGACCCTAGAGGTATTCTAGGGGTCCATGTTTTAGAACCGTCCTTGAATACTGTCATCACTGTAGTTTCTAATATTCTAATCTTGGTTCGCAGAATTACCTTCCTATTATCTCAAATGACTGTGAAATAAAAACCACGGGCCTTTGCTTTTCTACTTTTAACATGCATTCACCGTTTTTTACTAATATTACTACCCAGGGAAGCGAAGCTATCCACTTGATCTATCTTTTCTTTGCAAAACATCACTTCCTTACCTTCCTTTATTCCTAGTTTAAGCAACTTAATCTTCACAACAATAACTTTCAATCTATTATTGCACCCTGAACTCTCATAAACTATAAATAGCCATTTATGCCAATTGTTTTAATTAGGAAGCACGTATCATCTAAACAATCTAATTCTATTTATCTTGCCTTCTACAAAATCTGATTTTTGTTTCTGTACTTTTTAGCCTTGATGTGTTCTTTTTATAATGCTTTCCGTTTTTTTTTTTGTGTTTCAAGAGAACTTTCATAGGCAGCGCAATAGCGCTGCCTAAGTAAAGAAATATGTTGGCACGATGTAATATTTCTTTCTTTCTTTCTTTCTTTGTTTTAGACCAGGGCACTTCGTATCGAAGGAGTTGCCGTAGAAACTTCGAAAAGGGATTATTCTATTGGAAATTGGAATGGCTTGTGCCCTTTTTAATAGCCGAAAGTGATTGAAGGCAACTAACACCCCTTCCACACCCACCATTTCCCCAAATACATCCAATCAAAATTTTGAGATAGCCATTTTTCTCGATGTAGTTGAAAGTTCTGGAAATTATGTCTTTGAGAAGGACACTCCCCCCACAGCCCTCAGGGCGAAGGTTGTGAGTTATTCCCTGGGGGCATATAAGGTTTTTATAGAAAGTGTTGTCTTAGAAACTTCAAAAAGGGCTCATTCGATTGGAAATTGAAATGGCTAGTGTCATTTTTAATATTCTAAAGAGATTGGAGGGCAACTAACCCCCCTCTTACGCCCACCATTTCCCTAAACACAAGGAATCAAAATTTTGAGATATCCATTTTATTCAGCGTAGTTGAAAGTTCTGGAAATTAGGTCTTTGAAGATGATAACCCCCTCAGAGCCCTCAAGGCTAGGGTTGTAAATTATGCCCTGGGGGCATAAAAGGTTTTTATAGAAAGTGTTGTCGTAGAAACTTCAAAAAGGGGTCACTTGATTGGGAATTGAAAGGGCTAGTGCCCTTTTTAATAGTCGAAAGTGATTGGAGAGCAACTAACCCCCCTGTCACGCCCACCATTTTTCCCAAACACATCCAATCAAAATTTTGAGTTAGCCATTTTTCTCGATGTAGTTGAAAGTTCTGGAAATTATGTGTTTGAGGATGACAAACCCCTCACACCCCTCAGGGCAAAGGTTGGAAGTTATGCCCTGGGGGCATATAAGGTTCTTATAGATAGTATTGTCGCAGAAACTTCAAAATGGGCTCATTCAATCGAAATTTACAACCCCCCCCCCTACATCCCTGAGGATAAGGGTTGTAAATTATGCCCTGGGGGCATATAAGGTTTTTTATTGAAAGGATTATCGTAGTAACTTCGAAAAGGGTTCATTCGATTGGATATCGAAACGGCTAGTGCCGTTTTTAATGGTAGAAAGTGATTGGAGGGCAACTAACCTCCCTTTTTCAACATATTTTTCTACATAGTTGAAAGTTCTGGAAATTATCTCTTTGAGGATGACACCTCCCCCCCCCCCACAGCCCTCAGGGCAAGAGTTGTCAGTTATGCCCTGGGGGTATATAAGGTTTGTATAGAAAGTGTTGTTGTAGAAACTTCAAAAAGGGCTTATTCGATTGGAAATTGAAAGGGCTAGTGACTATTTTCATAGTAGAAAGTGATTGGAGGGCAACTAACCCGCCTTTCACGCCCACCATTTCCTCAAACACATCCAATCAAAATTCTGAGACAACTATTTTTAACGTAGTTGAAAGTTATGGAAATTAGGTCTTAGAGGATTACAACCCCACCCTCCACAGCCCTCAGGGTAAGGGTTGTAATTTATGCCCTGGGGACAAATCAGGTTTTTATAGAAAGCGTTGTTGTTGAAACTTCAAAAAGGGCTCATTTGATTGGAAATTGAAAGGGCAAGTGCCCTTTTTAATAGTCGAAAGTGATTGAAGGGCAACTAACCCGCACTCACGCCCACCGTTTCCCCAAACACATCCAATCACATTTTTAGATATCATTTTGTTCAACATAGTTAAAGGTCTGGAAATTAGGTGTTTGAGGATGACAACCCCCCCAAAACCCTCAGGGTAAGGGTTGTAATTTGGGCCCTGGGGGCATATAAGGTTTTTATAGAAAGGGTTGTCGTAGAAACTTCATAATGGTTCATTTGTTTGGAAATTGAATGGGCTAGTGCCCTTTTTCATAATAGAAAGTGATTTGAGGGCAACTAACCCCCCTGTCACGCCCACCATTTCCCCAAACCCATCCAATACAATTTTGAGAGATATCTATTTTTTCAACGTGGTTGAAAGTTCTGGAAATTAGGTCTTTGAGGATGACAGCCCCCCACAGCCCTCAGGGTAAGGATTATAAGTTATGCCCTGGGGGTACATAAGGTTTTTATAGAAAGTGTTGTCGTAGAAACTTCAAAAAACGCCCATTCAGTTGGGAATTCAGAGGGCTAGTGCCCTTATTAATACTCAAAAGCGATCTGAGGGTGAATGCCCCCACTACACCCCATCATTTCTCCAAACACTTCCGATCAACATTTTGATATAGCAATTTTGTTGAACGTAGTTGAATGGTCTGGAAATTATGTCTTTGAGTATGACACCTCCCCACAGCCCTCAGGGCTATGGTTGTAAGTTTTGTAGAATGAGTTGTCGTAAAAACTTCAAAAAGGGCTCAATCGATTGGAAATCGAGAGGGCTATTGTCTCTTTTAACAGTCAAAGTAATCGGAGGGAGAATTACCCCCACCACTACGCCCATCATTTCCCAAACATTTCCGATCAACATTTTTATATGGTCATTTTGTTCAACGTAGTTGAAATGTCTTGTAATTATGTCTTTGATAATGACAACCCTCACCCCATATCCCTCAGGACAAGGATCTTGGGGCATATAAGGTTTTTATAAAAAGAAACTCTATTAGGTAACATGCATAAGTAAATATTCCCTATGATGTAGGTGTACTATACCGATACAGGCGTGTTATAGTATTATGTAAGAACCAGGTGTGCGTAATAGTGTCTTGAGGGGTAGCAACTTCAGGTTTACCCTTTATCTGTCTGCCAAAATCCAAAGGGCGGTCACTGCTCATATGATATTCCAAAGAGAATATTCTGAATCTCACTTCCTCAGTAAATTCTGATTTATATGATTCTAGGGTTTGAAACCTTACAAATAAAAGATAAGTTATAACAGCGTTCCATAGTTCCGCATGGAAGCAACTATAGGGAGGAATCCTGGGTGTCCATTATTACCTTAGGAAATAGTTTTGTTGGGCAACCTCCCCCCAATAATTCTGACACTAAAGTAAAGGACGTTTTTAAGTTATCAAAATCAATTATATTCTAAATTTGCTCCTGATTGTGATGTTTTACTCTTAAGATATTAATTTTCCTGAAAGATTTAATGGCAAACGTCTTAATTTAAAGATATTAATGTTTTTTTTTTTAGCTGAAACATATTTGCTTTGAAAAACAAAACCATGAACCCCCCCTCACACTCCATTTATTTTTTTTCCCAGAGGCACTTCATATAGAAGGGTCGTCGTATAAACTTCAAAGGGAAATCATTCGATTGGAAATTGAGAGTACAACTGCCCTTTTAAGGTTCAAAAGTGATCAGAGGGTAACTGGCCCCCAAAGCCCTTTTTCCCCAAATACATCTGATAAAAAAAATTTGAGGTAGCCATTTTGTTAAAATAGTAAAAATAGTTGAAAGATCATATAACAAAAACACCTTTGCGTATGGTCATTTCGTCAAAAATAGTTCAAAGATCAGATAAGAAAAAATCCTGTGTCAACACAACCCCCCACTCCTCCAGGGCCGGGGAAGACGTTGTAAGTATTGCTCTGAGGGCATATAGGGTTCTTATGGAAGGTATGCTCGTATAAACTTCAGAGAGGGTTCATTTGAATGGAAATTAAAAGTTGCAGTTCATTTTCTCAGAGTGAAAAAAGATCAGAGGGCAACTAGCCCCTCCCGCCCTCCTCGCCTTTGGGCGTATCGGATGGATAAACCCATCCGATAAAAATTTCAGGTGACCTTTTTGTTAAAAATTGTTCAACCATCAGATATTGAAACCCCAGGGACGGCACGACCCCCAGGGCCCAGGGATAGGTGTTGTAAGTTATACTCTGGGGATATATATGGTTCTTATAGAAGGAATACTCGTATAAACTTCAGAGAGGGCTCATTTGATTGAAAATAGAAAGTTCTGGTTCACTTTTAAAGAGTCAAAAGAGACCAAAGCTTAATCTAGTCCCCCCACGCCCTTTTTCCCCTAACCCATCCGATAAAAATTTTGAGATAGCAATTTTGTTAAAAATAGTTCAAACATCAGAGACAACGCTATAGCGTTGCCTTTAGTAAAGACCATACGGCTTCAATGTTTTATTATTTATTATTTTTGTTTCCTAGTGGCACTTTATATAGAAGGGGTTGTCGTAGAAACTTCAAAGGGGGCTCATTCGATTGGAAATCGAGAGCTCTAGTGCCCTTTTTAATAGTCGAAAGTGATTGGAGGGCAACTAGCCCCCCCCCCACGCCCATCATTCCCCCAAACACATCCAATCACAATTTCGAGATAGCCATTTTGTTCGGCGTAGTTGATTTCCAGATAGAAAATATGTTTTTGAGGAGGACACTCCCCCACAACCCTCAGGGCAAGGGTTTTAAGTTATGCCCTGGGGGCATATAAGGTTTTAATAGAAGGCGTTCTCGTATAAACTTCAAAAAAGGCTCATTCGATTGTAAATTCAAAGGGCTAGTGCCCTTTTTAATAGTCGAAAGTGATTGGAGGGCAACTAACCCCCCTCTCATGCCCACCTTTTCCCCCGACACATCCAATCAAAATTTTGAGATAGCCATTTTATTAAGGGTTTTAAGTTATGCCCTACGTTTTTCTAGAAGGTGTTGTCGTAGAAACTTCAAAAATGGCTCATTCGATAGGAAATTCAAAGGGCTAGTGCCCTTTTTAATAGTCGAAAGTGATTGGAGGGCAACTAACCCCCCTCTCATGCCCACCTTTTCCCCCGACACATCCAATCAAAATTTTAGAGATAGCCATTTTATTAAACGTAGGTTTAAGTTCTGGAAATTAGGTCTTTGAGGATGACAACTCCCCCACAGCCCTCAGGGCAAGGGTTATAAGTTTTGCCCTGGGGCATGTATGGTTTTGTATAGACAACGTTGTCGTAGAAACTTCAGAAAGGGCTCATTCGATTGGAAATTTAAATGGCTAGTTCCTTTTTTAATAGTTGAAAGTGATTCTAAGGCAACTGACACCCCTTCCACGCCCACCATTTCCCCAAACACATCCAATCAAAATTATGATATAGCCATTTTCTTCAAAGTAGTCGAAAGTTCTGGAAATTATATGTTTGAGCAGGACACTCCCCCACAGTCTTCAGGGCCAAGGGTTATAAGTTATACCCTGAGGGAATATGTGGTTCTTATGGAAGGAATGCTCGTATAAACTCCAGAGAGGGTTCATTTGATTGGAAATTGAAAGTTATAGTTCACTTTTTAAGTGTCAACAGATATTCGATGGTAACCAGCTTCCCCCCCCCAAACCCTTTTTTCCCAAATGCATCCAATAAAAATTTTAAGATAGCTATTTTGTTAAAAATAGTTCTAAGATCATATAACAAAAATTCCGGTGTCGACGCAACCCACCAGGGCCCGGGGGCAGGCGTTGTAAGTTATGCCCTGGGGGCATATATGGGTCTTATGGAAGGGATTGTCGTATTAACTTCAAAGAGGGATCATTTGATTCGAAATTGAAAGTTCTAGTTCACTTTTTCAGAGTCAAAAGAGATTGGAGGGCACCTAGCCCCCCCCCCCTTCACGCCCTTTTTTCCTCAAACCCATCCGATAAGAACTTTGAGATATATTTTTTTTTAAATAGTGCAAAGACCATATAACGAAAACTCAGGGGTCAACACAGCCCCCCAGGGCCCAAGGGCAGGTGTTGTAAGTTATGCCCTGGGGGAATATATGGTTCTTATTGAAGGGAAGCTCGTATAAAATTCAGAGATGGCTCATTTGATAAACTAAATTAAATTTTGTAAATTAAAAGTTCTAGTTCATTTTTTTAGAGTCAAAAGAAATTGGAGGGCAACTACGCCCCACGCCCCTTTTTCCCCAAATGCATCCGATAATATTTTGAGATAGCCATTAAGTTAAAAATTGCTCCAAAGTCAGATAACAAAAAATCAGGTGTCGTCACAACCCCCCAGGGCCCAGGGGCAGGTTTATTAAGTTATGCCCTGGGGCATATATGGTTCTTATGAAAGAGATGCTCGTACAAACTTCAGAGAGAGCTCATTTGATTGGAAATTGAAAGTTCGAGCTCACTTTTAACAGTCAAAAGAGATCCGAGGGCAGCTGCCCCCCCCCAACGCCTTCTTTTTCCAAACCCATCTGATGAAAATTTTGAGATAGACATTTTGTTAGAAATAGTTCAAAGGTCTGATAAGAAAAACTCCGGTGTCAATACAATCCCCCAGGGCCCAGGAGAAGGCGTTCTAAGTTATGCCCTAAGGGCATGTATGGTTCTTATGAAAGGGATGCTCGCATAAACTTCATAGAGGGCTCATTTCATTGGAAATTGAAAGTTCTAGTTCACTTTTTAAGAGTCAAGAGAGTTAAGGGCAACTAGCCCCCCTCACCCTTTTTCCCTAACCCATCCGCTACAAATTTTGAGATAGCCAGTTTTTGGAAATTGTTCAAAAATTAGATAACAAAAGCTCCCCCCTGGGCCCGGGGGATAGGTGTTTTATGTGTTGTCCTGGGGGCGTATATGGTCTTATGAAAGGGATGCTCGTATAAACTTCAGAGAGGGCTCATTTGATTGGAAATTAAAAATTCTAGTTCAATTTTTAATAGTCAAAATATATCCAAGGGCAACTACCCCCCCCCCACACACACACACACACACTCTTTTTTCCCCAAACCTATCCGTTAAAATTTTTATAATAGCAATTTCATTAAAAATAGTTCAAAGGTCAGATAAGAAAAATTACTGTGTCGACACAACCCCCAGGGCCCGGAAGCACGCGTTATGAGTAATGCTCTAGGGGCATATATAGTTCTTATGGAAGGGATGCTCGTATAAACTTCGGAGAGGGCTCATTTGATTGGAAATTGAAAGTTCTTGTTCACTTTTTAAGAGTCAAAATAGATCGGAGGGCATCTAGCCCCTCCTCCTCCACGCCCTAAATGCATCAGATAAAAATTTTGAGATAGATATTTTGTTAAAAATAGTTCAAAGTTCAGATAATAAAAAACTCCGGTGTCGACACAGCCCCCCAGGGCCCGGGGGTAAGCGTTGTAAGTTATGCGCTGGGGGCATATAAACAATCAAACAATCATTAAATAAACAATCAATGCAAACAAACATACAATAGATATTAAAGTAAATTAATAAATAAATTTAGTTGTTTAAACTAATTTGCTTATGTTACTAAGTTTTAGACAATAGAAAACTAAAGGTCATAAAGGCAATAAGGTTTCGATGTTTTATTGTTTTTTGGTTGTGCACTAAGATTGGTGAAAACAAGGCCACCAACAGGAAGGTTGTGCACAGCCAGCCCCGTCCGTCCACCCTTTAGGCAAACATAAATGAATGAATAAATCTTATATAGCTTCAATATTTTTTTATTATTTTCCCCCCAGAGGTGCTTTATAAGCAAGGGTTAAAAATACGATTTTGTTAAAAATAGTTGATAGGTTAAATAACAAAACTCCGGTGTCGACAAAACCCCCCAGGGACCGGGGGCAGGAAGGGATTCTCGTATAAACTTCAGAAAGGGCTCATTTGATTGGAAATTTGAAGTTCTAGTCCAGCTTTTAAGAGTCAAAAGTGATCAAAGGGCAACTAACCCCCCCCCACGCCTTTTTTTCACAAAATACATCAGATAAAAATTTTGAGGTAGCCATTTTGTTAAAAAAAAAGTTCAAAGGTCAGATAACAAAAACACCGGGGTCGACACATGTTGTACAAACATAATATGTGTAATATAATTCGTTTTATAACTAATTAGTCATTAGTTACAATAATATTATATGCTAATTAATCATACGTTATACCCGGGGGTATATATAGTAGTTTTGGAAGGAATTCTCGTATAAATTTCAGATAGGGCTCATTTGATTGAAAATTGGAAGTTCTAGTTCAGTTTTTAAGAGTCAAAAGTGATCAAAGGGCAATTAGCCCTTTCCTCACGCCCTTTTTCCCCCAAATACTTCAGATAATAATTTTGAGGTAGCCATTTTGTTAAAAAAAAAGTTCAAAGGTCAGATAACGAAAACTCCGGGGTCGACACATGTTGTACAAACATAATATGTGTAATATAATTCGTTTCATAACTAATTAATCATTTGAAAAAAATAAGTTATTTAAAATCAATGAATCAAGAAAAATGTAGAGTATTGATCTATGACAATCTGTTCAGAAAATATTGAAAAATTAGTCAATGAAAAACATTCACGCCAAACCTTATTTCGTTTCAGACGGATGGATAAACCCATCCGATAAAAATTTGACGTGACTATTTTGTTAAAAATAGTTCAACCATCAGATATTAAAACTCCAGTGTCGATACAACCCCCCATGGCCCAGAGACAGGCGTTGTAAGTTATACTCTGGGGATATATATGGTTCATATAGAAGGGATACTCGTATAAACTTCAGAGAGGGCTCATTTGATTGAAAATAGAAAGTTCTAGTTCACTTTTAAAGAGTCAAAAGAGACCGAAGCTTAATTAGTCCCCACGCGCCCTTTTTGCCCAAACCCATCCGATAAAAATTTTGAGATAGCAATTTTGTTAAAAATAGTTCAAACATCAGATAATAAAAACTCCGAGGTTGACACAAACCCATTTTTTCACTTTGATATTGTTACTTTGATACCAGTTTTGATACTTTGATGAATATTTGATTTTTTTTAAGTTTAATTTTGAAATAAGGAATTTTTAAAAACTTGAAATTTTTGGCAATCAAAAACGAACAAAAATTAATTAAAAAAAAACTTTCGGAAAGATAAGTTTTTCAAAGAAAAGTAAAGGCCATTTTAAACTTAAGCTCAGCAGATACAAATACCTTTTAAAGTTCAAACTCAAAACGACCAGAAATTACTATCAAAGAATAAATGAAACCCAAAACGAACAGAAATTAAATAAACAATGATAGCAAAACATACAACAAGTAATAATATGAATGAATAAATAGATCTTAAAGCGAGTAATGCTTGGATTGAATATTAAAATCAAGCTTAAAACGAAAACAAATATTTTCCTATTGAAGTATAAATGAAACTTAAAACGAACAGAAATTAAATAAACAATCAATGCAAACAGAGATACAATATATATTAATGTAAATTAATAAATAAATCTTAAAACGAGTGAAACTTAAATTGAATATGCAAATCAAGCTTGAAACGAAAAATCACTACAAACAAGAGTTTGGGTATGACCTCCTTCTCTCACTGTAAAAGTCTAAAACCTACTGCATCATTGGCGCTTTGCTGAAAACTATATGCGTCTTTAACAGTCTTGGAAAGTATAAACAACATCAAATTGAATATTTGATGTATAATGATATTAATTGTCGAAAGATCCATCAGTTTAAGAATTTATCTCACTGTAATTGTATTTTTATTTTCAATGCTGTAAGAACTGGAAAAGAAAATATTTGTAATATAATTCGTTTTCAGTTAAGCGCCAGTGACGCAGTTGGCTTTTGGTTTTTATTTACAGTTAGGAAAGGAGGCAGTACCCAAACACTTGTTTTTAGTGAAACTATACTCGTCTTTAACAACTTTAAAAAGGGCTAATAAATTAAACTGAATATTTGATGTGTATAATGATATTAATTGCTGAAAGCTCATCAGTTCAAAATGTTACTATAATTTTAATGTTTATTTTCAATATTAAGTACAAAAGAAAATATTTGTCATAGAATTGGTTTTCAGCAAAGCGCCAATGACGAAGTAGGTTTTAGACTTTTACAGTGAGAGAAGGAGGTCATACCCAAACTCTTGTTTGTAGGGATTTTTTTCATTTCAAGCTTGATTTGCATATTCAATTTAAGTTTCACTCGTTTTAAGATTTATTTATTAATTTACATTAATATCTATTGTATGTTTGTTTGCGTTGATTGTTTATTTAATTTCTGTTCGTTTTAAGTTTCATTTATACTTCAATAGGAAAATATTTTTTTTCGTTTTAAGCTTGATTTTCATATTCAATCTAAGCATTACTCGCTTTAAGATCTATTTATTCATTTATATTATTACGTGTTGTATGTTTTTTGCTATGATTGTTTATTTAATTTCTGTTCGTTTTGTGTTTCATTTATTCTTGAATAGTAATTTCTGGTCGTTTTGAGTTTGAATTTTAAAAGGTATTTGTATCTGCTGAGCTTAAGTTTAAAACGGCCTTTACTTTTCTTTGAAAAACTTGTTTTTCGGAAAGTTTTTTTTAATCTTTGTTAGTAATATAGGTTTCTAACTATGGAAGCGTACTTTAATATTCAAATCAATAACTAATAAGCGATAATATAAATCCTCTTATTTGTGCATATCACACGGAAATTTTTAAGCTATGATTCGGATAACTGAAGTTTTTCTATAATCCTGACACCACTCTGACACCTTCATTTTCTGTCTTCATTGACACCTTCAAAAATGAGAATCTATAAGCCAATTCGAACTAAGCGAAGTCAAATTTTATAAGAACATTCTAAAATTCTTTATATTTTTACTGAAAAAAAAAACAAAAAACGTTCTAAACAGCTTTATGTTTCTAAAGATACTCTAAACGAAATTACAATTTGTCTTGGTTTCTCATTAAAACACCAGCTTTTTTTGAAATTGTACAAAAATAAAGAAATATGATGAGTTGGTTCACATGTTTTAGTTTTATACCTATATGCTGCTATGCTATTTTTGTTTTAATTTTCAACTTCCCTGCTTACTTTTATTATAAATATTTCTCTAAAAAATATAATAACTATCTGTTGAAAGGAGCGGTAAAACCTTGTTCAGTATTTCATGTTTCCTATTATCAATAAAAGTCAATACATTTGACCGTGTCAAAAGTGACAGCTTATCTTATCTGTCAAATATTTACAGAAATCTGCGTTTTGTCAGTTTCAAGCATGGCTTCTCTTGATAAGGTCTTAACTTTGCTTGCACTTTTAGTTGCAGTTGCGGCTCAAGATTTGCCTTCGAATTATCAATATTATACCGAAGAAGGTGTAGAATCTGGTTTGGAATGGACCAATGGGGCATTTCTTCTCAATAAAAAAGGTTTTCGAATCTTCTCCGGTGCCGTGCATTACTTCAGGGTCCATCCAGACTACTGGCGCGATAGGCTAAAGAAGGTCAGAGCTGCTGGTCTTACTACTGTAGAAACGTAAGCTTTTTTTGTAGCATTAACTTTCTACTCCTGACAACCTAGGTGAATTTTGTTAATACCTTATCTCCCTTTTGAACGAGACTTGTAATTTCGTATAAATCAGCTTTTCCTAGAATTTGAATAGATATTGAAGCTAAGCGTAAACAAATATTGTACAGTGCAGCGAAGTATCTACTTAAATGTTTGGGAAGAAGCTCCTTCTTGTCTCATGGTTAATGTTATCTGGTTTAATAATGTCCAGATTGTATATATTTTCGTTTACTGTATATTTAGGTAGACTAAGGAATATTATACAATAAAAAGTATATATATTTTTTCTTTAATTAGTTAATTGGTCACCTTTTTCATGTGTCGGGCGAAAAGTAGTAATAATTCTGAAGAAAATCTAGTATCAAACAGTTCGGGGTAACGAACGTGGGGGAGTCTTTCCATAGATGATGTTTTCTTGGGGGAAGGGACATTTCTATAAAGGGGGCGCCGGATTTCCCAGCATTATTTAAAATACGATCAGAAATTAAATAAAAAAAACAAGTTTTTTCAACTGAAAGTAAGGAGTAACATTAAAACTTAAAACGAAAAGAATTTATTAGGTATATGAGGGGGTTTGCTTCCTAGTCAATACCTCGCTTTTTACGCTAAAGTTTCTTTTAGTACTTTCATAAGAGCTATCTATTCTATTTAAACGGCCTTTGTGATTCAGGGATTTCTGATTCGAACAAAATTCGAACTTTAGCGTAAAGAGTGAGGTATTGACTAGGGGGCGAACCCCCTCATATACGTAATAGTTTCTGTGCGTTTTAAGTTTTAATGTTGCTCCTTACTTTCAGTTGAAAAAACTTGTTTTTTTTTAATTTAATGATGGGAAAAGTCGGATATAAAGACTTTATTCAAACAGATGGCAACATTATTATTTTGATTTTTCTTTTCTTTTTTATCAACCTTAGTGCATTTTGCTGCTGTTGAGCTTTGGGTTTATTTGAAAGAACAGCTATTATTTTCGTTAATTTGTACTAGTTTTTTAAGACTGTTGATTGTACATCTTTTAATATTAAGATGTAAGATATTAAGAGTTGAGTAGAGGAAGCCAGGCTGTTGTAGAAGAAACATTTTAGGGAGTGACTTATCGTCCGAAACATTGGGTGGATTGCAACTTTTTATTCATCAAACTTTAGCCAAACTTGACCTTAGTAGTGGAATAACATAGATAGGCTACGCAATACCTACATTCTCAGTGTCTGGAAGGAACTTTTTTTTTATTATTATTTGAATTCTACCAAAAAACAGACAGGAGAAATACCCTTATAATTACCGAGCTCTAATTGTGACTAAAAAGTGTGATCGAAAAAAAAAATACTTTTAAAAATGCAAAAATATGTCCTTGGTTCAACAATTTCAAAGGGAATCTCTATAACTTGTCACAAAAATTATAGTTCTTCAATAAACTTGAGGATTTCCCTTTTATCTTTTCACTTGTTGTTTCAGCCATGTCAGTAATTCTTTAGGGCTGTATTTTAGAGTAGCGAGATTGATTGATTCAGCTTCACACTGGCAGAATATTCTATTTTGACTGTCTCGTTCAGACCCGCTTTTAAATGTCTTTGATAAAAGACTCTGAATGTTTTTCAATCAACTCAGCCAACATGTGGCGTGCTTGCACATATTTTTTAACATCAAGACTTTCTTTCCAATTGCTAGTTGTCAGACAAAGAACCTAATATTTTGAATTTACTGGAAAATCCTTTTATTTTTCCTTGGTTTTTCTAATGGAGCCTGTATGAAATGATATAGATCCCAATATACGTATATATGCTCGAGTATAGGGTAAATAATCACATAACGGAGGTGGAAGCATTCCGGACACAAGTTTGATCGATTCGTACTATGGCCAAAGTTAGTTCTATGTTGGTATTAGTAAATGATGTGACAGCATTTTCCATAATGGCTGAAAAAAGTTTCAGACAAAATGAATTGAAAGTATTGATGCGTTAATGTCTGCTGACTCGATTCCGTTGAGTGTCAGTTATTTGTGGCCTCGCATCGAGTATCAAGCAATGGTAAACTTAGTCCGGAAGCAGGGCTGTCACTCTTTCGAGTTTTTTCTAAAGAGATTGAAATGCCAGTCTTAATTTTGGGATCCTGGGTAAAGTTGTCACATCAAATATTATTCTCAAATTTAAATTAATCTTATGCAATATCTTTTGTTTGGTTCACAAAGGAATCTTGGGATAATACTAAATCCTCTGGGGGGGGGGATCCTGGCTTGGAGCATTCTGACTAATGAACAATTCTTCTGGGCTTGGTATGTTTTTGATGGGCCTCTTCGGGCTGAAAAACCTCTTCTTAGCTAATTTATCTATTATGGGTTGCCTCCCCGTAGTAGCATAATATTTGTAGGCATGAATACATAATGAGTCGGAGGTTATAGGCTTGAGACTGTCTGTGCAGGATTTTGACTCTTGTTGATAGAAGAGCATCGCCAAGTGCTGAAAACCATGTTGTGACCAAGATGGGCCCAGGGTTGCACAAAGCCTCCATTCATGGAGGTCCCAGGGACTTCTTGCTGTCCGGTTCTAAGCCGGCTTAAGCACTTCGGTGTAGGCTTGAGAAGATATGTGATCCCCGTCCTGACCTGGTATCCGGGATCATTGCTTTTCCTGAGGCGAAAATAATTTCAATGATTTAAAGAACATGAAAATTGGAACTTGGAATGTTACGACATTAAAAAATGACTATCGTATCGAAATTTTGACTGATGAACTCAGACGATTCGAACTGGATTTACTAGGAGTTTCAGAAACTCATATCCCAGAGGTAGGAAGCATGAAATTAGGTGATATAGAATTTGTTTACTCAGGCAGGAAGGATAAGACTCCTTATACATAGATAAGGAGTATGGCTCATGATGAATAAGGAAGCTGCTAAGTCTTGTTTAGGCTGGGAAGGTATTAATAATAGAATACTAATTGCTCATTTTATGACTAGAAAGTTCAGGGTATCAGTTATAGTAGTATACGCCCCTGTAGAACCGACTGACGGAGATACTAGTGACTCAGATGAATTTACTTACAGTTACAGGAGCAAATAGACAGGGTCCCAGGTAGAAATATGATGTTATTACTGGGAGATTTTAACGCCCAGGTTGGTAGAAATAGGGATAGATGGTATCCTAACCTAGGTAAATTTGGTGTAGGAAAAGAAAACAGTAATGGATACAGACTTTTGCAATTTTGTAGGTATAACAATCTAGTTATAACCAATACGGTGTTTGGTCATAAAATGGCTCATAAGTTAACATGGTATTCACGTGATGGTAAGACAGCAAACCTTATTGATTATGTTATAGTAAACCGAAGACAAGCAGGATCAATACAAGATACTAGGGTATATAGGAGTTCCGTTATTGATGTTAAAAGAAAAGATCACCATCTAGTAGTGTCAAGGGTTAATTTAAAGCTGAAATATCGGAAGGGTAACTACCTCCCGGGAAGTTATGATGTTGGTAAACTCCAGGATGAGAATTTGAGAGAAACTTTCCAGGAACAGTTGAATACTAAACTTCAGAGTTTAAAATTTGATAATGTGGAAGATGGTTGGAATAATTTTAGAAAAATAATTTGTGAAGTTGCTGAAGGTGTATTAGGGAAGAAAGCTAGAACTGCAGCTAAGAATATTAGTGAAAAAGCTTTATGTTTAATAGAAAGGAGAAAGGACTTGTACAAGAATTATCTAAGTTATATATCATATGAAAGCAAAAGGAATGTAAAGAAAGTGGAGAAAGCATTAAAATATGAACTAAGGAGGTGTGAAGTGAAGGCCATGGATAAAATTGCCGAGGATCTGGAAGATGCAGCTAGACGGCATAATAGTAAAATATTGTACTGGCATGTTGACAAATTGAGAGGGAGTAGTCAATCCGGACTTGGCCCAGTTAAAGATAGGAATGGGGTCGCAATTAGCGATAAGGAAAAAGCTAAAGAGAGATGGGCCGAACATTTTGAGAATTTGCTTAACCGACATAGAGTTACAGGAAAAGATATAGAGGAAAACGGAAAAGTTTGTGATACCTTGGATGTGAAGGAAGATTTGTTTCGTGAGGAGGAATTAGCAACAGCACTAAAAGGATTAAAAAATAATAAGGCTCCAGGTGTTGATAGGGTGGTAAATGAGTTTCTTAAATATGGTGGCTCTGAGGTTAGAAATAAGTTACTGAATATTATGAATATGGTTTTTGAAAAGGGGAAGTACCTAACGATTTGAGGTAAACCTTAATTAAGCCACTTTATAAGAAAGGTGATAAAAGTGAGTGTGTCAATTATCGAGGCATTAGTCTGGTCTCTGTAGGTAGTAAATTACTTAGTAATATGATACTTTTTAGACTGAGAGATGCCGTAGACAAAGTTTTAAGAGAAGAACAGTGCGGTTTTAGAAAAGGTCGAGGGTGTGTCGACCAAATTTTCACTCTTAGGCTAATAATTGAGAAGTGCCTGAGTTTTCAAACACCTTTGGTCTTCAGTCTTATAGATTATGAGCAAGCGTTCGATTCTGTCGATAGGAGAGCTTTAGTAAAGGTTTTATCCTTGTATGGTATACCAGACAAATACATTAGAGTGATTAGTGCGATACACGAGAATAACAGTGCTGCGGTTAAGGTAGGAAATTAGGTTAGCAGCTGGTTTTGTATTAAATCAGGAGTTAAGCAGGGTTGTGTTCTATCCCCCTTTATATAAATTATTTTGATGGACTTTGTTTTAAGGAGCACAGGAAAGGCAATGGGAGACCACGGAATCAAATGGGGAGGAAAAAATCTCCTGGACTTGGATTATGCTGATGATTTAAGCATCCTAGATGAAAGTGTGAGCAAAATGAATGAATTTTTAGAGGTTTTGCGAGTTCAGGGTGCTAGAATTGGTTTGAAAATTAATGTTAGGAAGACTAAGTCACTAAGGCTAGGAATAAGTAAAGATGAAAAGGTGACGTTGGGTAATGAAAAGATTGATCAGGTGGGCAGCTTCACGTACCTTAGTAGTATTATTAGTAAAGATGGTGGGAGCAGTGAAGATGTTAAAAGTAGAATAGCCAAGGCTCAGGGTGTTTTTTCACAGTTAAAAAAAAAGTCTGGAAGAATAGGAAGATAAGTCTGTAAACCAAGATTAGAATATTAGAAGCTATAGTGATGACAGTGGTCAAGTATGGCTCTGAAGCTTGGACGTTCCGAAAAGCGGATGAAGATTTTTTAAATGTTTTCCAGAGAAATTGCTTAAGGATTGTTCTGGGTACCCGGCTGACTGACCGTATTTCAAACAATAGGCTATACGAAAAATGTGGTTCAATGCCGCTCTTTAGGGCTATAATGAAAGAAAGGTTGAGGTGGCTAGGGCACGTGGTGCGGATGAAGGATGACAGATTGCCGAAGATTGTTCTTTTCGGCCAACCGTCTAGGGCTAAACGGAAAGCAGGTCGTCCCCGTCTGGTGTGGGAGGACGTCATAAAGAAAGATTTAAAAGAAATGGGAACTTCGTGGGTGGGTGTAAAAAGGGAGGCTTTGAATAGATTGGGGTGGAGGAGGAGCGTGTGTAGCTGTGTTTGTCTCAGGCGGCTTGGTGCTGCGGTGAGTTGTTAGTAGTAGTAGTAGTAAATTAAATAGTGGTTTTATTTTTTAGAGTGTCAAAAGTGAAATTTTCCATTATAGTGAATACTGTTTTGTAACACTTGCTGTATTTGTCTTTTTGGATATTGAAAAAAATTATTGTCCGAGAAGCGGTTATGTATGCTAATTATTTTTTGACTAGTTATAATGAACACTGAGGAAAGTGACCAGCACAAGAATTTGAAAAACCAAAATTAATCAACGTTAGTAGTTTACACAAAATACGGAATAACCTTGTCTTTTTAACGAGTTCCCTCTCCCCCCCTTTTCCACTCCTGAAGTAAAGAGTGCCTGCCTGACTACAGACACCATGTATAAGTGTTGTACGTTTGGTGGTCATAGCTATTGTGCAACTGATGAGCTATTATTCGCATAGTTAACATATGAGTTGAATTAAATTTGCTAACATTGGAGCTAAGTTAGTACAACTATTATTGACACCTGTTTAATTATTATTGCACCAAAACTTCCGCAATGACACCCAAGACACCAAAAACTCTGTTTTGGAATTAATCAAAAAGTTTTTGCCTTTCGCAGATATGTTCCATGGAATTTGCATGAAAAGACAAAAGACTCGTTTGACTTTGGAGATGAACAGAGTGAAATGTCACCATTCCTGGATATTGTAAGGTTTGTCAAGATGGCTCAAGAAGAAGACCTGTTTGTGATTGTTAGACCTGGGCCGTACATTTGCTCAGAATGGGACTACGGGGGACTTCCGAGGTAGGTACAAAGGATATGTTAAACTTATAAGGCTAGAAGCTTGGTCCCATTTCAGAGAAAAAAACTGGGTATCCCTGAGCTTTAATTGAAATGCACACAATGAAAGTTTTCTGAGTTTGTAGTTTGTAGCTATGATTTATATGGTTTTTAAGGTTTAAGTATAAACGATTTTAGTATCATTTATACAGCTTAAGATTAGATAATAATCATTTAGTTAAATAAATATTTGAACAGTAGAAACAACATTTGAATGCGTTTTAAGATTTATACTACATCCCATTTTTCATAATACTACTACTATTACAACCAACAACTCACTGCACTATCAAGCCGCACGAGGCCAACACAGCTGCACAAGCTTTTTTACCATCCCAATTCATTCGAAGCTTTCCTCTGTAATGTGAAATGGCAGCTGCATATATAGAGGGCATAATTAGACGCAACAAGTAAATGTAAAATAGTTATATCTCTTAAAAAAATTGCCCCCTCTCCCCCGAAAAATTTAGCATTGCAAACAAAAGTTTCAGGCTGTAATAATAATGTTTCTGCAGGGTGTGGTAACATATTGGCAAGATCTGTCCATCCAAGATTCTTTTGACATAAACTGCATATCTAAGAGCAAGCAAAGAAGTGACTGATTGAAAGAATAATATATGCAAGGTTATAAGGACAGAGA
The DNA here is from genome assembly GCA_027921565.1 of Artemia sinica. Taxonomy (NCBI): domain Eukaryota; kingdom Metazoa; phylum Arthropoda; class Branchiopoda; order Anostraca; family Artemiidae; genus Artemia; species Artemia sinica. The sequence continues at coordinate 48,985,522 of CM051262.1, read as the reverse complement.
AACAAATGCATTCTCAGCTAAATTCGATTTCTATATTTCTAGGGACAAAAACAGTTCAAAAACAAGTTAGAAAACAGCGAAAATAGCGAAAACAGCATGGCCATTTCTCATTCACCCCTGAGCTGCCATAGTAAGGCATTGTGCGTCGTCTGACGCAGTAAAGTGTATTCTGGCCTGGAGCCTGAGCTTTTGTTTGTCCACTAAGTTAGAATTGGTTTATCATAACCCACTATATGAACTGAAGCATATTACCTCATTTCTGCGTCTTGAGTGCTCTAACAACTTGGATTCATTCTTTTACCTACCCCTTTGCTGTATATTTGGCAATTAGAGCATGTGCTTTCAGTGCTTGTTTTTTAAAGAATTACCTTCTTTTGAAATACAGGAGTATAAATTTGATTACGATCGAAGTAATTCTAGTGATGAAATTTTACAAATTGAAGATGAGTTCTTTAGTAAATAGTTTGAGAACAATAAATCAAATGACCTGGGATTGTCCAAAAAAACTTTCGGATTAGCATCAATGATGTACAAGAAAAACTTACCAGAAAAGTATTCAAGGTACCTTCCTCCTGGCGGAGACAAAATGAGTGCCTTCCATACTTTCGAAACAAAGCCGGAGCAGAATATTACCATACCATGGAAGTTTAATGGAAGAGTGGGGGATTCTAGTCTGTAAGGCATCTCAATGGCAATTGTTTTATTGGGAAATGGAAGTAGATCCTTCCGCGTTTGAAGAGTTTGATTTATTTGGTTTAGTCCAAATAAGCTATTCAGTCTGTTTTCATGAAAAATAAAACAAACACAAAGAACTTCACTGATTCGCTGCACCATCAGATACGTTAATTGATTATCTCTGTTGATATTAAGGTGGTCTGCTTCCTTCTGGTAACACTAAAGTTGGTACTTTGCTACCCGGGTCGGCTCTCTATATATCTCAAGCCAGGGCAGCAACCGGCTAATTTTGGTGCCCAAGAAACTTAAGAAACTTAAAGGAATGGGAAATTGGTATTCCAGCTGCTAATTTCGGCACTTGGGAAAATCATTAAAGTAATGTAGATGACATGTCTACACATCAGATAGGTACCGATGAAGTAAATACCTAAAAAATAGGTTTTCTAGTAAAACATAAGTTGATAAGATAGATGGGAGAAAACAGGGGAAAAATTCCTTTGTTCAATGCCTCTATCCCCTACCTCCAAGAGCATAAAATGTTGTGTGTGGTATAGAGTATCCGTGGCTGCTCTAACAGAGCAAAAACAAAACAAAAAAATTCCGCTTCATCTATCGGAACACATTCAAATATCGTCCGAACTGAAATCCGACTTATTGGACTTCCTAGGATACCGTAATTAGCAAGCTACTATCCCGACTATAGATGTTTTTGGGCCCCGAAATTAACAAACTGCCACACCGATTTTTGATCCCAAATAGTACTAATCTGGGTACCAAAGAACCCGTCTTAGTGCATACCGCTTTCTTCCTTGCCAGCAACGAACTTTGTATACAACTAGTTCTTGTACAAAATAGGGTCTATATCGCCTATCATTGATTAGGAATGAATATGACGTATCCTGATCGTTATATGCGTTCTCCGATTGAGGAAAACAAAAGTGACTACTAATAATAAAACTAAATTATTATCATCTTTAGAATAATGACTTGAAATCTGTTCTGAGTTGGCAATACTGCAACAAGTTTTTAACAGCAGTTGTAGTTGGAAAGAGTAGATTGTTTTGCAGTGTCGCCTGGAAACTGTTCACTACGGTTCAATTCTGCCTGTTGTTAAGATTTTTCCTCCAAGAGTGGAGACTCTTGAGTTAAATACTGCTAAAATTCTGACATGGCTATATGCTGTATTTTTTCCAGGTGGCTCCTTGCTGCGATGAGATTTTAGTAGTCTTTGTTGTCAACAAGATTGGGAAGATGTGTTTTCCTTGACACACAAACAAAATAATAATTGAGTTTTTGAATTGTAGTATCAATTCTGTCACTATACGTTGAGCAGACTTTAGTAATTTGAATTGTGTAAAACAATTTTATTTAAAATTAGTCCTTTATGAGATATACAATTTAGTGTTTTTTTTTAATCCATATTTACGGCTATATTTTCTAAGACAGTACTTAATTGGGTAATATTATGTACAAAATACCTAACAGATGTGAATCTCAAACTGAGGAAGGTATTTTTAAAGGAAAAAATTAATCTATAAATATGTTTTTATATTGAAATGAACACTTTAATGTGTTTTGCTACAAAGCTTAGAAATTAAATGTAAATAAAACGAGTAAAATTGAATTATATTTCCTTTCTATAATAGAAACTCGTTTTTGAATTACAGCATCTAAATTAAGTAAAATTACTTTTTTCAAGTTCAAGCTTACTCAAGTAAATAGAGTTTGGATTTTTTTTTCCAAACAATTTTGTCTGCAAGTTTGTTGTAGGAAACCACTCTTGCCTTCCTAAAAAACAGTAGAGTTCCTGTGTTTTGAGTTGTTATATCAATTTCGTCACTACATACCGAGCAGACTTTAGTACTATAGTTACTATATTCGTTACTATAGTTACTATATTTTAAACCCTTTTTCTGATACGCCATTCATTTTATCACCTTAAATTTGTTCAATCATAAATAAATTCTCTAATACTATCATTTTTTAGTTGGTTGCAAAGAGATTCGTCTATGAGAGTTCGTACCTCCTACCCTGGATACCTAGAAAGGGTTGACAAGTTTTTTGGCATGCTTTTACCACTTCTTACTGATTTACAGTTTACTAAAAATGGATCTATTATAGCGTGGCAGGTGATGTCTTTCGTCATTTTTCGAGTTTATTGTTTGCTTATTTGTAATTACTGCTTATGATTCTTTTTACTATTGCTCATACTATATTTATTGGTCGCTTATCATTAATTATGTTAAAAGAATTTATTGATTTATGAACTTTTTTGATTTTTTTTAATATTTTACAATTTTAAACTCATTTTAAATCAATTAATAGTTAATAATTAATTAACAAATTAAAAGCTAATATAGTAAATAATTATGTGCAAATAATTTCTTAGACCACACTGCTTTTCAATTTACGCAAAATTAAGAGAGAAAAACGGGTTTAATTTAAATAAAGCAGTGGAACAAAAACGATGTAAAAAAAACAACAACAGCAAAACATTAATTAATAGAAAAATCCGAATACTTCGGCTCCACGTCCGGGAGCCTTCCTCAACTAAAAAAAAAACTTTAAGGAAGAAAAAGCAATCTCGACTGAAGTTGACGACTTAATTGAAAAATTGGGATATTTATTGACAATTTGATTGTTGGATTTCTGCTTTTCATTGTTAGTATTGTTATTATATTTTCTCAGTAGCAACAATTCACGAAACTTTATGGAGAGGTGTCAAAACGTATTTTTCAATATCTAGGTTTTTTTCGTATTTTTCAATGACAATATTCGAAAAAAGGATATTTTGCAAAAACTAAGGGGAAAGAAATAATCCTATTGAGACACGGGTCCCCGTTTTCCCCCGTTCCGTATCGACATCACTGGATCTTTTGCTCGAACGCTTGAACCGGTAGTTCTAATGCCGAGTAGGATTGGTGATATGGGTTGTCCAACTACGGTGAAAAATTTAGATTCTTCGGAATGGGAATTTTTTTTTTTTAATAGAATGAAAGGAAATCAAATGATGCTAAGGAAATCAAACTCCTGTTACAAAAAAAAATTGAATGTTCATTGTGCAGGTAAACTCCAGTAAGGACGGGACATCAATTTCGATTGGGCAAACCGATCGGGTAAACTGTACATGATTAGATTACAAATGTCAATCTGACTCCAAACCGAGACAATATAATCTAGTAGTGTAGATTGGGTATTCAGATTTTCAATGATAAAAGCCTAAAGTTATCTTTGTCTAATGCAAGAACAGTTTTTCTAACACGTCTTATGTGACAAACAGGTATTTCAGTTTGAATAAATTGGATGTTTTGTTTTAAATTATATTTTTCCTGTTCTGTTCTATGCTTAACCAAATGGGTGCCCGAATCAATAGCTAGTGAGGAAAATCTTTAGCTCTATGGGATAAATCTCCCTTTTCTAGTGATAAACTTGCGCAAGAGGGGTTCTGAGCTGACCATTATCCCCAATCACTTTGACATTCTATGCGTTCTTTCTAACGCAGCTTTTGCTCTTTTTCTTTTAATTTTGACCCCCTCCCTCACAAATAAATTCCTTCGTTAGTAACTATACATGCCGAATTTAAACATTTGGTGCCCCTAGGCCCAAGTGCTTAGGAACCTCTAGACCCAAGCATTTTTTTTTTCGGAGAGACAAAGATTTACGGGGAAATCCCCGAAAATTTGGGGATAGTGAAAGCCCTAAACAGAAGGCAACTGGTGAGTGATGAGCCAAAAGTGATGCAAGAGAGAGGTGATACCGAGATCTCAGCTGCCCTTTTTGGGGGATATCTGACAGTTTATAAGTGGCTACGGAATTCCTGTGTTGTTTTAAAATTAACTTTCTGTGAATAGGCAGCGCAGCAGTAAAGTGCACCTGGAACTTTGACGATAAATCACATCAATCCAGTTTTGGTCCAGAAAAAAAAATCGCTCAGTGTTTTTTTTTTTTTTTTTTTTTTTTTTTTTTTTTTTTTTTTTTTTTTTTTTTTTTTTTTTTTTTGCGCCCTTCCTTGCCTGCATACATGGTGAAACTCCTATAAAATTTTAGATTGAATTTACGGATGAAGATAAAGTGTGCTACTTTTTTCCTAACTTTTGTAATTTATGCGAAATTGCAACAAAACGGTGAAACAATTCATTAATGCTTTCAAGCTGTTATATTCTCAAGTGGAGAATTAACGTTTAACATAAATTTTCTGAAGCCGATTTGGTCAATGGGAATAATTCGACAGATGTATATTTAAACCGATGTATATTTGTATTTTGGAATTTCACTATTCTATTGTTAGGTATTCGTTTCTATTTGGTAGCATGTCTTTTTTTCTTACCGTTCACGTCGATGTCTAGACTTGGTAGAACAATCTATTGAAAATAATTAATTTAAACTGAATTTATCCATTTTGGACCGAAGTCTTCACAACAGGAAAAACATACATAAATTGTTTGAAAATTATTGTTGATTTATCGTTATTAGATTTTGTTTTAAAATTTCCAATGTTAATTTATATATTTATGCAATGAGGCATAGAGCTCAAGTTTTGGAGAGAGGGTTCTGGGTTCCAAAGGCAAGTTTTAAGTTTTTTTTTTTTTCATTAACTCACGTGGAATGATTAAACTGATGTAATTTAAAGTTGAAAGCAATGGTTTATGTTTTAGGAGTCTGAAACGTAAGCGTAATTAGTTGCTACCAAAACTAGCACACCTTTTGCGTTAATTTGTTTTTAAACGAAAGATAAAATAATATTTTTTTTGGCGTAAAAAAATCTTTCTTGTAGTTTTTTTTTTAAAGTTATAAAGATCAAAAGAGGGTCAATGTTAGGGATTTTTATTAATTTTATTTGCTATGAATTTAGTATCTAACTTTTTCAAAGTAATCTTTCAATTTCCAAGGCCGTACACTGTCTGAGAATTTGACACCAGTCTCATTAAAGATATTTCGTACAAAGCATAGTTTCTTAATGTGATACTTTGTTATCTTGAAAGGCTGACTGAAGTTTGTTTGTTCCTTTTTTTTTTTTTTTTTTTTTTTTTTTTGACCGTTTGATTGCACAAATGTTTATGGAATCGGAAAAGAACGAAGGCGAATATATTATTTATCAGATGATGTAACGGCGAACGAGCAATCTAGGAAACTCGAGTCGCCGATTGACCCAATTACCAAATTCATGTGACAGAATTGAGTTAAAAAAAACAGATGGTAAAAGGTGAACACGAGATAAGTATTTTGAGAATAAAAAAGTATCTTTGAAAATAAATTGAAATAAAAACATTTCATTTCGGTGGCAGGATTTCGGTAACGATAATTCAAACTCTGCTTCATATCATTGCCCTATGTAACTCTCTGCCTATGTAACCCCAGCCCACACACACCCTCACCGGTTATAATTATAGCTAAATTTTTAGTTGATTTTGAGTTGGTTAACACGAGACCAAAAATCGCAACATGAGTATCTTGAAGCAGAACAAGGCATGTAACTCACGTGTTTCACAAATTACTTCCGGGTTTCATACCCCAACATAGTTTGTCTGAAAACGTCTGAAAAAAGTATTGCAATTTTCATTTAATGTTAATTAAATAAGAATAAAACATAAGGATAAAGATGTTCAGAATGTTTTTGTCAACATTTTTTTTTTTTTTTTCGTTTTTACAGTAATAGGTGGCAAGACTGTCGCTCAACCTTGTGGCAGCGAAAATCAAACGCTGGGCTCCATATTGCCAAGCAGAGAATCAATCCAACCTTGGGCGGGGAATTTCATAATGGGGAATTATGTGAAGTTGTCTTGTCGAGTGACATGGTTGAGAGTTTTTGGTGATAAGTTGACTAGGAAACGCTGCAAATTATGTTTCAATCGAAATGAAAATAATGATTAAGCTCCGATTTAGGATCAATCCGCTTAAAGTTCTTGTGTTCCGATTTCTTTTAAATAAATTAGTTTTCTCGTAACTATAGCAATTAAATTCTCTAGGTAAGGAGGGGCTGGGGATATATTATACAAAAACATTTGCGCACCATATAGAGAAAATAAAGACGCTGTTGACAATGTCACTTATGATGATGATTTGGGTCTCTTTCTTTCTAGGTTGAGAACGAATATGGACATTATCAGGAGGATGTTGACCGTGCTTATATGGAACACCTGCGCGACAAAATGATTGAACTCGGAGTCACTGAAACTTTATTTACCTCTGACACTCCTACAATGAGAGGTGATATAGGATCTGTAGAAGGAGGTATGTTATAGTGGTATTAATCTAGTGGCTGAGAAGAAATTTAACAAAATCTAGAAAAACTATTTTCTTAATTTATGCTTAGAAATTAATTTTAAATGACGAATTATATGATATAAACCTATGTATTCAAATATGAATTCAATTTATTTAAATATATATATATATATATATATATATATATATATATATATATATATATATATATATATATATATATATATATATATATATATATATATATATATATATATAATATATATATATATATATATATATATATATATATATATATATAATATATATATATATATATATATATATATATATTATTTATTAATTATTTTGGCTTATATAATTATTTACCTCTTCTTGAATGTCTTTGACGGTGTCTAAAATCGATTGGGCATTTTCAAACTAACTGCATTGACTCATACAATATAATAAACACAGAAAAGTCACTTGTGGATTTTAAATTCTTGTGGCTTTTCTTTGTTCTACCCATTGGCATTTATTAGGCAGTATTCAGCAAAAATTTGAACAGTCTCCACTACACACCAATGTATTACTAGGTTGAGAGTATTAAATAGAATGATGTTGTGTTCTGTTGAAATGCTCTTTTTGGGTCTAGGTAGAAAGTCCAGTTGTCAATAGGAATCAAAAGATCAACAGATGAAATTGTTGGTTGAAGATTTTTTTGTCGATACGGGGTAGCAAATTTTAAATTTAGGACTCTTGTGGCTTTGAGGGATTGTAGAAAATTGATTGGTCTCTGCCTGGGCTACATTATAGTCCATGTTGTGGATAGTTAAAGGTAAAAGTCTTCAGAAAGAGATATGTTAGAACAAAGAGAGACTTTTTTAGAGTTCTAATTTTATGTTCTTTTTCATTGTTTTGTTTGCGTTTTTGATAGTTTGTCAACAGCTCCCCCCTCTATATTGCCTTAGGCAATATATATATATATATATATATATATATATATATATATATATATATATATATATATATATATATATATATATATATATATATATATATATATAATATATATATATATATATATATATTATATATATATATATATATATACATATATATATATATATATATATATATATATATATATATATATATATATATATATATATATATATATATATATATATATATATATATATATATATATATATATATATATATATATATATATGTATATATATATATATATATATATATATATATATATATATATATATATATATATATATATATGTCGGACTTGAATATATCCAGTTTAGTAAGTGATTGTGCTGAATATTGAGCAAAAATGAGTTCAAAATGTTAATAATAATATAAAGAAACCTGCTAATCTCATTAATGTATGTAACCTGCATGTTATAAAGTAAGAATTCCATTGTTTTTTATGCTACTTTTTGCATTGCCTAAAGCTATATGAGTTCAGTAGGAGGGTAGGGGGGGGGGGCTTCGGATGAATCGTCAAAAGCGCGACCAAACCATGAAAGAGAGCTCATGTAAGCAATCTAAAATGTCTCTATTTTCCTCCTAGCGTATCTTTTTCTGGAGAGCTGCTATTCTCAACCTTTACTGTGGGAAAGGTTGAAAGTAAACACGACCACTGAGCTGACCACTAAGCACACAACCACGACCACCGAGCTAGTAGTGTCCCGGTCGCGATTTCTAGAGTTTTTATTTATACAATTTCCAAGTTTACATTTTCTGATTGAACAATTAGAGTTAAGATTAATTTATTTTTTTGAAAATAGAAGTTTGAAGCTTCTTTAAAACCACAGTTTATCTTTTTTATAAGATGAATATAGTTGTAAATATAGACATAGTATTAGTCAGGAATAGTTGTGAACAAATTAGTTTTCAAACCTAATTTTTTTTCTTTTCAAATTTTGTTGTCGTCTGCAGTACATTTATGATGACAAAATTTATGACAATAGCTGCCATTCATAAACCAAGGTGTATCCTAAATCTAGTGTCACTCGATCATTAGAACTTGTTACATGTTAATACCAGAAAAAGATTTTCTGTGAAATATTCTGGTTACGAGTTTATAAATTATCAAAAACATGTTGATAAACTACCTGTTTTTGGGATAAAGATAGTATCAACATCAACAATTCTTGAAGTCAGGGGGTAATTCCTCTTATTACCAAATAACTTATGCTGAAGGAATGCCCTTCTATTTCAAATAACTGTTGCATATTATTGCTATTTTTGCAGCAATTCAGTCAGCCAATTTTAAGTATGGGGCCGCTGAGGAATTTGCCAAACTGCAAGAGCTTCAACCTGGTGTTCCTAACTTGGCTATGGAATTTTGGACAGGCTGGTTTGATCACTGGGGTGAGCCTTGGCATAACACCCATAATCCGCAAGGTATTTATATTTATGTATTCAATGAAAATGTCACCGAAAAATTATGATCATGCATATTGAGTTTTGACAACCAAATCAAGGGTAAACTGAGACAAGGTTAAACTCAACATAAAGAGCCCCCAGTTCGCTTCTAAAAAAATATTATAACAAGTAAAAAATATATTAATGATCATAATAAAATCACAACAATTTGATTTTTTTTTCAGGGGGTATTACACTAAATATAGCAAAGTGAAAAAGAGGACCAAGCCAAACAATACTTTGCGATTCTAAAAACATGATTAAATTTTCATGCTAAGGTCCTTTTCCATACTGTGCATTTTTGATATTCTTTATTCCACAACGTAGTATACTCATCGTTGCCCCAACGCTCAGTCATGATTTCTTCTCTGTCTTTAGCTCATAAATTAAATCATTCATTCTTTACAAATGTGACATTTACCTAGATTAGTATGTGATACAATAATACATCAATCTAAAGACTATTCAGCAGCATCTTTTAGTTTTAATTATTAGCAGTTCATTGAATAGCTAGCAGTCTTTAGTTAGCAACCTAGGCTATGTTTCTTACAACACACTCCTTCTGCTGGTGAAATCCTTTATGCTGGGTGAAAAGGAGGAGCGTCTAGTTCCTGTCAAAATTGAAAGTCTAAATTAACAGGGATCAAACATGATCCTCCTTTATTCCTAATTGCACATCACATCTACTAATATTCTGCTTTCTACCTTGACTCTAGTTATAATACTTTCATACTTAGCGCTAGTTACTTTAAGGCTCATATCTAATATAACGTCTATGGATGGGAATATATCTAAGAGTTTTCGATCTTTTGAACCTAGGATTTTTGTTCGGAGAGAGGGGCACAAAAATCTTCACAGAATGCATGAAAATTTGTTTATACACATTTTTGGCTTATCCGAAGTCGAACAAAAATTACAGGGGGGGGGATATGGCCTTGCTGACAGCTCAGGAACTTCTCAATTATTAATCAGAGTGTAAAAATGTTGTCAGCCTCTCTCTTTCCCAAAAGCACACTAATAATATTTATTTTTAGCTTTTAGTTTAATAAGGATACTTTTTAAATATAATACTTTATTAACACAATTATGGGAACTAAAGCAGAAAGTTATGGAAAGTAGGACGCCCAGAATGCATTATATTAAATACCTAACCAAAATACCAGCTCTGTATATTAAATATTGAATTAAAGTATATCTACAACATAGTTTTTCCACTGATCCTAAGCTAAGTGTCTCCGAACACAGATAGCTAAACCGGTTTTGGTCATTTCTTGTAGATAAAAATTCTTAAATATGTTCTGAATAATCAAAAGGTCCTTAATAAGTATCATCATGCTAAGTAATTTCCTCTCACCAAAATCACGCTAATGGCTATATACTTGCAGCATTCATTCTTTCAATTTGTTAAATTTCTAGAAGGTACTTGTTGAGTAAATCTGTTCATCTTATGAATTGATTCAATGATTTCAGTAATAATGTTTGAAATAGTTGTTTGTATTGTTGGAAAAATTGTCGATAATATAATTTGCGGTATATTAGGATACAGGACCAGAATTTTTCAGTTAAAATCGCTTATATGCTTTACCAAACAAATTTCAAACTACAAATTAAAACTTTTGTTCGTATAATGCCGAGAAGTTTTTAAATGCAAGGAAAGAGGAAGCTATTTCCATCTGCGTGATCAATAGAAAATTGGGATAATCCCGCTACCAGTATTAGTCCTAGCTCCCGAATCAGCTGCCGGTGATGGCATGCAATATGAACTGTATAATGCAACGGTTATGTTTGAATTGTATTAACAAAAAAAAAGAGTAAAAGAAGAAAGATTTAGTACTTTTCTAAAACTGAATTCATGATTTTTGGGCGGTCACAGCGGGCAGTAGATAAAATTACCATAGAAGAGTTAATTGTAAATCAAAGTAGGATAAAAAGAGTAAATTCGTTTCGTTACCTTGGGATTATTCTTGATGAGCTTTTATCTTTCCGTAAGCATTCTGATTATTTGAGATTGAAACTTGCCCATAACTTAGGTTGTCTTCATAGAATGAAACCTGTATTTCCTTTTTCCATCCTTAAAATTTTATATCATTCTCTAATTGAATCATATTTTAAATACTGCCCTGTAATATACCTCAACACATTTATGGTCCATCTCCAACCTCTTCAGATAATTCAAAATAAGGCGGTTAGAATCCTGGGTACTTTTGTTCATCGCCCAGTGAGGCTTCAAAATCTTTCAGAAACCCAAACTTTATATCTTTTTCTCAATATACTTAATCTCAAACAACTGAAAGACCTGCATACAGCAATGTGGTATTATGATATCCAATCTTCGGCAAATTATTTCCATGATCTGGGTATAATTGAGACTCCCATTTCTCCTGCCCACCACGTCCGCTCCAAGAAGTATCGCCTTCCCCCAATTAAATCTGAAAGAGCTAGATTCTCAATCAGATACCAGATCCCTCATATTGCAAATAAATTTAATTTAATAGATGTGTCCCCAAGATTCAAGAGCCGATTTTCTTTGAAAAAACATATTTCAAAAATTGTTCTTTGCCTGGATGTTGGGATTGGTGAATTTGGATTTTAGTATGAAATTTGTTGTGGTGTTCTCGCGCTGGGGTGGCCTTCTCTGTTATCTCCTACCATGTGTGTCCTTTTTTTCATTATTGATATTCTTTATTTGTTATTTCGGCAATTTTTTTTTTTTTTATGTTTTTGGCCGACACATCGAGCCCTGCTTCCCGTGGGCCAGTTTAGAAAATTATTTATTCATGTAATTTGCCTGTTAAATAAACTTATTCTTCTTCTTCTTCATATGCATCTAGGGTGTATCAACAGGCATTCTCATGTACAAACTACATACTACATATGTTATCTTTCATTAACGAGTTTACTTGTCAGCCACGTGGTATAACAGATTAGCTTCATTTGGGCCTTTGGATACTAGCAAGCTCTAGGCTAATGACCCAGTAGCCCTAATAGAAATTAACAGGATTTTTTTTGCAATGTACAGGGCTCGGAATTTGTCCCAAAAGTTCCTTTTTGGGGCTGAAGTCCCTTCCAAGTCCCTTTTTATGCAGAAAGTCCCTTAACTCCCCCAGAAGTCTCTAAAATTCCCTATTTGGGAGCATGTTATACTTGAAAACTGAAGCATAATATCTTTGAAAGACTGACTAGATAATATAGCTTCTCCACAAATCTGGTTGTGCTGGTCTCTTGGTTACGCCGTTGCAGTTCAGAAAGAAGCAACAAAACAGTGGGAACTTTGTGGTCAAATTCATACTCTGTCAAACAAAGTCATATTGTCATACTATTCAAGGATAGAGAGTAAAGTTACCTTATAGGATGGGCAGAATGGATTGGTCATACCGTGAACGTTCAAGGATAGATAATTTTCTGTAGCTTCATAAAATGAACCATGCTAGTATGGATTTGTTTGAATTGACTTGTATACCAAAGGTGCAAATTATTTATTCTTTTACACCTTGAACCATCATGCTTCATTGGATGAGCACAAGAAACAGGTTGCAATCCATCTGAATCCGTTACAGTTATGATTGTGTGGATCTGTTAGGCAACAGCCCCAATCAGAAGAGCCATCAGGTAGCAATGGAGGTAAAACCTCTTGAGATGTTTTGTAAAAAAGATGCTGCGTACAAAGCAAAAATCATCTGGGTACTCAAGTCCTTGCAAGCTTTGATGTCTGCAGCTTTGTGTGATAGTCATTGATGTTTTTGAAGCCATGTTCCCTGTTCCCTGGTAAGCACCACCCTGGGTGTTGATGAATGTGAAGAAAGCTATGTACTTGATTACTGATGCACTTCACCTAGACTGTAAGCAGAATCTTATGAAGGACATGGTTGAAGCTCACTTTGTTCTTGAATACTAAAACTACAAACAGTGAAGGAAAAAAAGAGCTAGGGATTGTTGATATCAAGCTGCGAGTCACCACCTGATGACGTATTACATGGGACAAGTAACTGATGAGGACATTGCAAGAAAGATGATGTCTGCA
>CM051262.1:48922174-48967174 GCA_027921565.1 Artemia sinica | reverse complement strand
GATTTAAAGGAAATGGGAACTTCGTGCGGGGGGGGGGGTGTAAAAAGGGAAGCTTTGAATAGATTGGGGTGGAGGAGGAGCGTGCGTAGCTGTGTTGGCCTCAGGCGGCTTGGTGCTGCGATGAGTTGTTGTTAGTAGTAGTAGTAGCAGTATTTAGCGCCATCTATTCAAACAACATTACGTTCATTCTGTATTCTCAGATCTGAAGTAGATGGCGCCCTCTGCGAACCAAAAGAAGCTGCAGAGATACCGTGGCTGCAGGTCCAGCGTCAAGGCAAAAAGAAGAAAATTATTCGTGTTTTATTCCATTCCTGTGGTTATAATTAACACGGAGTGCCCCATAAGTAAGCCCAAATCACAACCACAAAACCACAAAATAAATATCTTGTACATATTGGACTGATCGAGCTCCCCCTAAAGCTGCAATCGGCTACCACTATGCCACTGATTAATTATTCGCACTATTCACCTCCTTTATTGTGACCTGAACTTTTCTCAATCTAAAGAGCTTTGCCGAATCTATTACGCAGCAACGCCCGGTCACCTAAACAAGATGGATGAACTGGAAACAGTTTTGCGTCAGAATAATATCTCAGTTGCCCCTATTACAGAATGCTGGAACTTGACTGAACAAACTTGTGCTATCTCAGGTTTTAGCGCTAGAAAATCACACGGCAAGATAGAGGCCTCAGTTGTAATGGTCGTGGTGTAGCAATATTCTGCTGAAACAACATTCCCCACAGGTTCCTGCCCCAACTTGAAGACTCCGCCCATGAGTACTTGTGGGTTTATACAAACCCTAAAGGACTACCCTGGAGCTTCTGCTGCCTTGTTTTGGCAGCCGTCTACTATCCAGAAAGCGCGAGAAACCGTAAAGAATTTTTGTAGCATTTGCAAAAGGGTGTAGATTTTGCCGCACCAAGTTCAGCTGCCCCGCCATTGTTCTATGCGGATATTTTAATGAGACGAATAAGAATTTGGCTTCTAGCCTCTGTCTGAAACAAGTTGTCAAATCCGCTACTCACGCTGCTGTCGGTACACTAGATTTGATTTTGACAAATGCTGAAAGCTTCTATCACAATCCCCACTGCCTGTTATCATTGACAAAATCAGACCATTATACTGTCTTCTGGCAGGCAAAAACTCCCGTAGCAGCGTTTAAACGCGTCTCTGTTGTAGTAAGACCTGTCACTGATACGAACATCCGGTCCTTTGGGTGATGGATAAGTCAGTATGATTTCTCAGCAGTAATCAATTAACATGCCCTGGACAGAAAAACTGAACTTCTAAACTCGATCTTGCATGAAAAGTACGAGCAGTACTTCCCAACAAAGACTGTTTTCATGTCCTCCTTGATCACAACTAAAATCAAAGCTGTTATAAAACAGCGGTCGCAAACTCATGATAAAGATGTGCGCAACAAAGTCGCTGCCCTCTGCCGCAAAGCCAAGAAATTGTTTGCTGCATATGACGTCGATCAATGTCTGCTTACCAACTTCAAAAAATGGTACGATTCAGTAAAGAGGCTGACCGACAAGATTCTAGACCCTCACTTACAGATTTTCAAAGACGATAACTCTTATTTGACAGCATCAGAGGTGATCAGCCTTTTCACTGGTATATGCACCACTTTCCCGAACTTTACGAGGGAAGACTTGCAACTGTTCTCGAAAAATCGAGATAGTGCAGCGAGTGACCGTCGTTAGAGAAGTTTCTCATCAACTATTCAAGTGGAAACCCAAGAGCTCGTCGTATACTGGCGAAATCCCTGTGAGACTACTGCAGGAATTCACTCCGTTCATAGTATTCCTCTAGCAAGTATCATTAATCTGTGCGTGACTCCCCACAAATTTTCAAATACTTCGAAAAATTAATGCATTAAAATGATACCTAATCAGTCATGTCCTAAGTCGTGTGATGATCTGAGGTCGATTTCACGAACCCCATGTATGGCGAAAGTTACAGAGACATTCATTTCAAGGCTACTTTTGAACGTCATAGAGCCCCAGACCCTTATCAATACAGATGCCTTGTGGCTCCAACACCTCAGTGTATCTCCTCAGGTTGTACGATGATATTCTATCCTGGCTAGAAAAGAGAAAATCCTTTGTAGATCTTTCCATTGCCGATTATAGAAAAGCATTTGACTTGATCAGACATCTTGCTGCTCTTGAAAATATAAATGAAATGGATACCAAAACCGACCTATTGCTTTTAGTTGCCTACTTCCTGTCTGGCCGTGAACAGTGTGTCTTCGCCTTGAACGAAAATGTCGCAAACTTTTCGTTTCTTCCTATTACCTGTGGTGCCCCTCAAGTTGGTAAACTTGCTGGTATCGTTTTCTGGCTGTCATAAACAACATCCTTCGGTCCTTGGAAGATAAATATAAATTTGTGGACGATTTATCCTTCCTACTGAAATATGTAATCGAAGGATACTTTGCTGTATTTAAATTTAATCTAACATTACTAGTATTTTTCGCACCGATTGTGAGCTTGCAAGTCTTACTCTCAATGAAATGAAGTGGAAGATAATGAGGTTTAGCCCTCTAAAAACCGATTTCCAGGAGCCAGTACCCCTCTTCAAGCCTGTAAAATGTGAAAAAGATATGGGGCGTTACCTTCTCAACTGATTGCAGATTCAACAGTCATTTGAATGAACAACTCCGCAAATGCTACGCTGCCCTGCAATCGCTTGTTCAAGTTTCAGTAGGAAGTCAATAAATACACCCCACATGACTTAAGTTCTGTATACACTAGAATACGCATGTCCTGTTTGGGACCCGAGTGTCCAGTTAAGCTCCGGGCTAAGCCAAAGTATTGAGGCCATTCGGATACGTGCTTGTAAAATTATGATGGGAGATAGTTATATTTCCTACGAAAAGGCCCATGAGTTACTGGGACTTGAGTCACTCCACAACCGCCGCTAAAAACCTTATAACCAAATTTGGGCAATTCATTCTAAGAAGCTCAAAACAGGTAGATCCTTCCCCAAAATGCACCCCCGAACACACAATGCGATTATTGAAGCAGATTATTGCCGCACAACGCGGTATCAGTATTCTTTTGTTCCCTTTTTCACTGGTCTTTTTAACAGCATAAATTAATTTAGTTTGTATTTGTGCAATTTTTATAGACCTAGTAAATAGCTCAGTTTCAATGCTTCGTAGTGCTAGGTCGAGGATATTAATAAATATGTCTATATTTAATACTACGATTTATAACTAACAAGTGCATTTGTAGCTTGCTTGAGAATTCCATTGAAGTCTATACTTAGTTTTATTCTCCTGAATGATCTTAAAAATGGGAGGTCATTGACTAGTATCTAAGTGTATATTTTGGAGAAAGAAAAAAAACTAAATTTTGAAAAGGGGAAGGGGTAAAGTCGAAAAAGAAAACAGACAGACTTCTCTGAAAAAAAAGAAATTACGAAAATTTCGAAATCTTTAGATTTGGTTGGTGTCCTTCCTCCATAGCTTACTTGGCCATTTACTTTCAGCTAGTGCTGCTTAGTAATCAGGCTTTTTTCAACTCGGATCCATCAATATGTAATAGCTCGTATGTTAACAAAAAATTATTACTGATACTGACACTCGCAGTAAATATATGGCTGATATTTTATCTTAAATATGCTATCTTAAATTTTTTTTTCCAATTACAGTCATTTATTCATCGAAAATATATAGAAGTCAAAGGTAAAAACTATACACGATTATTTAATAATACATAAAGTCTAAATAAAAATGTGATACCTTTAATGAACTTGTTGCTACATGTTTTAGCAGTACTAAAGATTAGTATGAGATGACTAAATCTGTTTCGTGGCAACTCTGAAAGATCATATATTGTAACTTCCATATTCAACGATCTTCATATTTCGTAATTTAACCATCATTTTTATGTGTTACAAATATTCTTTGATTATGAGCTCAGTGCTGACTTCTCTATTTGCAGCCGCTAGTTAGCGGGTCGTTTTTTTTTTTTTTTTTTTTTTTGTATTGTGTCTGTATCCTGTATTATTACAAATGATATATGGCTGCCACTAAAGAATAAGTGTAATCCTTAACTAACAAGCTACATCCTCCAAAGGGTAGTGATCTTATGGGTCAATTTCAAAATGCAAACGAAAACAGATTTTCAAGTAAGAAATTCCACAATGTTGTCAAATTTGGACTATCTGATATCAATTTGATAATCTAACATTATCTAACTGTCAATCGAAAAGGTGTAGGCCTATGTTATGGTTATGGTATAATTTCATAGTGCTTTATTGCGATGCTTGAATTGAAGGGAGGCCATTCTTTGGGATAAGCCCACCTTCAAAGAAAATTGCTTCTGTTTAATGATCAAAATGTAGATGTGATGAATAAAATGTTTGTAATTACTAAATTGAATTTTATATCTTATTAAATATATTTCAAAATGCACCATGAACAAAGAAATTTAAAAAATCTTGTGAAAAATAATATACGAGTTTGAAATCAGGGCGGCGCCAAGATTGAATTGGAATTCTACTAGTTTTATATCGGTTAGCATATTAGCAAATTATAGGCTATCATATTTTGTTCAATTTTTGCAGACTATGATGCAGTTTTGACAGAAGCAGGTGATTACACTCCAAAATATACAATAATTCGTGAGATGATTCTACCCAACCTGCCTCCAATTTATACCCCAGAGCCACCTGAACAAAAGTCCAAGGTAGCTTATCGTGGTGCTGTTCTAACAGAATATGTTAACCTTGAAAATTTGGTCAGAAATGTGGTAAGTAATCTATATTTTATGGCCTTTATGTAGGTTATTAGGCCAAATGATAATTCGATGAAAATTTCTTTAATGTGGAATATCTCCAGTGCTTCATTCATTAACATAGAAAACAGAATCATTTGTCATTTTTTTTTAAAGGTTTATAATGTCATCAACAGATTGATGATCAGAAACCATTTATTTAAAAACAGCTTTCATAGTCGTAGATAAAAATCACAAACTAAATGTCGCTGTAATTTACAAACCTAGTCTTAAGGCATTTGTTATAGGCACTGGTAAAAAACGGCACATTTGAATTGTTAAATCGATTAGTTCTGCAAGGCACTGGCACTAATTTGTTCTTCTTTCTGGTATTAACAACTGAGTCGGCAGCAGGGGGTAGTAAATGTCAGTGCTTGGAACTAGCAAGGAGAAATTGCCCTAAGCGCATTATCAACTGAAACCTGCGATCTCTAAGAATTTCAATGTTTAAAGTCTCAAGAGCAGACTTATAATCTACAAATTTTTCTCCAAGAATAATTTTAACTGCTCTTTTTTGGAATCCTTCCACGTCATCACTTTGATATTCAATATTATGAATCTGAGACCCCCAAACGGGACATGCATATTTTAATATGGGACGTATGTATGTTAGACATGCCGTTTTCAGCTGATTTACTGGGAAACCCAATCGACGCACTGAAATCAAAGACGGCAGTGCACAGTAACCTTTCTGGACTAGTCCTTGAACATGAATACTAAATGAGCAATCGGCGCTGAAATTAGCTCCCAGGACTGTACCTGACGATACGAACGGAAACCAGGCAGCTGGTCAAACAAGATCTTGTTTCAGCAGATTAAGTCTTACGATTTCATTTTGCTCTCGTTGATCTGCAAACATTTTGTCCTACACTCTTACATGAATTCTGTTCGAAGATCAAGGCTGAATTGGGGCATAGCTTGGGTTGTATCTATTGTGAATTTAAGAAGTGCAGATAGATGGTCTACATATTTGAATCGGTCACTTATGTTTGCCATAACATAATTAATTACCGCAAGAATAAGTAGAGCGGCCAATTTGGTGCCTTGAGGGGCTCCACGTGTAATCTCTTCCCAGTCAGAGTCGAGATCACCAGGAAAGAGGGCGTAGACTCGCTGGTAACCGGGAACGTAGGAAATCAATAACAAGCAGTAAGATATGTTTACGTGCGTCCATTCTTTTAAGATTCGTAGCATCTACGAGTTGCTTAATCAATTCAAATGCTTTCCTGTGATCAACGAGTAGCAAATCAACGGAAACGTCTCCAGATTCGAGCCATTGTACGGTCAGGTGATAAAGCCTTACTAAATGCACTTTGGGACTACACCCTTTTAAACAACCATATTGGTACAGGTCATGTGAATCTGCGACTTGCGACAAAGTTCACCGTAAATAAAGGACTCAGTGACTTTGGCAAGGTTTGTTGTGGCTGAAATGGGTCTTAACTGATCACAGCTTTTGAGATGCTTCACCTTTGGAACGACACGTACATACGCTTGTTTCCAAGGCTGGGGAAACGACTGATCATTGAAGCACTAATTAATGATCGAAGCTAGAGGTTTCGCAAGAAATATAGCATATTCACGCAAAAGTTTTACTAGCATCTCGCCAGGATAGGAAGCATAGTTATTTCGCAGTTTCCGTATCTCCCTGTAAACTTCGTACTCAGAAAGTTGCTTGATTTCATCATATTCGCAGTCTTCTATCAGAGTATTCAACTCAACTTGACTCAATGATGGATACATGGTACAGATTTCGGTAAAGAAAGAATTGACTTCTTGTGATGATATCTAAGTCCCATCTGTTTTCAGTATTCGTAGCTCACTACTAACAGATATTCTGGTCATCTTTTTGACTGCCGAATGCCACTTACGCGAATCACTGTCAAGCAGGGGGGAGGGTTCTCAAGAACATGCTTCTTTTTAGCATGTCTACTGGCACTTACAATGCGGTTCCGTAGCTTTTTCGCAGCGGAAATACACCCTGAACTATGTAGTCGGCGTCTTAAGTTTGATCAATCGCTTCAGGTCTTTCGTGATCCATGGCTTGTCAGATTCAAAATTGGCACTACTTTAGTCGGGAAAAATTCATGGAACTTTTCGAACAGCAGGGACTTAAGGGTTTCACTCAACTGAAATAAAACAGAACAAAACAGAAATTAAAACCCATAAAAAGAACCAACACTTAGCATTCCATAATACTAGTCATTTCTCTCTCATTAAATTCTTATCACAATATTTTTACATTTAAATTCAATCCTTAATACTCTGCTAAAACTATACTTTAATTTACAACGTATTTTCTTACGGCTTACTATCATTATTTGATACTTTTCAATATAGTAATTTAATAAATTTCTATTCCATTTAAATAGCTTCTAGTCTTTTCATCCCTGTTAATTCATAAACATCCGTATAAAAATAACCACAGACCGCTTTGACATGCTACAACAAACTAACGCTTTTCAATGGCCAATATTTACCGGCAAAAATTCAACACAGAATCAACTGCATTAATTCATATAAAAATACAACACTTAAGACGGTAGTGGAATAATGCGGAATGATAAGAGAAACAAATGTTCAAATGGGCACATTTATAACATATATCATCTGATAATGTACTGAAAATCTTGTCAAATAGTTTTCAAGATAATTAAAAGCTGTTACGATATATAAACTCTACCGCACTTGTCTCTGCCGTGCAGAAAGAGGTTAGAGGTTAAGCTGTGACCTGAACAAAACCAGTAATAAGAACGTTTGAATGATTTGCTAGACTATTCAGTAGTCAATGATTTTATAATTATTCTCCACCAAGGTGTCAGAATCAGAATCAGAATCATTTATTAACATAAAAGCTTTCGTAGTCAGGGTTTAAATCCCGACTAAATCGCGCTATTATTTACAAAGTAAACAAAGACACAAAAAAATTAATACACATGTCACTTATTGTAGACAGAAACATAAAAAGGCACAAACGAATTGCTGAAGCGATTAGTGCGACACTTGGGCTGGGCTAGCTTTGTTGCTTTTGATCTTGTAGTTACTTTTTTTGTCAGCATTGGGGGTAATATATTTCTGTGTTTATCACTTGTCAG
This sequence comes from Artemia sinica, assembly GCA_027921565.1. Taxonomy (NCBI): domain Eukaryota; kingdom Metazoa; phylum Arthropoda; class Branchiopoda; order Anostraca; family Artemiidae; genus Artemia; species Artemia sinica. The sequence continues at coordinate 48,959,292 of CM051262.1, read as the reverse complement.
AAGAAACTGGCCAAATTTACAGATAAGTTGAAAACGGCGATCGTGGAGTGACGGCAAATTTAGTTGAGACAGTGCTGATTCGTAATCGGTGTAGTGATCAGACAGTATGGCCTTCACCGCTCTTTTCTGGACTGATTCGAGTACTTCGCTCATATAGGCAGTGTTCTGAACCTGTGGACCCCATACAGGGCACGCATACTCTAATATCGGGCGAATATATGTCAGGTAGGCTGTTTTCAATTGCGGCACTGAAAAACCAAATCTTCTCATCAGTAAAAGGGTACGCATGGCACAGTTCGCCTTTTTCACTACCTCTTGGACGTGGAGGCTAAACGAACAGTCAACGCTGAACGTAACACCGAGAATAACTGCCGACGATACGCTTTGGTATGGTGGAGGGGGGCACTGAAAGTCCTTTTTGAGAGGGTTAAATCGAAGAATTTTGGTTTTCGTTTCGTTGATTTGGAGGCTGTTTTCAGAACACTGGTCTCTAAAGTTGTCGATAAATGATTCACTGAACTGGGGAACGGTTTGAGACTTCTCAATGAGGTATTTTAAGAAGGTGGAAATGTCATCTACGAATTTGAACCGTTCGTCAAAATCGGCAAGGACGAAGTTGATCACTGCCAAGAACAACAAGGCAGCGAGTTTAGTGCCTTGTGGGGCACCACACGTAAGTTCAGACCATTCCGAATCAGTGTCACCCGGGTAGAGACCATATACACTCTGTAGTCGGTCGCGTAAGAAATCTATTATTAATAAGAGAATATGTCTGCAAGCTCCCATAACCTTCAGATTGTTCATTGCAGTATAATGGCGTATCAAGTCGAAGGCTTTTCTATAGTCGGCTAGGAGGAGATCTACAATTGTGCCTCCTTGGTCAAGCCATTCAACAATAAGGTGATACAGACGCACAAGATAAACAGTTGTACTACTACTTTCAAGCACCCGTATTGGTATGGATCAAGAGAGCCCTGGACTTGTGACATAAGTTCACGATATATAAAGGATTCCGCTACCTTAGAGAGGTTCGGAACTATCGAAATTGGGCGGAGTTGGTCGCAAGATTTCGGGTTTTTCACTTTTGGAATGACGCGCACATAAGCTCTCTTCCAAACACTGGGGAACACTTGTTCGCGAAAACACTGGTTAATAATAGAGCTGAGTGGCTTTGCGAGAAAAGATGGAGAACTCGCGTAACAACTTGACAGGGAGTTCACCAGGGTAAGACGCACAGTTTACTTTCAGTTTCTGAAGTTCCTTAAAGACGGCATATTCAGATACTTCACATATCTCATCAGTCCCGGTGTCAGCAATGATACTCTCAATTTCTGAGTTTGTGATTGATGGGTATGTGGTGCATATGCCGGAGAAAAAATTTTTCACTTCAGTAGCTGATGTCAGTGTGCCGTCATCTTTGAGTAGTCTCAGGTCCTTTGGCGTTGATTTCCCTGCAAGGGTTTTGATCGAGGAGTGCCATTTGTGAGGGTCAGTGTGCAGTAATGGCGTTATTTTCTCTTTTACATACTGTCTTTGGGCTAGTCTGTTTAACTTCACAATTCTGTCACAATTCTCGTCAGTAGCTTTGGGGCGCAAATCACATTACTAGATTGGCAGTGTATAGTATATTGTTACATAAATAAAATATAAATAGTTGGAAGGGTTTTTTCTTCTTTTTTGCTGTCAACCTATTTCTGTTTAATTTATATAAGGTGAAAAACCTTGTAAGGCTTTCAGTGGTCAGCGACCTTATGCTTATCCTTGACCAAGATGTTAGTAACTTTAGAGCGTGTGATTGGAAAATACTTAGGTAATCATTTATATTTTTCTTGAATAAAATGTAGATAACTTGACGTTTAATTTTATGCTGTTAACTTGTTAATGTTCGTTTAACATGTACAGCCCTTTGAATTTCTGAATGAGCCAATTTCAGGAAGTTGCTTTGATGTTTTTTCTCAAAAGAGAAGAGAGCGTTTGCCCATATCAAGGTTTTGTTCGCGGGACTAATCTGATTTGCTCGAGCTTACCAATACACAAAATTACAAATGAGAAAAATTATCAAAGCACTAAATTTTTAGCACTAAGATATGTAAAGCAAAAAGGTGGTGTTAAAAGATTAAGTTTGTGAATAGCTTAATTTGAATTTCAATGATGAATTGATGGAAATTTTGAGTTTAAAAATTCGAATGGGTTTCTTATGTGATTTAGAAGAGTTAGTGCTTAGATGTCTCGTGCAAGACTGGATGTGTCTGCTTTGGTGATTTTAATTTGTTTGATTTGCGTTGAGATAAATTGTATTTTAGACCTAGTCGTTACAAGTGGCTTCGTTCTAACATCTATTCTGACTCATCTAACTAGTAATTTGGGGTAATTAACAACATTTTTGTTGGTTTAATGTTTTTTAGTCAGAGTTATATTGACGTGTCTCTAACCTTGATCAGATCATTCACTAGCTGTAGGTCCAGCTCACGTTAAGTAAAACAATACTCGAGTTCTACAAAAAAGGTAAAGTCCCGTGAGCTAAGAACTGGAAAATAACAAATTTTAGGAAAGAGTTAAGTTTCAATAGCTCTGAAGATCTTTTCAATACATCAAATAGGGCCTCCAGTGTATTTGATCGTATGATGGCATTCTTTCAGCTAGTGCACGATAGAACCTTGGATCATCGCCAGAAATCAGGAAACCAGGAAAAATGACATAATATGACTTATTCAAATTAATTTTGAGCCTGTTTCCCAGCCAAGAATGTAAATTATTGTTTGCTTCATCAATGTTTGAAGTAGTAGTAGTCTACTTCGGTCTTCGCATTACTGTTTGCCACTTCATCATCAGCAAACAATGGCAGTGTCATATTCCTGTGATTTTTAGTCACATCATTAACCAAAAATGCATTCGGGGCACAATTAGACGTTATTAATGGACAACGGGGAAAGAATTATACTAATTACCCCCCCCCCCTGTGGGACATTGCAAGCAACAGTACGCATTCAAGATCGTATGGAATTTATCTCCAAAAATTGCTACCGACTGCTGAGGAAGCTCTTTGTGATGCCAAGAGTTCTGTGATATTAAAATCATAGGCAATACAATAGCGCTGCCTATGTAAACAACGATGTTGGCACAACGTATCATCTTTTCTTTGTTGGTCTTAGACCACGGCACTTCGTATCGAAGGAGTTGTCATAGAAACTTCTTTGAATAATAAACTCTTCTTTGACTTCTTTGAATAATAAACTTTGCAAGGAGTAGTCTAGTACTGAAGGGAAAAATAAGGTCCAAGAATTTAAAATCGCTTGGAATCATGTTAATTGAATTAGAAGAAAAGCAAAAAAGAGCATTTTGACAATAGACTGAGCCGAAATAAAGGTAATACAAAAGAGACTTGGAAAGTAATAAATGAGCGTACTTAGACATTACTAGAAGTCCTGCCTAGTTATTTATCAATCTATGCCAAGAATGTGAAGGGTGAGACTTGAATCGTGAACCGCTTAGGTTGAGAGTTTTGCTGGCATTGGGAAAAGCGTTCGAGCTGATGGGCTGTCAAACTCTGACGGGGAATTTTGAACCAGGAATTTGTCGATAAACATGAAACTGCTTGTAAGATGAAATTTGAATCATGTACCATCGAAGAAGCTCTAGAGGTTTCAAAAAAATCAGGACTTGTTCTTTAGGCATCACCCTAAAGGCTAAAGGAAGTCATGTATTATTTATTACCTTTTTTTGTACACGTCATAAAAACGAAAGTTTCCCCGATTCACTGTGAAGTCCCAAACTAAATCCCCTAAGCAAAAAACGTCCAAAGTTCTTAGAGTTTAACAATTTAACTTCCAATATAAAAATATGAAAAAAACAAGTGTGGATAAATCTCGTCGTAGACCAAAACTAGATTTGTGTAATAGACCTTTCAACGATTTCTGCCTTTAACCCTTTGAAGTCATTCCCCCTCCAAATACAAAAACATAGTTACATCAATACCTCTTTTGGTAAAAACTAATATATTCTTGTCTGCCTTAGCTAATATTTGACCTTTTCTAAGCCAGGTGAGCTTCAATTTGCGGGGATGAAACTACCCCTTGCTATGGAAGACTTGCCGATGAACAATGATAGCGGACAAAGTTTTGGCTATATTCTATACAGGACAACAGCTGAGTTTGGAAGTGGTTCAAACTTAACAATTGTCGGTCATGTCCGGGATTTAGCTGTTTTGCGAATTGACGGAAAATTGTTGTCAAGGCCTTGGACATCGGATTGGCAGATTGGCACCTTTGGCTTTTGGGGAGCAGCGTAAGGTTTTTTTTTTTCCTGTGGCTTTTTTTATATTTTTAAGGGAGATATAACGAGTTGCCTCTCATTCTACTTCGTATAAAATTTATGTATAGTTTTTGGTGAATAAAGTTAATTCATGTTCAAGTGGAACTGAGAATCCTTTGGGTGGTCAAGTTTGTTTTCGTTTTTGTCCTACTTTCCATTATAATTCTTATCATTGCAATTTGTGTTCTCTTTATGGTATGCCTATATGACTTATTTCATTAAAAATATAGGTCATGTTCCTGCATTCATGGATTTATTTGTAAATGTGTATACAAACTGAAACAACACTAGAATGACTTGAGAAGATTATGTCAAGGCTAATTTATTCTCAACTATTGTCTACTAATTCTAGATTTGCATTCAATACAGCTTATTGTAATCGATTGCAATTGATTTTCGTCACTGACAGCCAATGAAAGTCATTTTTTTTTTAAGAAAATGCTTTTCATTGGGCTTCGGTGATGAAGATCAATTGCAAGCAGCAGCAATAGCGTACATTGAACGCTGGGTAGGTCTTTGTGTCTTCTGCCAAGCATCCATCTCTTTTCTAATTTCAAGAGATTATGGCTTTAAATCTTCTTTTTGATGAAGTTTCTGATTGAAGTCTTCTCTCGCATGAAGTTTGTGGTTGAAAGTTGAACATTTGTTCAACTAAATAATTTACAAAGGGAACAAATAATTAGTAGTTTAGTCATACGTACTACTGTTGATGCTATTCCCAAGTGTGACAATTTTCGCAACCCGAACATAAGTGAAAAGAGAATCAGATGAAAAATGTGACTCCATGTGTCTCTTTTGGAAAGGATTGGGGTTTGAGCACCGGCTTAAACACCTCCCAATAAGAAACTTTAGTAAAATTTTAGAATATATGTAAAAGTTGACCCTGTTGTTTTTCTTTGGAAAGGAGCAGACATATTGGGAGGAAGATTTTTCATTTAACAAGGAGACCTCTGTGATTGCACTTTGGATAAAATTATGAATGGAATTTGTTAAAAGCAAGAAAGTTAAGATACATAACCACCTAAAACAATGCAAAATGCAGTGTTTTGTGGACAAAGGGATTTTGGGAACATCCCTACTTTCTGCCAGTTTCACCAACAATTAAGTATAATATTTCTCATATATGATTGAATGAGCTAGTTGCCGTAATTTATATCAGCCGACCAACTGATTGTAAAGGATTCTATTGTAGCTTTTCCCTGAACCAAAGAACCTACAGTTAAAATGCTTTTGCTACACAAAAAAAGTATGCAAAATTGAGTGTCCCCTTATTGTATCTAAAGTTTTCGAACATTTTCTAAAGAAATGGTTACTAGAAGATTTCTGTGATAAAATACATCCCTGTCAGTATGGGTTTATCAAAGAATCTAGCACAGTAAATTATCTCATCACAATTGTGGAAGAAGCCCTGGAGCATCTAGAAAATAAAGATGCATTTGTAGAAATGTTGCAAGCAGACTTAGACACTAGGAGATGCTTGCTTCTTGAAGAAAAGATTAATAATCCTAAGAAAAGGGATAGGTAAATTATTAAGATTGACTGTGTAATTAAAAAATAATATTGGTCTTGTAAACCAAATTTAGAGAAATCTCTCAGTCTTCAAAAGAGTAATGAACATCTTTAACTTCCAAAGCTTTCGACAAATCAAGCCATCCGGATATTCTTGAGTCAATGACAGATTTTAGACCTTTTTTAATTCGGATAGTTTATAGGTTTTTACACGGGCTGCAACAGTGTGTTATTGCTGATGGGGTACAATCGGATTTTCTTGAGGTTTTCTGTGGAATACTCCAAGGTACCAAAACGGGAATTTTATTTTTAATACTGTGTAACAAAATTGCGACTTGACATGAAAACAGAGCAAAGTTTGCAGATGATTTATCATTGCTGATACTTCATAAGCTAGGATCCATGATTAGTACGGATGGCATAATTCGCCGTTTGGAGGCTGACTGTGAAGAAAAACGACTTTCAATTAATAGGAAAAAGTCAGCACTTATGAGAGTCCCGTTTTTTTTGTTTTTTTTTAAAGTTCCTAGTCAAAGTGATATAAATGTGCAATTGTAAATAATATGACAATGTAACTCAAAAATATCATGGATGGATCATGTAAATAATTGTACTAAGAAGGCGAATATAGCGTTGCGTAATCTAGTCACAATTCGGCGATTCGGTTTTAGTCGTTTTTCACTGTCGAATTTTTATAAATTTCGGAGTATTCGGAGTATTTTAGAGTATGCTTGCCCTGTGTGGCATCCGGGGCTAAGTAAAGAGCAAAGAAATGACCTTGAGAATGTGCGGGAACGAGCTACCCGTCTGATATTAGGTCCAGAATTCACGAATTATGATGATAGCCTTAAAATCCTAGGCCTAGATGAACTTGATGCCAGGCGACACCATTTTACAATGGCGTTTGGACAGAAGCTTTTGGAGTCAAGCAGGCATCGAGATTTGCTCCCTGAACCGGCAAGAACAGGGTGTAATACAAGGCACCAGAATAAACTCAAGCCTTGTAATCCCGTGGCTACCAACCGATACAGATTGTCTTTTCGACAATATTTTGTGCCTCATTTTAATAAATAAGGGACAAGGAAGAGGGATTATTTAAATTATATTGTGTCTCATTTAATTCTTCTTATTTGACATAATAAATTCGTATCGTATCGTAATGTTCTAAAATAAAAGAATGTTACACATGACAAGAGAGTTAATGCCAAAAAACGTTTGTATTTTGGGCCAGGTTTTAGAATATGCTTGTTGTAGATTTGCAAATTTGACGTAGCTGTACAAAAAGATTTTGACCTTGATCACAAGAAGAAAAAAATGTATTGCATTACAGTGTCTGTTTTATTTTTTAGAACAATAGTTTTGGTTAGAAAAGAATTTTTTGGTTCTAACAAGGGTGAAAGGTATAGAATTAAATTTAATATTTGATTCACAGAAATAGAAGTTTTACATTCGAGGACGTGGAATATGGTACACACGTTATCGATATTTTGGTTGAAAACATGGGACGTAATAACTTTGGAGTTTTGTCGGATTTCAACCAAAAGAAGGGACTTCCTGAAGGACCAGTTCTTCTTGATGACGTTGAGATACCCGTGTGGGAAGTCATACCATTTGAGTTTAATTCAGAATGGGTTGAAAGGTTAGTTAAAGGGCTACTTGACTATGTTAAACACTAAAAATGTACATAGAAGCTCTGTTTAGAATTTCAGAACTTATGCAACACCAATGCTAGTCAGGGCGTATCTCAACAAACTATATGGATGGGTGTCCCTTATTCAGCGGGGGCGAGGAATCACCCTTCTATCTAATGACCGAAAATACTTATAAATCGTAAAGTCTCTCAATATACGAACTGCAGTGATTTCGCAGTATTATTGTTGCAGTAAGTCTTTTTTAGTTAGTGTAATTATAATAAAAAAAAAATATGCACAAAGAAATCAACTTTCTTACATTCTCAGCATTTATGTACTATACTATATAAATATTGAACATACGCTGTGATATAATACGAAATAAAATAATTATGTTAAATGAGCATTTTATGCTTTATATAATGCCCATGTAGCAATTCTTTACCTTAATGTCTAAACATGGAGCATCAATTGAAATTAAAAATAACACAATTATTGGGGTATCAGAAATTTATGGTTTTTGAGGGTTAGATATAATTGTTGTTATTAATTTCTTAGATTTGTCATAATGACGGAACTAAAAAATGAAACGGTCACACCTTGGGCAAATCAGGCTAGAAGAGGGGTTTTAAAAGCTTCTTAGAACTTGTTGGGAAGAACAATTACTTAGGGAGATATATCTTGAATGTAGGAAATATTTCCAGATTGTTTTCCTGACTCAATTTGGGTAGGAACAGTTGCTTTAGGTCTAATCCGGATCGCTCTTCAATGATAGCACCAACTTCACTTGACTTTTTTGTGCTTCTCATTAAAATCGGGCCTTCGGTACCCGGGCTGCTGCTCTTTGGGATCTAAAGTTTAGGTAGTAGTTTTCCAAGTACCCTAAGAAATCCAGCAATTAGAATTTCAATGCTGCTAAAAAAAAATTTCAGTTAAGCTCCGGAGGGCTGGGAAAAAATGTCCATTCAATTTTTCTTTGGTTTGAGCAACCATGGATACTTTGTAGCTCACATAAATTTTTTAACCGTCTGGTTTGGCTTTTTGCATTTTAAATGTGACACAGCGCAATTCTTTTAGTTCCATAAGAACAGACCTTAACTCTTTTACATCTAAAATAGAAAACATATAAGTAAACCTTTCAATCAACTGAGGAAGTTTGGTACAACATCTATGCTTGATTTTCGGTATTTTTAATCCTGATGAGTCCAATGCGTTGTGGAAAACGCCTCATTTGTTGCCATCAAGCCTACTGATTAAGGTGATAAATGATCACCTTTATCAGTTAAAGATGACAAGTGTTCTTTTCTGATTTAGCTTTCCCAAAAATAAATATTTTTTTTTTCTTTTCTAAATATACACAAAGATAAGATGAAAAAAGTTGGAATTATGAATATGCTTCAATTCGTATTTTATTAACGGTCATTTAACTGACTAGGTGGTCGTAATAGTCAGTCAATACAGGCATGATGCTTAGCACCGTGAAAAATTCCGGCTTCTATTTCCTTGGCATCAGGAAGGGGATCGACAATTGCTCGTGATGTGTTATTGTATAAGGTAGATCCCCACGGTGTGAGCAACATAATCCCTGATAGAATCGTATATATTTTTTTTTTTTTTTATGTATATGTTCCCTTTAAAGCAAGCGATTTTATAACAACTATAAAAAAAAACAAGTTTTTTTCAACTGAAAGTAAGGAGCAACATTGAAACTTAAAACGAACAGAAATTATTACGTATATAATGGCGTTGCCCCCTCCTCAACACCTCGCTCTTTGCGCTAAAGTTTTTTAGTTCTTTTAAAAAAAAGTATCTTATTTGTTCTAATTAAACGGCCCTTGTGTTTCAGGAGTCATTATTAAATAATTGGGACAAAACTTAAACTTTAGCGTAAAGAGCGAGGTGGTGAGGAGGGGGACCCTCACCACCCTTATATACGTAATAATTTCTGTTTGTTTTATGTTTTAATGTTGCTCCTTCCTTTCAGTTGAAAAAACTTAATTTTTAAGAGTTTTTTTTTAATTTTATTTCAGATCATTTTTTAAATAATATCAGGAAATCTGGCCCACCTCCATGGAGAACATCCCCATGGAAATATCCTCTAGACAATTCAATCCTGGTGAAAATTTACCCTGGACAATTACTCTTAACCACTCCATGTGTAAAATTGAGACGGAAGAGAGAAAGCAAGACATATAAAAAGAATTTTGTATAAGAATTCTGGCAAATTCACCCAATGTATAATTTCCCCTGACAAGTTCACTCCCTGGAATGTATGCCTACATCCGAATAACAAATACTATGTGCAAACAATGGACCAATTTTATAACTTAAAGACCTTTCCCCTGGGGCTGGGGGGGGGGGTCATGTTATACCCAAAGGCATAGTTATTAGGTCTTTCAACTGTGATGAACAAAAAAACTATCTCTAAATTTTGGTTGACTATTCTGGGAAATAAGGGGTGGGGGAGGAGGCCTAGTTGCCCTCCAATGTTTTTGGTCACTTAAAAAGAGCACTAGAATTTTTAATTTCGGTTTGACTAAGCCTTCCCGCGATATACTACGACCACTGGGTTGATACGATCCCCTGAGAAAAAAAAACAAACAAACAAATAAATACGCATCAGTGATCTTTCTTCTGGCAAAAAATTCGCATTTTTACAGATAGGAGCTTTTTACCTGTACAGTAGGATTCTCTGATATGCTGAATTTGATAATGTGATTTTCATTGGGATCACTTGACTTTTAGGGCCTGTTTCCCCCTTTTATTGAAAATCAGGAAAATTTTCACGGGCTTGTAATCTTTGATGGGTAAGACTAAACCTAGTGAAATTTATATATTTGAAATCAGCATAAAATCCCAATGCTTTTGATATATCTATTGGTTTGGAAATTCCGTTTTTTAGAGTTTCGGTTACCATTCCGGTTCGTTACCAGGAACTGTTTGAAAACTTTTAACTAATATTCGAAGTATTTTTAATGTTAAGTACCATATACACCAAAATCCAAAAATACAATGAACCTCAATTTAACCTCTCAGCTGCACCATAGAGGACGTTAGCTTGAACCTTAGAGCTGAAGCTCAGCTATGGACTGATAGTAAAACTGTTTTGTCTTTTTGATATGTTAAAACCTAAGGAGAGCAGAAAAATAACATACCAAAAATTGCACAGGAAGTATGAACCATAGCCATAATCCTTTAAAATATTGCAATTATTTTAAGAAAATACGAAAATGTTGACCTTTAAAATAATGATTCAACTGTCTTTAAATTGAAATATCATTAGAACCTTCTTCCTTAGTATTTCCTTTCTTGATATTGATACAAGTTCAAACTTCAAACCCACAAATTTTCTCTTATTGATTGTCTAACCAATAATTGGAATGTGTTGAATTTAGATTTGTCACAGTCAATCCCAACATCTAAAGGTAAATTCAAACAAAACTGCGTTGCTAATATGAACTTAAAATCGTGGAGGTGATTTACACCCTAGACATTCTGTAGTGTCCCTTCAGTCTAGTAATTGAATAGAAGTTCTAGTAATTGAACCGACTAAGGTAAATTTGCCCCGGTTTTTTTCTTTAAATTGGTAACCCTTGGGTTTTGCTGTTTAAATTATTTGATTTTCATATCTGCTCTCTATTGCTTCTATTGTTCTCTCTCAGCATTATTTTATAATAGACGACCAATCTATTTACTTGTTATTAAGCAATTGTAATTATTTTTACATTAAAATCCAGTTGAATTAAATTTATATTATATTTTGAATTAAAATCAAGTTGGTGGACTGTGAATGAAAAGTTGAGAGGCAAAGCTGGCATTTTTCAGAATTATATAAAATGATGTTATTTCACTCTATGAATTCTTTTCTCTTGGGCTCAAAAATTTCTTTTGTACATTCTTTTGTAACACTGGGATCTGCACATAGGCGAAAAAAATAAATGCAAAGTTTTAATTGGGATTGAACAAAGTGACTTCCCTTTCTAGGTTGCAAAGTTGCTCAAGTAAGAAAATGAGATATAAACAAAAATTAATATTTTGATTATGCATGGCCAAGTATAAATATATTCTGTTCATAAGTGTATTCACATTTATTGATTAATCAAACAGTTCGTGGTAACGAACTGTAAGTAAGGAGCGACCCGGCTCAATGGTAGCCGAAACTCTAGAAAACGGGTTTTTGATACCAATAGATATATCAAAAGAATCAGATTTCAATGCTGATTTCAAATATATAACTTTCATCGAGTTTAGAGCTACCCATCAAAAGTTACAAGCCTGAGAAAATTTGGCTGATTTTCAAAAAAAGGGGGAAAGACCCCCTAAAAGTTATAGAACCATAATGAAAATCACACCATCATATTCAGCGTATCAGAGAACCCTACTGTAGAGGTTTCAAGCTCCTATTTACAAAAATGTGGATTTTTGCATTTTTTGCCAGAAGAAAGATCACGGATGCGTGTTTATTTGTTTGTTTGTTTGTTTGTTTGTTTTGTTTTTTTTTTTCCCAGGGGTGATCGTATCGACCCAGTGGTCCTAGAATATCGTGGGAGGGCTCATTGGAACGGAAATTAAAAGCTCTAGTGCCCTTTTTAAGTGACCAAAAAAAATGGAGGGCAACTAGGCCCCCTCCCACGCTTATTTTTTTACCAAAGTCACCCGATCAAATTTTGAGATAGCCATTTTGTTCAGCATGGTCGAAAATATGATAAATATGTCTTTTGGGATGACTTAATCCCCCGAAGTACCCAGAGGGAGGGCTAAAAGATATGAACTTTACCCAATGTTAACATATAGTATTGGTTATTCGGAAGTATACAGAAGTTTTCAGGAGGTTTTTTTTCTGCTAGTGGGAGGGAAGGGTGGGTCGGGGGTTATGTTGGAGGATCTGTTCATGAAGGAAGTTTTCATGGGGGAAGGGAAATCGCCATGAAGGGGGCGCCGGACTTGCCAGCATTATTTATTGGTTATTGGGAAGTATACAACCATTTTCAGGAAGGATTTTTTCTGGAGGGGGGGCTAGAGGAGGGAGTTACTCTGGAGAATATTTCCGTGGAGGATGTTTCTTTGGGGTAAGGGACATTTCTATGAAGGGGGCGCCGGATTTCCAAGCATTATTTAAAAAACGATCAGAAATTAAATAAAAAAAAAACCAAGTTTTTTCAACTGAAATGTAAGAAGGAATATTAGAACTTAAAACGAACAGAAATTATAACGTATGTGAGGGGGTTCTCCCCCAAGTCAATACCTCGCTCTTTACGCTACAGTTTTTTTTTAGTGCTTTCAAAAGAGCTATCTATTCTAATTAAACGGCCTTTGTGATTCAGGGGTTTGTGAATCAAATTTTTTTTAACTTTTAACGTAAAGAGCGTGGTATTGACTAAGGGCAGAACCCCCTCATATACGTAATAACATATACGTAATAAAAAAACAATAAAAAAACAAGCGATACGGCTCAATAGTAATCGAAACTTTTAAAAACGGAATTTTGATGCCAATAAATGTATCAAAAGAATGTGTTTATAATGCTGATTCTAAATATATAAATTTTATTAAGTTTAGTATTACTCATCAAAGGCAACAAGCCTGAGGAAATTTACTCGATTTTTTAAAGAGGGGGGAAACATCCCCTACAAGTGAAAGAATTTTAATGAAAATCACAACGTCAGATTCAGCGTATCAGAAAACCCTATTACATAGGTTTCAAGCTCATATCTGCAAAAATCTGCAACTTTGAATTTTTGCCAGAAGAAAAATATACGAATATAGAAGTTAGTTACGTAAGTTAATTTGTAAAGACATTCATTTAGCAAAAGAAAAGTAAAATTTTTATGCAAATAAAAGCTGCATTCACTAAAAAACGATCAGAAATTAAATAAAAAAAACAAGTTTTTTAAACTGAAAGTAAGGAGCGACATTAAAACTTAAAACGAACAGAAATTATTCCGTATATGAAAGGGGCTGTCCCCTCCTCAACGCCTCGCTCTTTATTCCGTATATGAAAGGGGCTGTCCCCTCCTCAACGCCTCGCTCTTTACGCTAAAGTTTGACTCTGTCTCACAACTTTATTTTTTAAAACAATAAAAAACTTTAGCGTAAAGAGCGAGGCGTTGAGGAGGGGACAGCCCCTTTCATATACGGAATAATTTCTGTTCGTTTTAAGTTTTAATGTCGCTCCTTACTTTCAGTTTAAAAAACTTGTTTTTTTTATTTAATATAGTATAGATGCATAGTAGTATAGTATGTCTTCTAGTATAGATTCTGGTTTAGGTCAATTAAAAAAAAAAAAAAACGGTCTGGAGTAGATTTTCTTTCTGCTTTCACTTGAAAAATCCTCTGCTTTCTATAAAGAAATATAGCCCATTGCACAGAAATTGTTACATAAATTTCTGTAGCAAAGATTTTATTCCTGTGGCTTGTCTTTAGTGGTCATTTTATCTTTATTAATTAAAAAAAAAATTTCCGAAAAAGAAGTTTCCTCCGCACATATATAAACAAATTAGCTTGAGATATAAACAAAAAATCAATATTTTGATCATGCATGGCCAAGTATAGATATGTTCTGTTCATAAATGTATTCACATTTATGGCTTAATATAGTATAGATGCATAGTAGTATAGTATGTCTTCTAGTATAGATTCTGGTTTAGGTCAATTAAAAAATAAAAAACGGTCTGGAGTAGATTTTCTTTCTGCTTTCACTTGAAAAATCCTCTGCTTTCTATAAAGAAATATAGCCCATTGCACAGAAATTGTTACATAAATTTCTGTAGCAAAGATTTTATTCCTGTGGCTTGTCTTTAGTGGTCATTTTATCTTTATTAATTAAAAAAAAAATTCCGAAAAAGAAGTTTCCTCCGCACATGTATAAACAAATTAGCGTGAGATATAAACAAAAAATCAATATTTTGATCATGCATGGCCAAGTATAGATATTTTCTGTTCATAAATGTATTCACATTTATGGCTTAATATAGTATAGATGCATAGTAGTATAGTATGTCTTCTAGCATAGATTCTGGTTTTGGTCAATTAAATTAAAAAAAAAGAAAAAAAAAAACGCTCTGGAGTAATTTTCTTTCTGCTTTCGCTTGACAATTCCTCTGCTTTCTATCAAGAAATATAGCCCATTGCACAGAAATTGTTACATAAATTTCTGTAGCAAAGATTTTATTCCTGTGGCTTGTCTTTAGTGGTCATTTTATCTTTATTAATTAAAAAAAAAATTCCGAAAAAGAAGTTTCCTCCGCACATATATAAACAAATTAGCGTGAGATATAAACAAAAATCAATATTTTGATCATGCATGGCCAAGTATAGATATTTTCTGTTCATAAATGTATTCACATTTATGGCTTAATATAGTATAGATGCATAGTAGTATAGTATGTCTTCTAGCATAGATTCTGGTTTTGGTCAATTAAATTAAAAAAAAAAAAGAAAAAAAAACGCTCTGGAGTAATTTTCTTTCTGCTTTCGCTTGACAATTCCTCTGCTTTCTATCAAGAAATATAGCCCATTGCACAGAAATTGTTACATAAATTTCTGTAGCAAAGATTTTATTCCTGTGGCTTGTCTTTAGTGGTCATTTTATCTTTATTAATTAAAAAAAAAATTCCGAAAAAGAAGTTTCCTCCGCACATATATAAACAAATTAGCGTGAGATATAAACAAAAAATCAATATTTTGATCATGCATGGCCAAGTATAGATATTTTCTGTTCATAAATGTATTCACATTTATGGCTTAATATAGTATAGATGCATAGTAGTATAGTATGTCTTCTAGCATAGATTCTGGTTTTGGTCAATTAAATTTAAAAAAAAAAGAAAAAAAAAACGCTCTGGAGTAATTTTCTTTCTGCTTTCGCTTGACAATTCCTCTGCTTTCTATCAAGAAATATAGCCCATTGCACAGAAATTGTTACATAAATTTCTGTAGCAAAGATTTTATTCCTGTGGCTTGTCTTTAGTGGTCATTTTATCTTTATTAATTAAAAAAAAAATTCCGAAAAAGAAGTTTCCTCCGCACATATATAAACAAATTAGCGTGAGATATAAACAAAAAATCAATATTTTGATCATGCATGGCCAAGTATAGATATTTTCTGTTCATAAATGTATTCACATTTATGGCTTAATATAGTATAGATGCATAGTAGTATAGTATGTCTTCTAGCATAGATTCTGGTTTTGGTCAATTAAATTAAAAAAAAAAAGAAAAAAAAAACGCTCTGGAGTAATTTTCTTTCTGCTTTCGCTTGACAATTCCTCTGCTTTCTATCAAGAAATATAGCCCATTGCACAGAAATTGTTACACAAATTTCTGTAGCAAAGATTTTATTCCTGTGGCTTGTCTTTAGTGGTCATTTTATCTTTATTAATTAAAAAAAAAATTCCGAAAAAGAAGTTTCCTCCGCACATATATAAACAAATTAGCGTGAGATATAAACAAAAAATCAATATTTTGATCATGCATGGCCAAGTATAGATATTTTCTGTTCATAAATGTATTCACATTTATGGCTTAATATAGTATAGATGCATAGTAGTATAGTATGTCTTCTAGCATAGATTCTGGTTTTGGTCAATTAAATTAAAAAAAAAAAGAAAAAAAAACGCTCTGGAGTAATTTTCTTTCTGCTTTCGCTTGACAATTCCTCTGCTTTCTATCAAGAAATATAGCCCATTGCACAGAAATTGTTACATAAATTTCTGTAGCAAAGATTTTATTCCTGTGGCTTGTCTTTAGTGGTCATTTTATCTTTATTAATTAAAAAAAAAAATTCCGAAAAAGAAGTTTCCTCCGCACATATATAAACAAATTAGCGTGAGATATAAACAAAAAATCAATATTTTGATCATGCATGGCCAAGTATAGATATTTTCTGTTCATAAATGTATTCACATTTATGGCTTAATATAGTATAGATGCATAGTAGTATAGTATGTCTTCTAGCATAGATTCTGGTTTTGGTCAATTAAATTTAAAAAAAAAAAGAAAAAAAAACGCTCTGGAGTAATTTTCTTTCTGCTTTCGCTTGACAATTCCTCTGCTTTCTATCAAGAAATATAGCCCATTGCACAGAAATTGTTACATAAATTTCTGTAGCAAAGATTTTATTCCTGTGGCTTGTCTTTAGTGGTCATTTTATCTTTATTAATTAAAAAAAAAATTCCGAAAAAGAAGTTTCCTCCGCACATATATAAACAAATTAGCGTGAGATATAAACAAAAAATCAATATTTTGATCATGCATGGCCAAGTATAGATATTTTCTGTTCATAAATGTATTCACATTTATGGCTTAATATAGTATAGATGCATAGTAGTATAGTATGTCTTCTAGCATAGATTCTGGTTTTGGTCAATTAAATTAAAAAAAAAAGAAAAAAAAAACGCTCTGGAGTAATTTTCTTTCTGCTTTCGCTTGACAATTCCTCTGCTTTCTATCAAGAAATATAGCCCATTGCACAGAAATTGTTACATAAATTTCTGTAGCAAAGATTTTATTCCTGTGGCTTGTCTTTAGTGGTCATTTTATCTTTATTAATTAAAAAAAAATTCCGAAAAAGAAGTTTCCTCCGCACATATATAAACAAATTAGCGTGAGATATAAACAAAAAATCAATATTTTGATCATGCATGGCCAAGTATAGATATTTTCTGTTCATAAATGTATTCACATTTATGGCTTAATATAGTATAGATGCATAGTAGTATAGTATGTCTTCTAGCATAGATTCTGGTTTTGGTCAATTAAATTAAAAAAAAAAGAAAAAAAAAACGCTCTGGAGTAATTTTCTTTCTGCTTTCGCTTGACAATTCCTCTGCTTTCTATCAAGAAATATAGCCCATTGCACAGAAATTGTTACATAAATTTCTGTAGCAAAGATTTTATTCCTGTGGCTTGTCTTTAGTGGTCATTTTATCTTTATTAATTAAAAAAAAAATTCCGAAAAAGAAGTTTCCTCCGCACATATATAAACAAATTAGCGTGAGATATAAACAAAAAATCAATATTTTGATCATGCATGGCCAAGTATAGATATTTTCTGTTCATAAATGTATTCACATTTATGGCTTAATATAGTATAGATGCATAGTAGTATAGTATGTCTTCTAGCATAGATTCTGGTTTTGGTCAATTAAATTTAAAAAAAAAAAGAAAAAAAGAACACTCTGGAGTAATTTTCTTTCTGCTTTCGCTTGACAATTCCTCTGCTTTCTATCAAGAAATATAGCCCATTGCACGGAAATTATTCCATTAATTTCTGTAGCAAAGAGTTTATTCCTGTGGCTCGTCTTTAGTGATCATTTTATCCTTATATACTATTATATTCACAGATTTACGCGCGAATTATTCGTTTTAAATTTACCATTTTATTTATGAAGTATTTTACCTCTTTCCTAGTTAATTCTGTGTTATCTATTGTGCCACTTTTCCTCCTCCCGAAAACTGGTAATTTTCCGTTATCTTGTAGTCTGACACAATACCAACCCATCACTGGAAGTGTCGATGGCCCTGCCCTGCTTAAAGGCTCCATGATTCTATCACTTTCAGAAGAAGTAGCTGACACATTTATCGATATGAGTAGCTGGACAGAAAGTCGGGGCATTGTTTTTGTAAATGGATTTAATCTAGGTCGCTACAGTTCAATTGGACCTTGCAAATCCTTATACATTCCAGCACCTTTATTGAAACAGGGAGAAAACAAGGTTACAATATGCAGCTATTAAAATTTCTTTCTTGTTTTTGTCACTTCAAATATTTGTATGGTACTTATAGCCTGATAAAAATTTGATAAAAAATAATATACATCAAATAATATCTAGTAGAATAAGGTGATCCTCTTAGATTGAGGAGGGGGAGGGGTACCCCACACAACAATCAGATTTCAGTCAAACCAATAAGTTTAATCTCTCGGAAAAACCTTCGGCTCAAAGTTTTTACAACCCCTCTCTCATTTAAAGAATGCGGTATATTCGCCCTTTGGGATGATATTGTTAAACTGAGGGTCATAGATACCTGAAAAAGATTTTCGAGTATAATTTCTTAAGTCTACTGCTCTTTCTAAGTAGGAAATAGAGTTTAGGAAAACAGAAGTGCCAGTGAGTTATCTTCTTGTTGTGCATAACCGTCTTTTGACTGAAACAATTCATTAATATCTTGAAATGTCCGTGAGTTTAGGTTTGTCCTCTTCCTGTTTATATGCCTGGCTTACAGCATCCCAAAGACTGTGGGTAAGTTTAAAGTTTAGAAACTGGCACTAGTGTTGACAGAAAAATAGCTCCGGTGTCGTCTAGCTTTTGGCGTTTCTTGGCATAGTGTAATAACAAAGCGGAATCTGTGTAAAAAGTGTAGTTGGCGGAACTAGTGTAGTAACAAGTCTCTAATCTCAGTTTCTGACAATAGGGGAGAGTATCCATGCTTGGGACGTTCCATGCCTGGGATAGGCCTAAAAAGACACCCCTGCCATATTGCGAAAAAAAAATAAATAAAAAAAATGCACAACGACATCTTCGCAATAGGTGACATCTGCAGAAGTTTCAAATCCGGTCACTATTTTGTCTTAAAGTGAATGGGTCCTAAACTTCAGATACACTAAAAAATATTTTGTGAAGTTCTGTCAACTGTTTAGAGAGATGTAGGGTTTGAAGTGGCCGTTTACTTTCACTTCCTTATTCATTAGTTCCTTGCGAAATAAAATTGGTAGGTCTGAAGAGCTCTTTTTATCATTTTAAATTAAAATTGAAATATTTCAGTGGTAATGTATTTCCACTGAAGTATTGTAAGTTTTGGTACTTGGGACATGTCGTATGTGTGGCAACTGCTCAAGTTGGGATGACAAGAAAAGAGCAGGAAAGAAATGGTATTCTGGATTATGTCACGAAATCAAGGCCTTTCACTCAGAAAACCTAAAGCAACTAGCCTCTCTAGGGTAACCAGTTTCAACTACTACAATGTTAGTATCTTCTTCTCGAAGCTACGTGGTGTCATAACCAGGTATGCTTTCTCTCCCCAGAGTATATGGAATATGAATGAGTGCCTTGACCACCGTACAAAGGCCACACAAAATTGTTGCTCAGATAGGAATACGTCTATTCGGAAGAGCAACTTCTGCAGATAGAAGACAGACTGTGACAATTATTGCATGGGTTTCAGCATCTGGAAGCTCAATTCCTACAATGCTGGTCTTCCCTAGGAAAAATACAACAGCAAGGATGGCTTTTGGGCCTCCACCTGGTACTGTTGCTTCCATTAGTGACAGTGGTTTAACTGCAGCTTCAGTGTTCATTGAGTTTCTTCATCATTTTGTCTCTATTGTGCCAACAAGTGAAGAGAAGTCCCAGCTACTTATTATGGATAATCACGAATCTCATCAGTTGAAGCCATCCAGGTGGCAAAAGATAGTCATGTGGTTGTCATGTTAACCTTGTCTCCACATACGTTATACAGACTGCAGCCTCTTGGGATCTTGGGCTCTTCTACTCTCTGAAATCTCATTATAACAAAGCTATTTCCAGTTTCTCTGTATGAAATCCCCCAGTTTCTTGGCGTTACTTATCTCCTTTCATTCACCCCATCAAACATCACTGTAGGTTTTCAAGCAACAGGTATTTGTTTATTTAATGATGACACTTCTGTCAATGACAACTTTTTGCCATCAGCTGTAACTAACCAACCATTGGGTGAGCCTGCATCTGAACCAAGATATGAAAACATGACTTCCTCAAATCCAGAAGAAGAAATCCAGAACACACAAAAGTCACCTGCACTTCATTCCAGACAGTGTCACCTGTCATGATAAGGTCATATCCAAAAGCACGTCCAAGAAAGACCACATAAAGAGTCAACCAAAGAGGTCTGCAGAATACTGACGGATACTCCAGAGAAAAAAAAAGTTTGAGGAGCAGACTGTGCTTCGAAAAGCTAAGAAAGTGAAAGAGGCTCTCACAAACTCTTGTTTAAAATCCAAAAGTCATAAGAAATCATTCTTTATTGAAATGGCAGCAGCCAAGAAAAAGTTTCAGGATGCAATGAAAAAGATCCAAAGGAAGGACCTTAAGTTGAGAGGAGCCCTACTTTTTCTTCTTTAAATGTTGGTGATTTTGTTTCGGTTCTTGAAAAAGAAACCAACAAAAGGAAAATGTCACAGTGTTAGTGAAATCATTTTAAAACTTGCAGAAGAACAAGTAGAAGTTCCATATTTCAAAAGAATTGCTCCATTCTTGAAGTTTGTCCCCACTGATGCTTCCTACTAGTATAGTTTCACTGATATCGCAACTCTCTTTGCAAATTCTGAGCCTACAGGACAGACTACAAGACAAGCAGGACACTTTGTGATTCTTCTTGATCTCGTAAAATTTGGTATGCTGTAAACACATGAACAATGCTTTTCTTAATCCTTGTTTTACACATTTTTACTTCTTGCTTTCTGTTTTTATAGTTTTACTCCATTATCAGAGGCAACGCTGTAGCGTTGCCTATAGTAAAGGCCATACGGCTCCAATGTTTTATTATTTATTATTTATTTTTTTCTCAGAGGCACTTCATATGGAAGGGGTCGTCGTAGAAACTTCAAAGGGGGCTCATTCGATTGGAAATCGAGATTTCTAGTGCCCTTTTTAATAGTCGAAAATGATTGGAGGGCAACTAGCCCCCCCCCCTACGCCCATCATTCCCCCAAACACATCCAATCAAAATTTTGAGATAGCCATTTTGTTCAGCGTAGTTGATTTCCAGATAGAAAATATATTTTTGAGGAGGATACTCCCCACAACCCTCAGGGCAAGGGTTTTAAGTTATGCCCTGGGGGCATATAAGGTTTTTATAGAAGGCGTTGTCATAGAAATTTCAAAACAGGATCATTCGATTGGAAATTAAAGAGCTAGTGCCCTTTTTAATAGTCGAAAGGGATTGGAGTGTAACTAGCCCCCCCCCCCACGCCCATCATTTCCCCAAACACATCCAATTAAAATTTTCAGATAGCCATTTTGTTCAGCGTAGTTGATTTCCAGATAGAAAATATATTTTTGAGGAGGAAACTCCCCCACAACCCTCAGGGCAAGGGTTTTAAGTTATGCCCTGGGGGCATATAAGGTTTTTATAGAAGGCGTTGTCGTAGAAACTTCAAAACAGGCTCATTCGATTGGAAATTAAAGGGCTAGTGCCCTTTTTAATAGTCGAAAATGATTGGAGGGCAACTAGCCCCCCCCCACGCCCATCATTCCCCAGAACACATCCAATCAAAATTTTGAGATAGCCATTTTGTTCAGCGTAGTTGATTTCCAGATAGAAAATATATTTTTGAGGAGGAAACTCCCCCACAACCCTCAGGGCAAGGGTTTTAAGTTATGCCCTGGGGGCATATAAGGTTTTTATAGAAGGCATCGTCGTAGAAACTTCAAAATAGGCACATTCAATTGGAAATTCATAGGGCTAGTGCCCTTTTTCATAGTCGAAAGTGATTGGAGGGCAACTAGCCTCCCCCCTCCACGCCCATCATTCCCCCAAACACATCCAATCAAAGTTTTGATATAGCCATTTTGTTCAGCGTAGTTGATTTCCAGATAGAAAATATGTTTTGAGGAGGACAATCCCCCACAACCCTCAGGGCAAGGGTTTCAAGTTATGCCCTGGGGGCACATAAGGTTTTTATAGAAGGCGGTGTCGTAGAAACTTCAAAAAAAGCTCATTCGATTGGAAACTCCGAGGGCTAGTGCCCTTTGGAATAGTCGAAAGTGATTTGAGGGCAACTAACCCCCCTCTCACACCCACCTTTTCCCCGAACACATCCAATCAAAATTTTAAGACAGCCATTTTATTAAACGTAGTTTTAAGTTCTGGAAATTAGGTCTTTGAGGATTACGACTCCCCCAAAGCCCTCAGGGCAAGGGTTGTAATTTAAGGATTCTCCGAATCCTTCATATTATTTCTTATGGAAGGGATGCTCGTATAAACTTTAGAGAGGGCTCATTTGATTGAAAATTGAAAGTTCTTGTTCACTTTTTAAGAGTCAAAAGAGATTGAAGGGCAACTAGCCCCTCTCCCTCCTCCACGCCATAAATTCATCAGATAAAAATTTTGAGATAGACGTTTTGTTAAAATAGTTCAAAGTTCTGATAACAAAAACTATGGTGTTGACACAGCCCACCAGGGCCCAGGGGTAGGCCTTGTAAGTTATGCCCTGGGGCATAACTTATTAAGGGGGGTTTGTAACTTAGGGGAAGGCGTTTTGTATGGGAAGAACACATAGGAAATCCATTATAATTATCCAATTATAAGGTTAAAATACATACTCTGTGATAGATGCAAAACTGTTTTGGCACACAAATTCCTATTAAGGTCAATTCCAAACAGTCGTGATCCCTTTGTGTCAGCAAGTGAAATGGTCTAAACCTCCTTATTGGAGCTATTTTTTCAATCCATTCCTTTGTGTCAATCGCTGTCCACAAGTTATGCAAGCTGTCTATTGTTCATATATAAGGTTTTTATCAAAGAGGTCATCGTATAGACTTTGAAAAAAGCCTCATTCGATTTAAATTGAAAGTTCTAGATCCGTTTTTTAAAGTCAAGAATAATCGGACAGTAAGAACCCCCCCTCCCATTCCATAAAACTTGAAACTTTTTGCAATCAAAAACGAACAAAAATTAATTTAACTTTAATTTTAAGAAATCAAGAATTAATTAAGATTTTAGGGAATAAATATCAGCATATGTATATTAAATTGACAATGCAAATTTTTTTCAGTAAACTCATTTGAATTTTTTTCAGTAAAGTACAAATTATATTCTGGCTTTTAGAAAGCATAGGGGTTTTGAACCCTACTCACATTAATTTATGCTCGTTTTGAGTTTGACTCTAATATTTGTTTTAATTTTTGTTCGTTTTGGGTTTCATTTATTTATTGATACTGATTTGGGGTAGTTGTATGCTTGGTAGATTATATGATAATCCGGACGCCATGTGTTGAAAATGTGAACCATACCACGACGGAATGGGGTTGTTACGAGAATTAGCCTACCCTTCACCCCCTAAATTGACCATGCGGATTCAAAAATACCAATGGCACTTGCTTGCGAGTGGTGGAACACTCCGAAACTTGACATTTTATTATATTTTGGTGTTTCAGGCAAGAAAATGCATGTTCCACAAAGTTTGAGGTGCAGTTTTCCACTCAAATAGAAATGCCTAGAAGCCATAGAATGTTTTCATAACAAACTAATACGATTAGTTACAAAAAATGGCAGAGTTAAAAAAAATGGCAAAACTATATGAGTCTTGAACAGTCTTGGAAAATATAAACAGAATCAAATTGAATATTAGATATATAATGATATTAATTGTTGAAAGATTCATCAGTTCAAGATTTTTTTTTCACTGTAAGTTTTATTTTCATTTTCAATGCTGTTAGAACTGGAAAATAATAAATTTTTAATGTACGAGTAATTCGTTTTCAGTGAAGCACCGTTTTCAATGACGCAGAAGGCTTTAGGTTTTTACAGTTAAAGAAGGGGGCAGTATCCAAATTTTGCTTGTAGTGAAACTATATTCGTCTTGACCAATCTTGAAAAGAACTAATAAATTAAACTGAATATTTGATGCATAATGATATTAATTGCTAAAAGCTTATCAGTTCAAAATTTTACTGTAATTTTAATATTTATTTTCAATATTAAGTACGAAAGAAAACATTTGTAATATAATTCGTTTTCAGTAAAGCGCCAATGACGCAGCAGGTTTTAGGCTTCTGCAGTGAGACGATACCCAAACTCTTGTTTGTAGTTATTTTTATTCGATTCAAACTTGATTTGCATATTCAATATAAGTTTCACTCGTTTTAAGATTTATTTATTCATTTACATTAATATATATTGTATGTTTGTTCGCATAGATTGTTTATTTAATTGCTGTTCGTTTTAAGTTTCATTTTTACTTTAATAGCAAAATATTTGCTTTCGTTTTAAGCTTGATTTTCATATTCAATCTAAGCATTACCCGCTTTAAGATCTATTTATTCATTTATATTATTACTTGTTGTATGTTTTTTGCTATGATTGTTTATTTAATTTCTGTTCGTTTTGGGTTTCATTTATTCTTTAATAGTAATTTCTGGTCGTTTTGAGTTTGAATTTTAACAGGTATTTGTATCTCCTGAGCTTAAGTTTAAAATGGCCTTTACTTTTCTTTGAAAAACTTATTTTTCGGAAAGTTTTTTTTAATTAATGTCTATTAAGTAGCTGAGTCTTGTATCAAGAAGACATTAGGGTCTGTCCCAAGTATGGTTACCACTTGTCCCATCTATTGAGCCAATTCCATACTTGTTACAAAACGGGGGGTTGTCAAATTAATGCCTTTCCTTAAAAACCGAATGAGCTCCCAGTTTTTAACCTTGGGGATAGCTTTCTTAGTTAATGCAAAATATGGTAAGAAATTTTTGTTTTTTCATTACAATGCATGAGGGAGTTGGAGACGGAAAAAAAAGGTCTCAAGTACGGATACTCTCCCCTATACAATTACGAGACTTGAATAAATTGGCAGTTTTTTTTTTTTTTTTTAAATGACATTTCCACTCTTTTAAGTTGTCCACACTCTTTAGGGTGGAATCTGTCAAGTTAAAGTTAATACCTTAGATAGGATATTTATTTATATCTGGACATACTTCTACACTTATTTTTTTTTTATTTCAGTAAACACTTAAAAAATGCATAGTTTAAAAACGAAATTTTGTATACAGAAAAAGACTAATGTTTTTTTGTTTTTTTTTTGTTAGCGACGAGTATCGTTTCAGGTTAATAGAATTTCCAAAGTCATAGATCCTTAACTAAAACTACGTAACAGAGTTAAAAATTTGACAATGCATATTCAGTTTTCTTCTTTGTTTTCCTGATTTTTGAATGAGAAAAGAAAAGTCAAATTCGTTTTTTGAATCAAAAAAGAAAAATCATGTTTAGCGTAATGAAAAATAGAACAAAAAATCTTAGTCTAGATATTGTCCACATTTGATTCTATAATATCTCACTTTTATCTTAAGGGTGCTTTGCCCTGTAATGGGTTCGACTGATGGAGAAGACGGACTTGATATGATCGACAAGTGCTCTTGAATATCTCCTCATTCTACGCTTAGCTGATGTGATTAGGGCGGTGCTTTAATGTAGTTGAAAGAATGCAAGTTGAGCTTATATCTTCTTGTACATACCATAGAAACGAACCAATTCGCAAAATACGCGACTTTTGTTAAATAGGTCTGATATTTGAATATTTTTGCTCTTTTTTTCTTTTTACACCAGTGCATTAATTTTGATTTTTTTTTCAGTTCCATGTTTTTGAGCTGTATCATGCTCGCAATGATTTGGCCTTCTCTGATATACCCAACCTTGGACCAGTGAGAGAACCTGAGTCAACAACTCAAGAATCTATGACAACCGAAACAGCACCAACAGAAACAACTGAAACAGAGATAACGGAAACCACGGAAGAATTGGAATATGCTATCCTCTAAATCGGATTATAATTGGTTTCATATATGCTTGTAACTGAAATTACCTGTTTGATAGAAATAAAGGGCATAAGAATCGTCAGTAATGTTTATTAGATAATGAAATGTATTATGTTAGAAAGTAATTTTGGATGGTGCCTCAAGAAACAGTGATATCGATAATTCAGTAGATTCTAGATCACTAAGCACATTTCTACAAACAAAGCACATTACTAAGCACAAACACAAAGCACATTTCTACGATACACTAAACAAAGAAACAACCCATTTAATTGGCTGTTAATAGTTGTCTTTTTTAAAGAAGATATTTTGGCCTCTTATCTAAAAAAAAGGTAAATTTGCTGATATGAGCTTCATTTTTTCAATATGTTTGCATGCATTGCCAACTATAAAAGAAATTGGATACTTGAAAATGCAGGGAACCGGTCAACCCACCACTCATTTTAATTGGGGGGGGGGGATAGGTCTCCATTTGATATAATTTCTGGTTACGTTTTTTTTTAGTAACCCAAAGGCATAATCAAGCTGGAAAAGCTGATATTAAGGCAGTTATTATGTTTTAGCATCACTCATTTTGGGATTAAGGATAATCCAGAGACAATTCCTGAAAAAAAAATTCAACAGCTTGCTATCGATTGTACTGATCACACTTCTTATCATTAATGGAAATTAATTTAGAAATAGGGTGTGCATGTAGTTTCTTCTCCTTTTAAAAGGAAATGTCAACAAATGTAGGCAATTTTTCCTAAGATTTCAAAACGAAAAAACAAGTGATTATGCGTCCCAGTACTCTTAAAATAGACATAATATATATTTCAGAATTAGGGTAATTGATGTAATGCAAACATTTCATTTCCTATAGCATTACCCGAAGTCTCACTTAGCGACTGTGGCAAGTTTTTAATTTTACACCTTGAATTTTGGAAATTATGGTGGAGGTAGAAGGGGGATGCTCCCTTTTGACTTGGGTTGGAATTGAAAACTCAAATTTTAAAGTGTCAAGAAGAAGTGAACTTGTCAGATTATTCGTTTTATCCGAATTTCCGGAATTTCGCATCTTCAACAAACCTCTTCGCAGAGGCAAGATTTGCCGTAGCGCTTCGTATGTTTTTTTGTTTTGTTTTCTAAATTCAAATAGTTTATTTTGAGCATTCAGGAAATACAGGGCAGTTCATACTTTGACCTCTATTGTTTTTAGTAAAGCCTTGGAAACGCCATACAAAACTGTCAGGATCAGTTAATTGTAAATAGAAAACTACTAATTTATTGGAGTTATTCATGTCGGACTGCGTGGGTCGTTGCATCCTTCTGAAAGAGAATTTCGGGACCGGAATATACTCTGCCCCCCCCCCTGATTATGCGTCCCAGTACTCTTAAAATAGCCATAATATATCTTTGAGAATTGGGATAATTGATGTAATGCAAACATTTCATTTCATATGGTCCTGGAATATCCAGCATTACCCGAAGTCTCATATACCGACCGTGGCAAGTTTTTAATTTTACACCTTGAATTTTGGAAATTATGGTGGAGGTAGAAGGGGGATGCTCCCTTTTGACTTGGCTCGGAATTGAAAACTCAAAATTTAAAGTTTCAAGAAGAAGTGAACTTGTCAGATTTTCGCAGAAGCAAGATTTGCCGTAGCGCTTCATATGTTTTTTTGTTCTTTTTTCTAAATTCAAATATTTTATGTTGAGAATTCAGGAAATACAGGGCAGTTCATACTTTGACCTCTATTGTTTTGGTAAAGCTTTGGAAACGCCCGACAAAACTGTCAGGATTAGTTAACTGTAAATAGAAAACTGCTAATTTATTGGAGTTATTCATGTCGGACTGCGTGGGTCGTTGCATCCCTCTGAAAGAGAACCTTGGGACCAGAATATCCTCTGCCCCCCACCGCCCTATGAACTTTTTGGGGTAAAGTGTTTTTTCAACAAGCCAAGGGAGGCCTTTGTAAAATAAACGAAAAAGAGCACATTATAAGAAATTAAAAAAATATACAAGAAAATAAAACAATGGGAGTTCCCAGGGGTCTAAAGACTACTCCCTACATATTTATCTGAAATGACTATTGAAGAGGGAGCAAGGAAGATACCTTTGCTTGAATCATTACATTTACGTTAAGAGTTTGTTTTAGTTTTCTCTTTATCTTTAGAAATACAGGAGAAAAACGGCCTTTCGCTATAAGGAAGAAAAGTATCCCTGTATATGTTTAGTGGAGTCAATTCAGAGGGAGGAAGGATTGGCCCCCCAAATTTCAAAAAAGAGCTTTTTTGGTATGTTCATTAAATAAAATATCCCCTAGATTTTGAAAAATTCAGTTTTGCCCCCATCCCCTACCCCCTACACATGTCGATGAATTGACACCACTGGGTAGATCTTATTGTTTTTTAATTTTAAGAAAATTGACCGAATTATTTAATTTATAAATTAAAGTGTTTCTGGTTATAAAGGGTAAACATATAGTGTTCACAATGAGGTATGGACACCTCAAATAAATAATGTCGGCATATAAGTAGAGGGAGCACTTAAGATACAGGGGAGAGTGACTTCATATCCACACGCCTATTTCTAGGCCAAACAGAGAGCCACAATACTAACTGGAGTGACATCACCTGACTTCCAGGAATTATTAAAACCGAGATTTAAGATGTTTCTAAGTGTAATAGACACAAAGGGGAAAGATTATGGCTTCATCTAGGAAGAGAGATGAAGCCTGTAGATTCTAGTGTATAAGTGATATGTAATTTAAAATTCTTTAGGCTTAGAGATAAATTCTGGAATTGTTATTTCGAAGCCTTTATAATGTAAATAGGACATCTTAAATAATTTTCAGAAATTCAAACGAGATACAATGAGAGAGATTGAATATATTTAACGCGGGAATGACCTCCTGAGAATTTAAAATGTGTCAGTGCACAGTTGCCAAAACATAGGACCCGTCAGAGATTAATTGACATTTTAGGACATTATTTAGGCGAAACAGATTGAGACATTTTAGGAGATTATTTGGGCGAAACAGATGGAGACATTTTAGAGGATTGTTTGTGTGAAGCAGATTGAGACATTTAGAGGATTATTTGGGCGGAACAGATTGAGATATTTCAGGGAATTATTTTGGTGAAACAGATTGAGACATTTTAGAGGATTGTTTGGGCGAAACAGATTGAGACATTTTAGAGGATTATTTGGGCAAAACAGATTGAGACATTTTAAAGGATTATTTGGGCGAAATAGTTTGAGACATTTTAGGGGATTATTTGGGCGAAACAGATTGAGACATTTTAGAGGATTATTTGGGCGAAACTGATTGGAAGCGATTATTTCGTGCGAAACAGATTGAGGCATTTTAGGGGATTATTTGGGCGAAACAGATTGAGACATTTTAGGGGACTATTTGGGTGAAACAGATTGAGACATTTCAGGGGATTATTTGGTCGAAACAGATTGAGACATTTTAGGGGATTATTTAGGTGAAACAGATTGAGACATTTCAGAGGATTGTTTGGGTGAAACAGATTGAGACATTTTAGAGGATTATTTAAGCGAAACAATTTGAGAAATTTTAGGGGATTATTTAGGTGAAACAGATTGAGACATTTTAGGGGATTCTTTGGGTGAAACAGATTGAGATATTTTAGGGGGCTATTTGGGCAAAACATATACGCGATATATACAGGATATATACATGTAAGTAATATTTAAGATAATTCTTCGCATATATTTTAATTTATTTATTTTTGTTACAAGTAGTCGTTTTTTTAAATTTATTTTATTAAGGTATCTGAAGCATCTTTAAAATAGATACATGTAAGTAAATTTTAAGATAATTCTTCGCATATATTTTAATTTATTTATTTTTGTTACAAGTAGTCGTTTTTTTAAATTTATTTTATTAAGGTATCTGAAGCATCTTTAAAATAGATACATGTAAGTAATATTTAAGATAATTCTTCGCATATATTTTAGTTTATTTATTTTTGTTACAACTAGTCGTTTTTTAAATTTATTTTATTAAGGTATCTGAAGCATCTTTAAAATAGATACATGTAAGTAAATTTTAAGATAATTCTTCGAATTTATTTTAATTTATTTATTTTTGTTACAAGTACTCGTTTTTTTAATTTATTTTATTAAGGTATCTGAAGCATCTTTAAAATAGATACATGTAAGTAATATTTAAGATAATTCTTCGCATATATTTTAATTTATTTATTTTTGTTACAAGTAGTCGTTTTTTTAAATTTATTTTATTAAGGTATCTGATGGATCTTTAAAAGAGATACATGTAAGTAATATTTAAGATAATTCTTCGCATATATTTTAATTTATTTATTTTTGTTACAAGTAGTCGTTTTTTTAAATTTATTTTATTAAGGTATCTGAAGCATCTTTAAAATAGATACATGTAAGTAATATTTAAGATAATTCTTCGCATATATTTTAATTTTATTATTTTTGTTACAAGTAGTCGTTTTTTTAAATTTATTTTATTAAGGTATCTGAAGCATCTTTAAAATAGATACATGTAAGTAATATTTAAGATAATTCTTCGCATATATTTTAGTTTATTTATTTTTGTTACAACTAGTCGTTTTTTAAATTTATTTTATTAAGGTATCTGAAGCATCTTTAAAATAGATACATGTAAGTAAATTTTAAGATAATTCTTCGAATTTATTTTAATTTATTTATTTTTATTACAAGTACTCGTTTTTTTAATTTATTTTATTAAGGTATCTGAAGCATCTTTAAAATAGATACATGTAAGTAATATTTAAGATAACTCTTCGCATATATTTTAATTTATTTATTTTTGTTACAAGTAGTCATTTTTTTAAATTTATTTATTAAGGTATCTGAAGAATCTTTAAAAGAGATACATGTAAGTAATATTTAAGATAATTCTTCGCTTATATTTTAATTTATTTATTTTTGTTACAAGTAGTCGTTTTTTTAAATTTATTTTATGAAGGTATCTGAAGCATATTTAAAATATATACATGTAAGTAATATTTAAGATAATTCTTCGCATTTATTTTGATTTATTTATTTTCGTTACAAATAATCGTTTTTTTTAATTTATTTTATTAAGGTATCTGAAGCACCTTTAAAATAGGTGCATGTAAGTAATATTTAAGATAATTATTCGCATTTATTTTAATTTATTTATTTTTGTTACAAGTAGTCGTTTTTTAAAATTAATTTTATTAAGGTATCTGAAGCATCTTTAAAATAGATACATGTAAGTGATATTTAAGATAATTCTTTGCATCTATTTTAATTTATTTATTTTTGTTACAAGTAGTCGTTTTTTTAAATTTATTTTATTAAGGTATCTGAAGCATCTTTAAAATATATTCATGTAAGTAATAATTCTTCAAATACATTTTTATTTATTTATTTTTGTTAAAGGTAGTCTTTTTTTTCAATTTATCTTATTAAGGTATCTGAAGTATCTTTAGAATAGATACATGTAAGTAATATTTAAGATAATTCTTCAAATATATTTTAATTTATTTATTTTTGTTACAAGTAGTCATTTTTCTAAATTTATTTTGTTAAGGTATCTGAAACATCTTTAAAATAGATACATGTAAGTAATATTTAAGATAATTCTTCGCATATATTTTAATTTATTTATTTTTGTTACAAGTAGTCGTTTTTTAAAATTTATTTTATTAAGGTATCTGAAGCATCTTTAAAATAGATACATGTAAGTAATATTTAAGATAACTCTTCGCATATATTTTAATTTATTTATTTTTGTTACAAGTAGTCGTTTTTTTTAAATTTATTTTATTAAGGTATCTGAAGAATCTTTAAAAGAGATACATGTAAGTAATATTTAAGATAATTCTTCGCTTATATTTTAATTTATTTATTTTTGTTACAAGTAGTCGTTTTTTTTAAATTTATTTTATGAAGGTATCTGAAGCATATTTAAAATATATACATGTAAGTAATATTTAAGATAATTCTTCGCATTTATTTTGATTTATTTATTTTCGTTACAAATAATCGTTTTTTTTTAATTTATTTTATTAAGGTATCTGAAGCACCTTTAAAATAGGTGCATGTAAGTAATATTTAAGATAATTATTCGCATTTATTTTAATTTATTTATTTTTGTTACAAGTAGTCGTTTTTTAAAATTAATTTTATTAAGGTATCTGAAGCATCTTTAAATAGATACATGTAAGTGATATTTAAGATAATTCTTTGCATCTATTTTAATTTATTTATTTTTGTTACAAGTAGTCGTTTTTTTAAATTTATTTTATTAAGGTATCTGAAGCATTTTTAAAATATATTCATGTAAGTAATAATTCTTCAAATACATTTTTATTTATTTATTTTTGTTAAAGGTAGTCTTTTTTTTCAATTTATCTTATTAAGGTATCTGAAGTATCTTTAGAATAGATACATGTAAGTAATATTTAAGATAATTCTTCAAATATATTTTAATTTATTTATTTTTGTTACAAGTAGTCATTTTTCTAAATTTATTTTGTTAAGGTATCTGAAACATCTTTAAAATAGATACATGTAAGTAATATTTAAGATAATTCTTCGCATATATTTTAATTTATTTATTTTTGTTACAAGTAGTCGTTTTTTAAAATTTATTTTATTAAGGTATCTGAAGCATCTTTAAAATAGATACATGTAAGTAATATTTAAGATAATTCTTCGCATATCTTTTAGTTTATTTATTTTTGTTACAACTAGTCGTTTTTTTAAATTTATTTTATTAAGGTATCTGAAGCATCTTTAAAATAGATACATGTAAGTAAATTTTAAGATAATTCTTCGAATTTATTTTAATTTATTTATTTTTGTTACAAGTACTCGTTTTTTAATTTATTTTATTAAGGTATCTGAAGCATCTTTAAAATAGATACATGTAAGTAATATTTAAGATAATTCTTCGCATATATTTTAATTTATTTATTTTTGTTACAAGTAGTCGTTTTTTTAAATTTATTTTATTAAGGTATCTGAAGCATATTTAAAATATATACATGTAAGTAATATTTAAGATAATTCTTCGCATTTATTTTAATTTATTTATTTTTGTTACAAGTACTCGTTTTTTAATTTATTTTATTAAGGTATCTGAAGCATCTTTAAAATAGATACATGTAAGTAATATTTAAGATAATTCTTCGCATATATTTTAATTTATTTATTTTTGTTACAAGTAGTCGTTTTTTTAAATTTATTTTATTAAGGTATCTGAAGCATATTTAAAATATATACATGTAAGTAATATTTAAGATAATTCTTCGCATTTATTTTAATTTATTTATTTTTGTTACAAGTAGTCGTTTTTTAAAATTAATTTTATTAAGGTATCTGAAGCATATTTAAAATAGATACATGTAAGTGATATTTAAGATAATTCTCCGCATATATTTTAATTTATTTATTTTTGTTACAAGTAGTCGTTTTTTAAATTTATTTTATGAAGGTATCTGAAGCATATTTAAAATATATACATGTAAGTAATATTTAAGATAATTCTTCGCATTTATTTTGATTTATTTATTTTTGTTACAAATAACCGTTTTTTTTTTTATTTATTTTATTAAGGTATCTGAAGCATCTTTAAAATAGGTACATGTAAGTAATATTTAAGATAATTCTTCGCTTTTATTTTAATTTATTTATTTTTGTTACAAGTAGTCGTTTTTTTAAATTTATTTTATGAAGGTATCTGAAGCATATTTAAAATATATACATGTAAGTAATATTTAAGATAATTTTTCGCATTTATTTTGATTTATTTATTTTTGTTACAAATAATCGTTTTTTTTTATTTATTTTATTAAGGTATCTGAAGCATCTTTAAAATAGGTACATGTAAGTAATATTTAAGATAATTCTTCGCATTTATTTTAATTTATTTATTTTTGTTACAAGTAGTCGTTTTTTAAAATTAATTTTATTAAGGTATCTGAAGCATCTTTAAAATAGATACATGTAAGTGATATTTAAGATAATTCTTCTTATATATTTTAATTTATTTATTTTTGTTACAAGTAGTCGTTTTTTTAAATTTATTTTATTAAGGTATCTGAAGCATCTTTAAAATATATTCATGTAAGTAATATTTAAGATAATTCTTCAAATATATTTTTATTTATTTATTTTTGTTTTTATTTTTTTAATTTTTTAATTTATTTATTTTTGTTACAAGTAGTCGTTTTTTAAAATTAATTTTATTAAGGTATCTGAAGCATCTTTAAAATAGATACATGTAAGTGATATTTAAGATAATTCTTCTTATATATTTTAATTTATTTATTTTTGTTACAAGTAGTCGTTTTTTTCAATTTATCTTATTAAGGTATCTGAAGCATCTTTAGAATAGATACATGTAAGTATTATTTAAGATAATTCTTCACAGATACTTTAATTTATTTATTTTTGTTACAAGTAAAGCTGTTTTTAATTTCCTTCTATTCTGGTATCTGAAATATCTATAGAATAGATACAGTTAAGTAATATTTAAGATAATTCTTCATGTATATTTTACTGTATTAATTTTTGTTACAAGTAGTCGTTTTTTTATTTATTTTATTAAGGTATCTGAAGCATCTTTAGAATAGATACATGTAAGTAATACTTAAGATAATTCTTCGCATATATTTTAATTTTTTTTTTTTACATGTAGAGATGTTTTTAATTTCCTTTTATTCTACTATCTGAAGCATCTTTAGAATATATACAGTTAAGTAATATTTAAGATAATTCTTCGTGTATATTTTAATGTATTTATTTTTGTTACAAGTAATTGTTTTTTTAAAATTTATTTTATTAAGGTATCTGAAGCATCTTTAGAATAGATACATGTAAGTAATATTTAAGATAATTCTTCGCATATATTTTAATTTATTTATTTTTGTTACATGTACAGATGTTTTTAATTTCCTTTTATTCTAGCATCTGAAGCATCTTTAGAATAGACACAGTTAGGTAATATTTAAGATAATTCTTCACACACACACACACACACAGACACACAGAAGCACATACACAGACACAAACAAACACACACACACACACACACACACACACACACACACACACACACACACACACGCACACACACACGCACACGCACGCACACACACACACACGC
Organism: Artemia sinica; assembly: GCA_027921565.1. NCBI lineage: Eukaryota > Metazoa > Arthropoda > Branchiopoda > Anostraca > Artemiidae > Artemia > Artemia sinica. Next base: position 48,924,192 of record CM051262.1, on the reverse strand, counting down.
ACACATATGTACACACACGCACAAACACGCACACACACGCACACACACACGCACACATACGCACACACACACACGCAAACACACGCACACACACGCACGCACACACACGCACACACACGCACACACACGCACATACACGCACATATACACGCACACACACGCACACACACGCACACACACACACGCACACACACGCACACACACGCACACACACGCACACACACACGCACACACACGCACAACACACACACACACACACAGAGACACACAGACACACACACACACACACACACACACAGACACACAGACACACACACACACACACACACACACACACACACACACACACACACACACACACACACACACACACACACACACACACACACACACACACACACACACACAGACACAGACACACACACACAGACACACACTCACACACAGACACACACACACACAGACACACACACACACACACACACACACACACACACACGCACAGACACACACACACAGACACAGACACACACACACACAGACACACACACAGACACACAGACAAAAAGACACACAGACACACACACACACAGACGCACAGACACACACACACACACACACACACACATGTTGGGAGGGGAAAAAGATGTGTACTCCAAGTTGAAAAAACGGATTTAGGAAGAATATTAAGAAAAGAACTTGTAATTGAATTTATAAAACAAAGCCTTTGAATAATATTGGCTTTTGTTGGGGTATGCATAAAGTCGAAAACTAATAATGGGAGGGGAAAAAGATGTGTACTCCAAGTTGAAAAATGGATTTAGGAGGAATATTAAGTAAAGAACTTGTATTTAATTTATAAAATAAAGCCTTTGAATAATATTTGTTTGTGTTGAGGTAATTATTCGCATTTATTTTAATTTATTTATTTTTGTTACAAGTAGTCGTTTTTTAAAATTAATTTTATTAAGGTATCTGAAGCATCTTTAAAATAGATACATGTAAGTGATATTTAAGATAATTCTTTGCATCTATTTTAATTTATTTATTTTTGTTACAAGTAGTCGTTTTTTTAAATTTATTTTATTAAGGTATCTGAAGCATCTTTAAAATATATTCATGTAAGTAATAATTCTTCAAATACATTTTTATTTATTTATTTTTGTTAAAGGTAGTCTTTTTTTTCAATTTATCTTATTAAGGTATCTGAAGTATCTTTAGAATAGATACATGTAAGTAATATTTAAGATAATTCTTCAAATATATTTTAATTTATTTATTTTTGTTACAAGTAGTCATTTTTCTAAATTTATTTTGTTAAGGTATCTGAAACATCTTTAAAATAGATACATGTAAGTAATATTTAAGATAATTCTTCGCATATATTTTAATTTATTTATTTTTGTTACAAGTAGTCGTTTTTTTAAAATTTATTTTATTAAGGTATCTGAAGCATCTTTAAAATAGATACATGTAAGTAATATTTAAGATAACTCTTCGCATATATTTTAATTTATTTATTTTTGTTACAAGTAGTCGTTTTTTTAAATTTATTTTATTAAGGTATCTGAAGAATCTTTAAAAGAGATACATGTAAGTAATATTTAAGATAATTCTTCGCTTATATTTTAATTTATTTATTTTTGTTACAAGTAGTCGTTTTTTTAAATTTATTTTATGAAGGTATCTGAAGCATATTTAAAATATATACATGTAAGTAATATTTAAGATAATTCTTCGCATTTATTTTGATTTATTTATTTTCGTTACAAATAATCGTTTTTTTTAATTTATTTTATTAAGGTATCTGAAGCACCTTTAAAATAGGTGCATGTAAGTAATATTTAAGATAATTATTCGCATTTATTTTAATTTATTTATTTTTGTTACAAGTAGTCGTTTTTTAAAATTAATTTTATTAAGGTATCTGAAGCATCTTTAAAATAGATACATGTAAGTGATATTTAAGATAATTCTTTGCATATATTTTAATTTATTTATTTTTGTTACAAGTAGTC
>CM051262.1:47929674-48227174 GCA_027921565.1 Artemia sinica | reverse complement strand
TCTTCATACCTACATCGACCGAATTCAAGCATTTATTGAGATTCAGATTCAGAATTGGGGGGGTCCAGGGGGGATTAAGGCATCAGTCAATCAAAAAGTTTATTTACAAAAGGGGACATCTGGGGACATTTTTTATTTTCATTTTCAACTGGCAATCAAACTTTTTACCCCGGTCTAAATGAATTTGAGGGTAACTTTTTCAATTGGGTCAATAAATTAATATCAGCTTTGGACACATTTAACGAGAGGGGGAGTGGGTCCACCATTTTATACATTGAATACATGGATCTGAATCTCAGTAGATTTAAAAAAAACTTTAGTTTAAGAGGGGCGGGTAGAAAATAAAATACCACCCAGATTTGTCGGCTACCAAAGGGGTTCAGAGTTTCAATTTTGATACGGGGCTGCAATGCTTTAAATATGCATTTTTAGCAGCAGCCCATAAAACATTAAAAAATGATTCAAGAATGAAAAATATCGAAAGACTTGCACGTAACGGTGGAGACAATTTCCCTAAAGTAAATTTTGATTGTTTAGAGGGGAAAATATCCGGCGTCCTTAAAAGAAATAACCATATTTGAAAAAGAAAATGAAAATCTCGGGTTAGGGGTGGTTGTTCTCCAGTTGTAAATGGGGGAAAGGAACCAATAAAAAAGGGATTTTATATTCAGTTAGGACATCGTTGGTAGATAATGTTAAAAATTGGGTTTGGATTATCTGTGAGCCCCCCAAAGATGTAAATTCCTATGGTATTTTTTCCCCGTTACGGCAATAAGTCGACTCTTATCTCAAGGTGTGAAGAAAGGGGAACGTCACTATTGCCCCATGTGCCTTTCCTCATTTAGATCTAAAAGAACATTCACAGATCACATGAGATATTGCAAAATTCATGGCAATCAAAGAATAGAAATGCCGGCAGAAGGCAAAGATACTTTACAATTTAAAAACTTCCAAAATTCCCTGCTACAGGTTGATAAAATATCTTTGGATTGTGAATCAAGACTGTTGGAGGTATCGGACCCATCAAGGCCAAATATAGTCAAGGAACACAAACTCGTTGTGTCTTCCTATGCGCATGCCCGTCGCGATTCCAATAATAAAATGCAATTGGAAGTTTTTTTTTTACTATGGATGAGGAAGGTGGCATGGAGAAGTTATTGGTGTCTTTAATAAAAACAGCGAATGGTGCAATTTAAGGATTGCGTCACACCAACTACCCAATGTCATTATCAGATAAGGAGCAACTGGCACTAGAAAAGGGGACAATTTGTTGGGTTTGTAGGGGTGCTCTTGCCCCAAAAGACGCTGACGAGGATCATAATCATCTTATTGACCCCAAATTCAACGGTGAAAAGTAACTTTCGGGGGTGGGCTCACAATTCATGTAATTTAAAAATTAAACAGCAACTCCTTCTTCCGGTTTTTATACATAATTCTAACTACGATCTGAAGTATGTGCTACCAGCAATGGCACATCTTCAAAGAAATGGAACAGTGGATGATGCATGGGTGATAGACTGCTTTTCATACAAAATTATTCCTAGATCGTCGGAAAAGTTGCTTGTTTTGGAATTTATGTGGAGATATAGTGAAGACGACATTGAGTACACGAATAAAATTCGCTTTTTAGATTCCTACAGTTTTTTCCCCAAATCATTGAGCAAATTAATTCAAGCGCAGGAAAAACGATGACGGCTGCAACGCTTTCCCCCTTCTCAAGCAACAATTTCCAAATGCTTTATAGGATTTGTTGACGGTCAAGGGCATATATCCTTATGATTATTACTGCTCCATGTCGAGATTCGCCGAGGAAACTATTCCCTCGATCGAATCGTTTTACGACAGTCTACACGATCGTAGGTGCACCCCTGATGAATACAGTTTTGCTAAAAAAAAGTGTGGGCAGAGGGAGGGTGTAAAAATGGGTTTGACTACTGCAAGCTCTATTTGTCGAGTGATGTGTTAACTTTGTTAGACATTATGTGTAAAAATACGGACAAAATATATGGGGAATTTAATCTTGATTTAGGATATTATTTTTCATCTCCTCATCTGGTAATGGACCTCATCCAAAAATTAGCGGGGGAAAAATTTGGCTGATCACCGACATCGATCAGCACCTGTTCATCGAGAGGTCAGTGAGGGGTGGATACGTTTTTCACGGGGATCGTATCTTGGAAACTGGTCCAACTGGAGAGAAGACGGGGACAAAATCAGATGCAGTTTTCCTTGATATGAATTCCCTCTACCCCTAGGCCATGTCCCATTATGGGCTACCCTGCGATGACTATAAATGGCTCAATGACCCTCAAGCCTCCTATTTCCCCAACATTGACAGTCTTGAGGAGAATGGGCCGGTTGGATGGTTTTTTTGAAATTGATGGGGAGATACCAGTTGATCTTCACGATTCGGTAAAGGATTTTGTTTTTCTACGCATCAAGAGACCTCTGTCTACGGACTCTTTGAGCCCCCACAACAGACGTTTGGTCGAGGTGGATGGATGGCATTGGTCACCTTCAAAACAAAAACTTATTGCCGACCTTCTGCAGAAGAAAAATATTGTTGTACATCATCTGGCTTTAAAATGGATGTGCAACAATACGGTTTCAACGTCACAAAGGTTCATAGAGCCCTCCAGTTTAGTCAAAAACCCTATCTGAAAACGTTTGTTGACACTTTTGTCAAGAAACGTTCTGAAGCGCAGACAAAAGCCGAAAAAAGAAATATATAAGCTCATTTTAAATTCGGCTTTTGGTAAAATGTGCGAAAGTGTTTGCAATAGGAATCGTTGTGACGTCATGACCGATCCCGAACAATGTGCTCAAATTATTGCCAATCCAAATTACACTTCCTTTACAATCATTGGCCCGGACATGGTACTATTGAATAGGAACAAAAGAAGCATTGTCCAGACTAAAAATATTGCTGCAGGCAGTGCGATCTCGCAGATCTCTAAAAAGCTTATGTTGGAATTCTACTACAATGTGGCTAGGGTACAGTGGCCGGAGAAGGGGCATGTAGAGGTCTGCTACGGGGACACAGATTCTCTACTGCTAAAAGTAAAAACTCCAAACCTACTTGATGATTTGGCACACGGTGAAAACATCAGCTCGCGGATGGACTACACAAATCGGAGTGGGCTTTACCCAGAGCTAGTGAAACGTCAGGCACCAAATCAGCTTTATTTTTTAAATCAGAAACAGGAAGCGACATGATTTCCGTGGTATGTTTGTAAGTCCGAAAGGTTGTACTTTATACAGACACACGACGAGGAAATAAAAAAACGTTGCAAAGGAGTACCCACGCACTATATGGATAAGAATTTCGACATGGACATCTATAGGAATTGTATTGTTGAAAATACAATTCCACGAGCAAAATTGTTGGCAATTCGTTCACTGAACTACAGGAACTTCACTGTAAATATAGAAAAAATTGCCATGAGTACCATTTCCGACAAGGTCTATGTTTGTCAAGACGGTGTGACTACCCTCCCCCTGGGGCACTATTTAACTTCCGACCGAGCCGAATGTGTTAGCCATAGGGAGTCTCGGTTTGAGTAAAGTCCAATAAATTTCCCAAAACCTTGGGGGGGTCTCGCAGCCTTGGGGGCGGGGGGAGGGGGAGGGGGGGGGGGGCTCGATGCCTGGGGGGCGCCCGTCCAGCCGCCAGCGGGGGGCGCCGCCACTACCAAAGGTATCTTTTTTTGGACTTAGAGCAGATTTTTTTTTGTAAATATACATGTTGCATTAAAAAAAATGATGTAAAAAAGTGATATTATTCTAAGTGTGTGTTTTTTCATTAAATGTTGTTTTTTTTTATAAATAAATAAAGCATATTTATTAAAGTGCTATTTTCTAGTGCATTTTTAAAATGTTTTTTATTATAAATAAATTTTAAAAAAATCTTAAGTGTATTTTTTTATTGTTTTTTTTCTGTAATGTATTATTTGTAAAGTGCTGTTAATAATACGAGAAATATGATTCTTTATTGATTTTGTTCTTCTTCTCATTATTCTTGAACGGACTAATAGGGAAATTATTTAGTCATTAGACAACTATAGTCTACGGTTAGTTGTAGGTGAACTGTTGGAGGGAACATGTATCAATTTAAAACACCATTCAGATCGTTTCTCTGCGGTCCATCAATGTCAGGCAAAACGACGCTCTTAACTAAAATAATTAAAAATTGCGATAAAATGTTTGTGGAAAAGCCGAAAAAATCTACTATTGTTACAGTATTTGGTAGGAGTCATACGATAAAATAAAAGCAATTGGCATAGCGGGATTGGTGCAGATAAAATTCATATAGGGACTTGATGTGTTCAACATTACTGAACCAAACTCTTGGCTGATTATTGCCGATCTGGCTGAATCTATTGAACAATGGTCACAGGAAATGCTGCAATTGTTCACCGTTCGCTCTCATCATGAACAGATTTCCATTACTCTGGTTCTACACAACCTCTTTCATCAGAGCAAATGTATGCGAACACTTGCATTGAACTGCACCTACTATATCATCTACAGAGTTGTTCGTGATTTTAGCTCGCTAATAACCCTCAATAAACAAATATATCCAGGCGCCCCAAATTTCTGCTCTCAGCGTACAATCAGGCAACTAATAAACCCTACGGCTACATCCTATTGGATCTAATCAAAATACGCCCGAGGATTTGCGTGTAGTCACAGATATTTTTGACGATGAAATTACAGTATATCTCCCCGTGAACAGTAAAAAGACCTATTAGTTGCTATCATGACACTGAAGAAACTACATGAAAATAGACATTTATTTTCAGTTCTAAGCACTTCAAAACCCCCACTTAGGAAAGCCATACTCAAACATGGTGTTGACAATGATTTCATTAATCTAATATACGAACTTTGTTTAAATTTGACCGAGGGCAATGTTTAACTGCCAGAAGTAGTTAAGCAACAGGCAAAGCAACATCGTTCCATTGTACGTACATTGGCCTCTAAAAACAAAGGAAAGAATTTTAAAAGGAAACGTCTTCTTCAGGCGGGCGGTAGCTTTTTCACACTTTTACTATCGATAATTGCAGGACTTGTAAACAGTTTTCTCTAGAGAGAGAGAATGGACAAACCCTATAAATTGACTCCAATAGAACTCGCTTTCTCACCCGCGGAACACTTTGAGGACAATCTGAGTAAATTCATTGACAACGAGAATATTGAGGATGATAAAAAACTGCTTTTACTTCAAGATGCACTTCGCCGAGTGGACAAACATAAGCCCTAACGTGCGAAGGCTAGCGGCATTGATCACAAAAAAGAACCATTTCCTCATGATTCTGCTGCTGCTGCTGCTGCTGCTGGAACACAATTAAAGAAGGAGGATTTGGATTCAATTGTGTCGAGCATTGGAAATCTAATGCCCCACTCATATCGTGAACAAAGTAAACGACTCATAACATATCTCATGGAAAGTGGTCAAGATCATATTCAAGTTGATAGCAATGGGAAAGGATTATAATTCAGGGCAAGAGCTATAATCTACTTGATTTAATCTATGATATGGTTACAAATTGTAAAGGACTATTATCATTTGACGATCATCTATACAACTTTCTAAATACATTAAACTTCCCCAAAAGCCTTATTAGCAATTGGCAAATTCTAAAAAAATTAAATGAACATGCACCCTCAACACCATTAAAATATGAACATGAAGAAGAAGAAGAAGATTTTAAATCAATTTTGGAAAATACTAGCACACCTAGTGAAAACTTGACAATGGTGAGGAGGAGGAGCAGCACACCACTGATAGCTAGACAAAAGCGAAGACGTATCAAGTCAACGTCACCACAACCACCGCCAACCACTAGTATACAAAAGGGTAGCGGACGTTACACTACACGTTTACGTTCAAAATGGTTGAAGTTCTGAAACGTGTTTATGAAAATATTGGTGAAGTGGGAAGTTTAAGTTCCCCCACCACTCTTTCCAAAGTCACTGGTGTTCACGCTAAAAGTGTACAAGACTATCTACAAAATGAATCAAGTTACACTCTGCATAGAAATCATAGCCTTCGTTCAAATCATTATCGAAAAACTAAAGCCTTTTTCCCATTGCATATAATGCAAGCAGATCTCCTAACTCTAGACAAGATTCAAAGACGTCACAATACACCGTACAAGTACATTCTACTTTCAATCAGTGTTTTTAGTCGCTATGCATATGCCATTCCATTGCGCTCGAAGAGAGGTGTTGAAGTTGCTCAGGCCGTTGAAAGTATTCTCGAACAGGATTCGCATGAAAAAAAAATTCAAACGGATCGTGGAAGTGAATTTGTTAATCCTCATGTTGCAAAAGTACTAGCGAAATATAATACACTGCTCTATCATAGTCATAGTCCTATACAGGCTGCATTGGCCGAACGATTGATAAGAACTATTCGACTTTTAATTTCAAGATATTGTACATTGAAAAATACATCTGCTTTTATTCATGATTTAGATAAAATCATGTTGATTTATAATCAACGACCTCATCGATCACTGTCCAATTCAACCCCAACGGAAGTTCATCATTCTGATCATGATACAATTGACACCTTTCTTAAACAATATTCCAATGAAACGATTGTCAAGAAGAAAAAATTTAATGTTGGTGATACTGTTCGAATTAATAGAACAACTAATGTTTTTTGAAAAGGGTAATTACTTGTGGTCTACAGAACTTTTTAAAGTGGCAAAAAATCCTAGACACTAAACCCATAACTTATCGTTTGCGCGATACCAAAGATGAAGAAATTCTCGGCGGCTTTTATGACTATGAACTACAAAAAGTTAAAAATAATAGTGAAATCCATCGAATTGAAAAGATATTAAAGACTCGTAATCGCAGGGGTAAGAAACAGTTACTTGTTCGGTGGCTAGGATACAACTCTGATTTTGATTCTTGGATCGGTGTTGAAGATATTGACAATGCCCAATGATTTCTATGTAAAATTTATGTCCAACGTTTCCGATCCTCTCTACAACGACTTGAATAAAACAAGTGATTTTTGGACGAAACTCTCCCCCGCCATCAAATTCGATTACGGAAAGTATGAAGTGGCTCTTGTCGACTGTATTCTCAAAAATACCTATGACATCCTGAGAAAGGATCGTGTGTATAATATAAAAGTTATACCATTCGATTGGTTACTCTTTGTCGAGTATGAATGGGTTGAAGCATTTAAATCTAGTGAATATCCGGATGTTACATTGAGATATAAAGAGTATGGTACTATGATGGATTTGTTTCGTGCAATCAATAGAAAAATCTCATATCGTAGGAAAGGTACATTCTATTCTAATTATTCAATGGAACACGATAGGATTTACATTACCACACCTGTTGACACTGAAATAATTCATCTCAATGATGATCTGAGAGACGTTCTTGGCTTTAAACAGAATACGATCAATGGGAAAAACGCTGGCACTGTTAGCGGGATGGATCAAGTTATTTTTGCTGATTATCCATCTGGTTTCGCCTCGGACTCTTGCATATTTCTCTATGCATCCTTTGTGGAAACATCGAGAGTTGGTAATTCAAATGTCCCCCTCATACTTGTTCTTGAACGAAAAACAACTCATGAACTTATTCATCACTATAATATAAAGCACCTTCAGCATGTTCCTGTAAACACTTCGTATTTGGAACTCTGTCAGTTAACACTAAGAAGTGAATTGGGTGATCCTCTAGCAATAACAAAAGGCTTAGCAGTGATTACATTTCATTTTCGGCGACACTGTCGGCGACACCAGCACCACCTAAATGAACAATAGAAGAATTCCATTTGACTGTCCCGACATCAATTGCTATGTTTGTGCTCTGAGTCCACGTCAAATAGGCAATAGATTGGACTACTACAAGGGGCGTACTACAATGTCTGGCTATGGTCTTGGTAGCTGGTTTGCTAGGCTATTTCGTTCTGCACTACCCCTTGCTAGAAAATATCTTGTACCTGCTGCATCAAATTTTGCTGCCTCAGCACTACAGGACTGGGGGTCGGGTAAGAATTTCAAGGAGAGTGTTAAGGAAAATATTAGATCTTCAGCAAGAGCCGTTGGTGAGGAATTAAAATCTCAGCAAAATGGGAAGGTATTGAAAAGGATGCGTGCGCGTCATTCACTCATCAGTCTCTACCCAGGCGGGAAGCGAACGACATCAACAAGGACTTTGAGGAATAAAACGAGGAAGACCAATAAGAAGAAAAAGATTGCTAGATCAAAGAAGGATTTCTTCTCTTAAGATGACTTATCTCCCCCACAAGGAATCACATCCATCAATCAGTTCCTCATTGAATCTGTTCAATGCTGAAAATGTTGATGTCAGTGTCAAGTATGGCTACTATGAACAATTTCATCCCCAGCAACCCCTCTCGGAAAATATACACTTTCAAATATTTGACAATGCCCAATGATTTCTATGTAAAATTTATGTCCAACGTTTCCGATCCTCTCTACAACGACTTGAATAAAACAAGTGATTTTTGGACGAAACTCTCCCCCGCCATCAAATTCGATTACGGAAAGTATGAAGTGGCTCTTGTCGACTGTATTCTCAAAAATACCTATGACATCCTGAGAAAGGATCGTGTGTATAATATAAAAGTTATACCATTCGATTGGTTACTCTTTGTCGAGTATGAATGGGTTGAAGCATTTAAATCTAGTGAATATCCGGATGTTACATTGAGGTATAAAGAGTATGGTACTATGATGGATTTGTTTCGTGCAATCAATAGAAAAATCTCATATCGTAGGAAAGGTACATTCTATTCTAATTATTCAATGGAACACGATAGGATTTACATTACCACAGCTGTTGACACTGAAATAATTCATCTCAATGATGATCTGAGAGACGTTCTTGGCTTTAAACAGAATACGATCAATGGGAAAAACGCTGGCACTGTTAGCGGGATGGATCAAGTTATTTTTGCTGATTATCCATCTGGTTTCGCCTCGGACTCTTGCATATTTCTCTATGCATCCTTTGTGGAAACATCGAGAGTTGGTAATTCAAATGTCCCCCTCATACTTGTTCTTGAACGAAAAACAACTCATGAACTTATTCATCACTATAATATAAAGCACCTTCAGTATGTTCCTGTAAACACTTCGTATTTGGAACTCTGTCAGTTAACACTAAGAAGTGAATTGGGTGATCCTCTAGCAATAACAAAAGGCTTAGCAGTGATTACATTTCATTTTCGACACATTGTCGGCGACACCAGCACCACCTAAATGAACAATAGAAGAATTCCATTTGTCTGTCCCGACATCAATTGCTATGTTTGTGCTCTGAGTCCACGTCAAATAGGCAATAGATTGGACTACTACAAGGGGCGTACTACAATGTCTGGCTATGGTCTTGGTAGCTGGTTTGCTAGGCTATTTCGTTCTGCACTACCCCTTGCCAGAAAATATCTTGTACCTGCTGCATCAAATTTTGCTGCCTCAACACTACAGGACTGGGGGTCGGGTAAGAATTTCAAGGAGAGTGTTAAGGAAAATATTAGATCTTCAGCAAGAGCCGTTGGTGAGGAATTAAAATCTCAGCAAAATGGGAAGGTATTGAAAAGGATGCGTGCGCGTCATTCACTCATCAGTCTCTACCCAGGCGGGAAGCGAACGACATCAACAAGGACTTTGAGGAATAAAACGAGGAAGACCAATAAGAAGAAAAAGATTGCTAGATCAAAGAAGGATTTCTTCTCTTAAGATGACTTATCTCCCCCACAAGGAATCACATCCATCAATCAGTTCCTCATTGAATTTGTTCAATGCTGAAAATGTTGATGTCAGTGTCAAGTATGGCTACTATGAACAATTTCATCCCCAGCAACCCCTCTCGGAAAATATACACTTTCAAATATTTTCCAATGAAGACTATTTCATTGATTTGTCATCAACATTTATTGATTTAAATGTTGCGGTGAAGAAAAAGTCAGATAATACAACTCCAACTGCTGCCGATGGTCTCTCCTACAAAAACTGTATTCTACACAACCTGTTCAAACAAATTAATGCATTTATTAATGGAAAATTGGGGAGCACTAGCAATAATTTATCCAACTATGCAAGATACATACAATTTATGATGATGACACCAAAGGCATATAAGGAGTTGAGAGGACAGTCATTGGCCTATGAATATCGATCAGGTGTTGATACTGAGGGTGAGCTGACTACTGCAGTGACCCAGGAGTATCATTTAGTTGGAAAATTAAATCATGAGATATTCAATACATCCCAATGGTTACCCCCAATGTCAAGATTGACATAAAGTTGCAACTGGCCCCATCGAATTTCATTTTGAGAAAAACACTTCCTGCAGCACCCGATGCAAATGTCATTATCACATCGGCAATTCTCCACATCCGAAAACAACAGGTTATGAGCTCTGTTGCATTGGCAGTGGAAAAGCTAAGAGCCAATGGCAACAACATTAAACTTCTTGTCCCCCATACAATCACCAATCAACGTCACATTGCCACCGGGTCTCGTAGCTATACCGATTCATCATTTATCAATGGAGAAATCCCATCAAAACTTGCTTTGGCCTTTGTGACGAGTGGCAGTGCCGTTGGATCTTGGACTGCATCCCCCATGATTTTAATTTTTTCGGTCTATCTATCCTTGTGTGTAAAGTGAATGGTATTCCACTGTACACTCTATCATTTGACAAAAATCCTATAGAACTCTGTACGAGTTGACCATGCAATCCCTAGATCATGACTCCCAACTATTTGAAAAGGGAATAACCGATTCAATGTTTTCAAAAAATCATGGTGTAATTGTTTTGGAGCTGTCGGGGACCCAGGATATGAGCATAGTACGAACAGGGATTGTACGTTTAGAGTGCACATTTGCCGATGCTTTGACTGAGAGTATCACGCTAATATCATTGAGTCAATTTGAAACCTATTGGGAAATCATACCCGACGGCAGTGTTCTACTAGACCTAGCACCATGAACACAAACCAAATAATCAACGTATTTAGTATGGATCCATACATGTCCCGGTACAAGTTTTATTGCATACCATCGGACTTCATTGAAAAAATTCCAAGTGTTAACAATACCCTAATCATTGTTAATAGCAGTCCATCGACTTTGAAGACAGGCCATTGGCTATGCATCTTTCAAACAGCGAAGAATATTGAATTTTTTGATCCTCTTGGCCTATCGTATAAATTCTACACTCCATACATCAGCAACTTTGTTGAAAGCAGTGGGAAAACTATTATTCAAAATCAACGAAGAGTACAGGATTTAACGACTAAGACATGTGGCTTTCATGCACTACTCTTTTTCATGTTCAGATGTCGTGGCTATACCTACAAGCAGTTTCTCGACATATATGTTGACTTACCTCGATTGAACGACTTTCTAGTGGAAAATATACTTACAAGCGTGTTTAATATTGATTTTAGTGCCCTACGAATAAAATGTTCTAAAAATGTATGTGAAATTGTTTATTAATAAATGAAAAATGTATGTACATGATAAAAACGACTTTTCTACTCTTTAGATTTCATCTTCTACTAGGTATAGGTATTTGTCGATAACAACTAATGCAGGTAGATAATCTGAATTCACAGTATACTGATCCTGATGTGCTGCAATGTCAGGGTCACATTTTCTTCAGTAGAGTGTAATTTCACTCTTGTCATATCTCTTTGTATAGTCAATGATACTATTCTCATTCATTTTATAGAATTCACATGTTTCAATTTGCTTATTTGAAGCAATGTCATAAACAGTGTCCTCAAGTGGCAAATCACATTCCGTCACAGCCAAATAAAAATCAGTTGGCTTATAATCATAGTAGCCATTGTCTTCACAACGATGACGTAGAAACCAAATTCTTTTGTTGTTCCAATAGTTGAATCGCTGACCCGTTCCTCCTCCCGGAACAATCTAAAACCACGACGATACCAATCTCTTAGCAATAAACTAAAATCACGCTTAGGATTCTTTACAATCATACCAGGATATGTATTCTCCCACTGATTACATTTATCATAGTGGCAATTGGAGCATAGGTGTCCTCTAGGATGAGAGTCACACACCTCTTCAAGACAGGAATTACAACCTTTAATTTGTACAGCATATCCTCTATGCAATTTACACGGGTTGCATAATCTGCACTTTCATTCATACTCATCAATCATTGTACAATTCTCACATGATGACCAGCTGCCCAGTGTGTACATGCATAGCGGACAAGTATGGAACATTTTTTTTCATGTGTTGAAACTCTCACTGTCACAATGAAACTGAGCTACCAACAACAAATTGAGTGGGATAGAGAGAGAGGAGTAAATCATCCTTGAAGTCCATCTTTCTCATGAGAACAAAGTCCTAAATTTCTAAACTAGTGTTTAAAAGCATATCCACAATATCATTTAGCTGTGTCGTGATTAATATGTCAATAAATTGTGTAAATGCATTTGGACCACAACGTAAAAGCTTCATGCAATAGTCTAATGACGGAGAATCAGTTTTCATTATATCGACAAGCATTCTCTGAAAAAATATCTTCTTTGAATAGACAGCTCTAGAAAATCATCATCTAGAATCAAACGTTTTTCCATAAACACAAGATTCCCCATGATTCGCTCTTTCTCAAATCTATCCAGTTTTTAGAATCCTAACACTCTCACAACCAACTTCAGACTAACCAGATTTTTTTTCTACTCTAAAAAATACACGCTAGCCTACTATAGAAAGAAAAATGTCTTTGATTTAGAAACAGTTTTATTGAACATAAGTACAACAATAATAATCATTGATTCAATTTGTTTTCATCAATATATTTCACTAGTGCATCTAATGCTGCCTGAAGTCTATTTATATGCACAATATTCAGTTTCGCAGCAAAACATAATTGCTCCTCCATTTTAAATTTGCTCAATGATATCACATATCTAGCATACATATCATCCCATTCAAGGCATAGTCTACAGCCTCCTGTTATTTCCACAGCCACGTTTGGTACTTGTATATCTTTGCTGCTGCCGACTCCACCATCAACCTCCAATAGTGTAAATGCTCCACTCATTTTCTCTACTAATATCGTCTCAAATAAACTATTCTCTCTGAATTCAATTCTCTTACTAATATGAATTGCAATGAAAATTAAGTTATCGTATATTGAGTAACCTTCGCTCTCTCTGATTGGCGATAAAAAAAAATGGGTGTTGCCTCAAAAACCCGTCTGGTTGCGTTATACAATCACAATTATACTTCCAAAACCTGTTTGCTCACTTTGCTTGGAAAGGAACATAAACTCCTAGAATAGCATAGGAAGGAACATAAACTCCTAGAATAGCATAGGAAGGAACATAATGCCATAGAATAGCATAGGAAGGAACATAATGCCATAGAAGTATAAATTAGCACTCTACTGAGGTATAGTAACTTCTTATACCAAAAAACGGCAATACATTAATTTGTGTTGATTTTCTTTAATTTTCTGTATTTTGCTTACTAAACTAGTCCTAACTATTACATAATGGATGAAATATAGTGCAAATAAGTGTAAACTAATGAAAAATATGACTGATTGAGGTTAAGTTCTTTGCTGAGAGACATTTTGCGTTCTTTGAAAGTAGCTGAGTTAGGTGAAGGATATTTTCAGGAACAAATCCAGAGTCTGAAATACGCCATGGAAGGTGCTATCAAGCTACTCTCTCCACCTCTTCCTGATTTCTGGGAGCTTAGAAGATTGCATGTAAATTGCGACATGGAATGTCATAGCTTAGAAAAACAATTGTTATTATTAAAAGTTTGACTGAAGAATTGGGATGTTTTGAACTGAAGTGGTTAGGAGATTCAGAAACCCATATCCCTGGGGTAGGAAACATGAAATTAGATTATATAGAATTTGCTTACTCAGGCAGGAAGGATGGGGTGCATAGGCAGGTAGTAGGGCTCATGATGAATAAGGAAACTACTAAGTCTTGTTTAGGCTAGGAAGGTATTAATAATAGAATACTAATCGTTCATTTTATGACTAAAAAGTTCAGGGTATCAATTATAGTAGTATACGTCCTTATAGAACTGACTGATGGAGACATCACAGGTACAGGACAAATAGACAGGATCACAAGTAGAAATATTATATCTTTATTAGGGAATTTAAATGCCCAGGTTGGTAGTAATAGGAATAGATAGTATCCTAGCCTAGATAAATTTAGTGTAGGAAAAGAAAATAGTGACAATTTTAGACTTCTGCAATTCTGAAGGTATAAGAATCTAGTTACAACCAATACAGTATTTGGTCGCAGAATTGCCCATAAGTAACATGGTACTCATATGATGGTAAGACGGCAAACCTTATTGACTATGTTATTGTATTAATTAAAAAAATCTTTTCTACAAAATAAATTTTTCAAAGAAAAGTAAAGAACTCCATTAAACCAAAAATGAGCAAAAATAAAATAAATAATCTACCAAGCGTGAAACTACCGCAAGTCAGCATCGATAAATAAATGAAACCCAGAAAGAACCAAAATTACAATAAATAACCGATTCAAACTCATAACGAGCAGAAATTGACATGAGTAGGGCTCAAAACCCATATGCCTTCCCAAGGCCAGAACATAATTTGAACTTCACTGAAAAAATATAAATGTTTTACTTTTATAATTTTAATAAATCAAATAATATTAACATTTTTATTACTAAATATCAGCAGGCCTATATGTAAATTAAACTGACAGTGCACATTCATTTGTATTGTTTCAGTAAAGTACATTTTATTTTATTAAACACCTTGTTGCCCCCAGGGCATAAATTACAACCCTTGCCTTGAGGGCTGTGAGGGGGTTGTCATCCTCAAAGACCTAATTTTCAGAACTTTCAACTACGTTAAACAAAACGGCTATCTCAAAATTTTGATTGGATGGGTTTGGGGAAATGGTGGGCGTGAGAGGGGCGTTAGTTGCTCTCCAATCACATTCTACTATTAAAAAAGGGACTAGCCCTTTCAATTTCCAATCGAATGAGCCCTTTTGAAGTTTCTATGACAACGCTTTCAATAAAAACCTTATATGCCCCCAGGGTATAACTTACAACCCTTGCCCTGAGGGCTGGGGGGGGGGGCGGGTTTTCTTTCTCAAAGACCTAATTTCCAGAACTTTTAACTACGTTGAAGAAAATTGCTATTTCAAAATTTTGATTGGATGTGTTTGGGGAAATGGTGGGCGTGAGAGGGGGGTTTATATTATTAGTATTAAAATTTTTATTACTAAATATCAGTAGGCCTATATGTAAATTAAACTGACAATGCATATTCATTTGTATTTTTTCAGTAAAGTGCTTTTTATTTTATTAAACACCTTGTTGTCCCCAGGGCATAAATTACAACCCTCACCTTGAGGGCTGTGAGGGGGTTGTCATCCTCAAAGACCTAATTTTCAGAACTTTCAACTATGTTAAACAAAACGGCTATCTCAAAATTTTGATTGGATGGGTTTGGGGAAATGGTGGGCGTGAGAGGGGCGTTAGTTGCCCTCCAATCACGTTCGACTATTAAAAAGAACACTAGCCCTTTCAATTTCCAATCGAATGAGCCCTTTTCGAAGTTTCTACGACAACACTTTCTATAAAAACCTTATAGACCACAGGCCATAGCTTACAACCCTTGCCCTGAGGACTGTGAGGAGGTTGTCATCCTCAAAGACATAATTTCCGGACTTTTCAACTACTTTGAACAAAATGGTTGTCTCAAAATTTTGATTGGATATGTTTGGGGAAATTGTGGGCGTGAGAGGGGGGTTACTTGCCCTCTAATCACTTTCGACTATTAAAAAGGGCACTAGCCGTTTCAATTTCCAATCGAATGAATCCTTTTTGAATCTTCTACAACAACGCTTTCTATAAAAAAAAAAACCTTATATGCCCCCAGGGCATAACTTAAAACCTTTGCCCTGAGGGTTGTGGGGGGGGACTTTCATCCTCTAAAGCATAATTTCCGGACTTTTTAACTACGTCGAAAAACATGAGTATCTCAAAATTTTGATTGGCTGTGTTTGGGGAACGGGTGGGTGTGAGAGGGTTGTTATATATCCTCCAATCACTTTCGACTATTAAAAAGGGCACAAGCCCTTGTAATTTCCAATCGAATGAGCCCTTTTTGAAGTTTCTACAACATTACTAAATACAAAAACCTTATATGCCCCCAGGGCATAACTTACAACTCTTGCCCCGAAGGCTCTAAGGGGTTTATCATCCTCAAAGAGCTAATTTCGAAAACTTTTAACTACGTTAAACAAAATGGCTATCTAAAAATTTTGATTTGATGTGTTTGGGGAAAAGGTGGGCGTCAGATGGGGGCTAGTAGCCCTCAAATCACTTTTGACTATTAAAAAGGGCACAAGCCCTTTGAATTTCCAGTCGAATGAGCCCTTTTTCAAGTTTCTACGACAAAGCTTTCAATAAAAACCTTATTCCCCCCAGGGGATAACTTACAACCCTTACCCTGAGGGCTGTGGGGGGAGGGGGAGTGTCATCCTCAAAGATATAATTTCCGGACCTTTCAACTACTTTGAACAAAATTGCTATGTCAAAATTTTGATTGGAGGTGTTTGGATAAATGGTAGGCGTGGAAGGGGTGTTAGTTGCCTTCCAGTCACTTTCGACTATTAAAAAGGGCACTAGCCATTTCAATTTCCAATCAAATGAGCCCTTCTTGAGTTTCCACGACAACGCTTTCTATAAAAATCTTATGCCCCCAGGATATAACTTATAACCCTTGCCTTCAGGGCTGTGGGGGGTTGTCATCCTCAGAGACCTAATTTCCAGAACTTTCAACGACGTTGAACAAAATGGCTATCTCAAAAAATTTGTATGGATGTGTTTGGGGAATAGGTGCGCGTGAGAGGGGGTTAGTAGCCCTCCAATCACTTTCGACTATTAAAAAGGGCACTAGCCCTTTGAATTTCCAATCGAATGAGCCTTTTTGAAGTTTCTACGACAACGCTTTCTATAAAAACCTTAAATGCCCCCAGGGCATAACTTACAACCCTTGCCCTGAGGGCTGTGGGGGAGCGTCCTCCTCAAAAACATAATTTCTATCTGGAAATCAGCTACGATGAACAAAATGGATATCTCAAGATTTTGATGGATCTGTTTGGGAAAATTGTGGGCGTGAGAGAGGCGTTAGTCGCTCTCCCAGCACTTTCAACTATTAAAAAAGGCGCTAGCCCTTTGAATTTCCAATCGAATGAGCCTTTTTTGAAGTTTCTACGACAACGCTTTCTATAAAAACCTTAAATGCCCCCAGGGCATAACTTACAACCCTTGCCCTGAGGGCTTTGGGGAGCGTCCTCCTCAAAAACATAATTTTTATCTGGGAATCAGCTACGATGAACAAAATAGATATCTCAAGATTTTGATTGGATCTGTTTGGAGAAATGGTGGGCGTGGAAGGGGTGTTAGTTGCCTTCCAATCACTTTCGACTATTAAAAAGGGCACAAGCCACTCCAATTTCCAATCGAATGAACCCTTTTCGAAGTTTCCACGACAACTCCTTCGATACAAAGTGCCCTGGTCTAAAGGAAAGAAAAATAATAAATAATACATTGTGCCAACATCGTTCTTTACTTAGGCAGCGCGATTGCGCTACCTATGATCCTTGCTCTGGAGACGCAACAAATAAACAGCTTTCCTTACCACATAATTAGTCATGTTACACAAAACCCCTGGAGCATCTATGAATGAAAACGTTGCTCAAATACTAAAACCTAGGAAATGTATTTATACTTCTTGTTTACTTTCTGTTATATCGATCATCTAAATTAAAATAAATTATCTTTACTACAAACTCATTGCAGCGTAAAAACGTCTAATTGTGTAACTTGTGTGAACTCACCCTATTTAAAGCTTCTACTTTACCCTCCCCTCCTGTCCAGAATGGAGACAACTTTCCTGCTCAATTATATATATATAATATAAGTAAATCATCTCGAAAAAAGTTATGGGCCTCAACTCAATAAATTTGTAAGATTATATTGATCATTTTAAGCTATTTAAAATAATGAGAATGAAGAATTCCGAATTGTACCCCAAAATATAGTAACTCCATTTAAAAAGGAAAGAAAATAAGATTT
Organism: Artemia sinica; assembly: GCA_027921565.1. NCBI lineage: Eukaryota > Metazoa > Arthropoda > Branchiopoda > Anostraca > Artemiidae > Artemia > Artemia sinica. The sequence continues at coordinate 48,209,034 of CM051262.1, read as the reverse complement.
GAGGCACCACATTGAAGAGACAATTCAATTATTTAGACTAATTGAACTTAATTTGGGAAACCAATATAAAATTGGGAGAGGCTGTAAAATATTTTGACACTGTTGAAGTGGGTACTTCGGAACCCGAATTGAGTTTCTTTGGATCTAAATTCGATGCAGCATATTAATAATTTTGGTACCCAAGATGCTTAAAGGTATCTAAACGGGGATATGCCCTTTCGCTAATTTCAATGCTCGGAAAAATATTTAAAGTAGTATAGATAACATGATATTACCGATAAAATAAAGGCAGATTATTTGGATGCTCAAGAAAACCAAAAAAATGATATTAATGGGATGATGGTACCTCCATTTGCACAGGATGCAAATGAGATCAGGACTCGCTAAATTGAATTGAAGTTATCAAGTATTTTGCAGTAGGTTGCATATGGTTGCATCAAGACATGGCTAATTATAGACAGAGAAAAGCCAAGACAGAACAACAGGAGTGCAGGAGAACTAGAAACAAACTTTCATTCATCTATTACCTCTGGTTCTCCTTCACAGAACCACAATTCTAAAGTCGTCTATAAAAATCATCCATGGTTCCTCTACATTTTCATACTCAAAATAAAATTTTACTATTAAGACTAATTTAGATAATAGTTACCATTCCTGAATCAGCTAGAAATGAGAATTTTTTCTCAAATTCTAGTTTTTTATAACGACTCTTTTTAATTTTTGGTTGCTATGGGTCGTGGTTCATCTTTTACTAGCTTGCAGCTAGAGCTGAAGCTATTATTAAGGGGGGGGGGGGGGTCCTATAATGCTATCTGTTTTATTTAAAGGTTTTCCTTGGATATCGGAATTAGCAAGCTGCTATTCCAACTTTTAATGTCATGGTTACCAAAATTAGCAGGCTGGTATCCATGTTTTAGATCCCAAGGAACACCAGTGTGGGTACTGAAGCCTGATTTCATTGAGAACCCAGCGTTTAGACCAAACTTAAGATTTGCAAATTTCTTCTGTGAATCTTTTTCCTTAGTACTCAAAGATTATCTCAGGTTATTTTGGTCCATTCTACAGCTCGTGTATGCCTAGAAACATAAAGGTTGAACTGCGTACCCTAGGATAGCCTGTAATCTTATGTATAAAGTAGAATTTTAAAGACAATCTAATTCTAACTCATTTATAGCGATGAAATAACAAGACTAGTCAATTTTAATAGAAAATGAAACACCACAGGAGCATCCTCCTTCAGCCTTAGGGTTCTTTAAAACACGAAAAGCAGATCTTATCAACTCCTCCTGGTAGTCAATCGTTGCCCCATCTATATATTCCAGCGAAGTTTCATCCACCACGACTTTAGCTCCAGATTTGTCAAAAATTCTGTAAAATTAAGACACTGAGACATTCGTAAAGATCTAATTTCGAATTTATAGAAATAACTTATTAAGGTAATATAGGCAAAGCCCTGGAGAGACCCGACATAAAATAGGGATTTCCCAGGGCTTCAAGCTGGTCAGAATGAAAAGGGTATACATACTTCCTCCAAAAGAGGCTAGAGTAATTATGAAGACCACAAAATAACAAAATAATTTCGCTAAATGAGGACCTTTTCATGGCAGTGACTACTAAACAAATATTTGCAAGTAAGACGCAAAGGCCCTTTTAATTTTGACTTTCTGATTTTTTATAAAGGATAAATGGATTAAGCTTTTTTATTCGTTTCTGTTTAGTTTCACTTCTATTTTACTGAGGATGTCTATTGGTCGTGTAGCCAAAATGTTCATACATATTCGTTCACTCGTCTTAGTCTTGAAAAAGCTCTCAGTTATTGTAGTACTTTTGCTCTTGTATACAAGGAGGCATATAGTGTAAGCACCCAAACTGAACATTACTCAAGTCAAAATGAATCAGAACATTACTCAAGTCAAAATGATACATTGTTTTGGAGATTTCGGATTCTAGGTTTAAACAATTTAAATTTACATAAAATAGTGAAGAAAACGATGAGCTAAATCAGGTTTATAGGAATAGCTGACCATAGACAGATAGTTTAAAAATGTACAGAGATCAAATTTAGACTCCGAAAAACCCAGCTAAGTCACGGCTAAAGAACTAGATAAACATAGTTTAGGAAAACGAGACAGAAAACCAGCCACAAACCACACATAGTTCCCAGATACATGTGTGTGAGACCCAAAACCAAGGATTTAGAATATGTAAAAGATCGTTCTACTTTAACTGCATATATGACCTATACCCCCCTCTCGCCAGCGCAGCAATCATTCAAGAATTTTGATTGCCCCAAGAAATTTTGGAAAGCACAGATAATCCAGATACTTGGGCAGAAAAAAGGATCTTTTTCAAATATCACACAAAATAAATAAATCTAAAGCAGTAGAATCCCGTTCGGAAGAAAAGAGAGCTATAGAGGTAGAAACAGAAGATCCAAAGAAAAAACAACAAAAAAACAGAGGGATCCTCCATGCATACACATTGGCTGCGACACAGAACTACTAGTGTTCTTTTCAAATTTTTCCTTAAAAAACACAAAAGAACGAATAAGTCTTAAATCATCCAATTAATAGCTGCAAACTTACAATGCAACTAAAATTGTACTTTCTCAAATTCGCTTGTTTCTTAAATTCAAATATGAGATATTACCAACAAACTGGCTTCTTATGTTAGAAAAATTAGAATGAATATTGTAAATGACGAAGAGCAGGCGAAAAAAAAATTATGAACAAGCCAATAAATAAATGGACTCTAATCATGGATAGAGAGAATGTAAAAAGTACTCATTTCAAATAACACATTTTAGTTTTTGAGATGAGTTAAAAATCGGTGACCCCCCCCCCCAAAGCCCCTAGGGCGAGGACTGTAAGTCATGCAAGTTACCCCTTGTTTGCATATAGAGTTAGCTTTTGGGAAAGGGGGGCATATTTGATCCTGGGTCTCCAAAAAGCCTTAGCGTATTAATGTGAAACTTTCAGGAAATGTTGAAGGAGTTGTTGAGAAAAATCAAAACACGCTATGGATATGCTAGTTGTCTAAAGGGCGAATCAGCAACATCTCAGGAACAGCCGAAGGATTTAAGTTGAAACTCCCAGGGCATGTTGAGGGGGTATTGAAACGTCGTTGGAAGACAACCAGTCCCCTTCTCCATATTTTTTAGAAACATGGTTCTAAAAACACAGATCAAAATATAGATCACAATTAGGCAAGGTTAGCCCCAACGTTTCATTTCATAAGTATATCCTCAAAGCTCAGGAACAGTGTGAGATGTCTTGCATTCTCTCTGGCCTCAATATCTCCTTAATCACTTATGCACCACTTATTTTTAACGTCAGCCAAACCTTGGACAAAATTTCTGAAACTTTCCAAAAACCGCAAACAGAATACTTAAAATCTGGTCTTGAATTTAATGGTGAGAAGTCCGACGTAGTGCTTTTTAACTGGAAAGGCCCGCTTCCTGATGAAATTGTACTCGGAAATTAGAAATCCACCCGTCTGACCAAATTGCTTATCTCGATATTCCCATTGGAAGTACAATTTCTTACACTCGTCATCTCTTAACTGAAGGCATCAAACGCTGCATATTAGCTTCACATGCTTCTATAGTCTCTGCTAAGCTTCGTTTCAATCGCCATTATCCGGCAACGCAGCATAGTTCAGTTGCTCTCCCCACGTCCTCTACATTGCATTCTTCTGGAGGATTCTTACAAACGCAGCTAAATTAAAAATACGCTCCAATTTCTTCCGTTTCGCAAAATACCTACGGTACTGAGTTGTCCAATTTGGACACGCAGTTCAAAGCCCATCAACAATCTCCATATAGCAGATTCTACTTTAGCCGTTGCTAAACTAATGCAGAAAAACAACCGAAAGATTTCAAAACATGCTTGGAACCAACTTCTTCGACAGTAGTTACATTGTCATAGTTGTATAGTGCTCTTTTGCTTTTTTGTTACTGTTTTTGATTTTTTTTTTCTTTTGTGCTCTGTCATTCTCTTTTTTGTATGAAGACAGGTTTTCATAATACAAAAATAATAGCCTCAAAGATTACGTCAAGCACTTCATAAGAAAGGCAGTTGTGACGTAAACAAATAATTATCTTCCATTTTCATTGCTACTGCCAATATCTAAAATTTTAGAAAAGGATTTGGAAAATAAAAATAAATTTCTTCTCATTTTTAAGGAAAGCTAATGAAAAAAACAAAGTTTTCTTACGGAAGTAAAAAGAGAAGTTGTAGCTTAAATTAATGATTATCTTCCAATTTCATTGCTACTGCCAATATCAAAAATTTTAGAGAAGGATTTGGGAAAAACATCCATTCTCCTTTTTTAGGAAAATTAATCAAAAAAACTTTTTACACAAAATAAGTTTTAAAAAAAAGTAAAGAACTCCATTAAACCAAAAATGAACAAAAATAGAATCAAATAATCTACCAAGCATATAACTACCACAAATCAGTATCAATAAATAAATGAACTCCAAAACAAACAGAAATTAAAATAAGTCAAACTCAAAACGAGCAGAAATTAATCTGAGTAGGGTTCTAAACCCTATGTTTTCTAAAAGCCAGAATATAATTTGTACTTTACTGAAAAAATTCAAATGAATTTACAGAAAAAAATGTGCATTATCAGTTTAATATACCTATGCTGATATTTATTCCTTAAAATCTTAATTAATTTTTGATTTGTTAAAGTTATAAAAGTGAAAACATTTAAAAGAATTATTTTCAGTAAACTACAAATTATATTCTGGCTTCTAGAAAGCATAGGGTTTAGAATCCTACTCAGATTAATATCTGCTCGTTTTGAGTTTGACTTATTTTAATTTGTTTGTTCCCCCTAAACCCCAAAAAACAACAGTTTAAATATTGTAAATTCAATGAGAAACCACGCTCTTCGATCAATTTAGATAGCAATCACCCGCTTTACGAGTCTCCATCACTGCATTCTTTCGACTGTCTATAGCCATTGTGTACCATTAGGAAAAACAGTACCAAGCTATTTGATTAATTTCTGGTCGTTTTATATTGACATAGTCTTTTCAGGGAGAGAGACTGAGCCTCTTCTGAAGTTAAACAACCATCCCTTCCATAAAAACCTTTAAAGCCCCCTGGGCCTAACTTACAACCCTTGCCCCTATGGCCATCTCAAAATTTCTATTAGACGCATTTCGGGACAATATGACGTGTGTGTGGGGAGGGGAGAGGGTAGCTGCCCTCTGATCACTTTGACACTCTTAAAAAGAGCACTAGAGCGTCTGATTACCAATCCAATGAGCCCCCTTTGAAGTTTATATGACCACACTTTCTATAAAATCCCTATATGTGCCCATGGCATAACTTGCAACCCTTGCCCTGAGGGCTGGGGGATTTGTTATCCTCAAAAAAATAATTTCCAGACCTTTCTGATAGGCTTAAAAAAATGACTATACCAAAATTTTGATTGGAAGTGTCTGGGGAAATGATAGGCGCGGAGGGAAAAATTTGCCCTCTGACCACTTTCGACTAATAAAATAAGACACTAGTCAATTTCCAATCGAATTAGCCCTTTTTCTACGACAAAACTACGAAGCTTCTACGACAAAACTTTCTATAAAAACGTTATATGCCCCAAGGGTATAACTTACAAACCCTTGTCCTAAGGGCTATGGGGGGAGGGTTGTCATCCTCAAAGGCATAATTTCCAGACCTTTCAACTACGTTGAACAAAATGGCCATATCAAAAGGCTGATCAGAAATGTTTAGAGAAATAAGGGGGCGTGGGGGGGGATTCTCCCTCTGATTACTTTCGACTATTAAAAAGGGCAATAGCCCTCTCAATTTCCAATCTAAAGAGCCTTTTTTAAGTTTTTACGACAAAACTTTCTATATGACATTATATGCCCCCAGGGCATAACTTACAACCTTACCATTGAGGATTGTGGGGGGTTGTCATACTCAAAAACATAATTTCTCAACCCTTCAACTACGTTCAACAAAATTGCTGTATCAAAATGTTGATCGGAAGTGTTTGGGGAAATGATGGGTATGGGGGGGGGGGGTACATTCCCCCTCCAATCCCCTTTGACTATGAATAAGGGCACTAGACCTCTTAATTTCCAATTGAATTAGTCCTTTTTGAAGCTTCTACGACAATGCTGGCAAAGACCTAATTTCCAGAACTTTCAACTACGTTGAACAAAATGTCTATCTCAAAATTTTGATTGGATGTGTTTGAGGAAATAGTGGGCATGAGAGGGGCGATAGTTGCCCTTCGATCACTTTTGACTATCAAATAGGGCACTAGCGCTTTCAATTCCCAATCGAATAAGCCCATTTGAAGTTTCTACGACAAAGCTTTCAATAAAACCTTATATGCCCCAAGGGCATAACTTAAAACCCTTGCACTGAGGGCTGCCATCCTCAAAGACATAATTTCCAGACTTTTCAACTACGTTGAACAAAATGACTATCTCAAAATTTCTCATTGGATGTTTTTGGGGAAATAGTGGGCGTGGGAGGGGTGTTAGTTTTCCTCTTATCACTTTTGACTATTAAAAATAACACTAACCCTTCGCAGTTTCGAAGATTTCGAAGTTTCTGTGACAACACTCTCTATAAAAACCTTATATGCCCCCATGGCATAACTTACAACCCTTGCCCTGAGGGGTGTGTGTGTGTGGGGGGGTATCATCCTCAAAACCTAATTTCCAGAACTTTCATCTACGTTGAACAAAATAGTTATCTCAAAATTTTGATTGGATGTGCTTGAGGAAATGGTGGGCGTGAGAGGGGCGTTAGTTGCCCTCCAATCACTTTCGACTATTAGAAAGGGCACTAGCCTATTCAATTTCCAATCGAAAGAGCCCTTTTTGAAGTCTCTACGAAAACGCTTTCTATAAAAACTTTACATGCCCCCAGGGCATAACTTACAACCCTTGCCTTGAGGGTTTTGGGGGGTTTGTCCTCCTCAAAATCATAATTTCCAGAACTTTCAACTACTTTGAAGAAAATCCCTATCTCAAAATTTTGATTGCATGTGTGTTTGGGGAAATGGTGGGCGTGAGAGGGGGGTTAGTTGTCCTCCAATTACTTTCATCTATTTAAAAACCTTATATGCCCCCAGGGCATAACTTACAATACAACCCTTGCCCTGAGGGTTGTGGGGCGGGGGGGGGGGGGGGGTGTCATCCTCAAAGACATAATTTCCAGAGCTTTAAACTAAGTTAAACAAAATGGCCATCTAAAAATTTGATTGAATGGGTTTGGGGAAATGGTGGATGTGAAATGGGGGTTAGTTGCCCTTCAATCATTTTCGAGTATTAAAAAGGGTACTAGCCCTTTCAATTTTCAATCGAATGAGCCCTTTATATAAACCTTTCTATAACGCCTTTTTATAAAAACCTTATATGCCCCCAGGGCATAACTTACAACCCTGACCCTGAGGGATGTGGGGGGGGGGGGTCATCCTCAGAGACCTAATTTCCAAAACTTTCAACAACGTTGAAAAAATGGCTATCTCAAAATGTTGATTGGATGTGTTTGGGGAAATGGTGGGTGTGAGAGGGGGGTTAGCTGCCCTCCAATCACTTTTGACTTTTAAAAAGGCCACTAGCCCTTTCGATTTCCAATTGAGTGAGCCCTTTTTGAAGTTTCTACGACAACACTATCTATAAAAACCCTATATGCCCCCAGGGCATAACTTACAACCCTTGCCCGAGGGTTGTGGGGGGGGGGGTTGCCATCCTCAAAGACCTAATTTCCAGAACTTTAAACTAAGTTAAAAAAATGGCCATCTCAAAATTTTGATTGAATGGGTTTGGGGAAATGGTGGATGTGAAATGGGGGTTAATCCCCCTTCAATCATTTTCGAGTATTAAAAAGGGTACTAGCCCTTTCAAGTTCCAATCGAATGAGCCCTTTATATATTCCTTTTTATAACACCTTTTTATAAAAACCTTATATGCCCCCAGGACATAACTTACAAACCTTACCCTGAGGGATGTGGGGGGGGGGGTGTCATCCTCAAAGACCTAATTTCCAAAAATTTCAACAACGTTGAAAAAAAATGGCTATCTCAAAATGTTGATTGGATGTGTTTGGGGAAATGGTGGGTGAGAGAGGGGGGGGGGTAGCTGCCCTCCAATCACTTTTGACTTTTAAAAAGGCCACTAGCCCTTTCGATTTCCAAATGAGTGAGCCCTTTTTGGAAGTTTCTACAACAACACTATCTATAAAAACCCTATATGGCCCAGGGCTTAACTTACAACCATTGTCCTGAGGGGTGTGGAGGGTTTGTCATCCTCTAAGACATAATTTCCAGAACTTTCAACTGTGTTGAAAAAAAATGGCTATCTGAAACTTTGTATTGGATGTGTTTGGGGAAATGGTGGGCGTGAGATGGAGGTTAGTTGCCCTCCAATCACTTTCGACTATTAAAAAGGCACTAGCCCTTTCAATTTCCAATCGAATGAGCGCTTTTTGAAGTTTCTACAACATCTCTATTTACAAAACCTTATATGCCCCTGGGGCATAACTTACAACCCTTGCCCTGAGGGCTCTGAGGGGGTTATCATCCTCAAAGACCTAATTTCTAAAACATTTAACTACGTTGAACAAAATGGCTAACTAAAAATTTAATTGGATGTGTTTGGAGAAAAGGTGGGCGTGAGAGGGGGTTAGTTGCCCTCCATCACTTTCGACTATTAAAAAGGGCATTATCCCTTTGAATTTCTAGTCGAATGAGCCCTTTTTCAAGTTTTCTACGACAAAGATTTCAATAAAAACCTTAATGCCCCCAGGGAATAGCTTACAACCCTTGCCCTGAGGGCTGTGGGGAAGTGTCATCCTCCAAGATATAATTTCCGGACCTTTCAACTACTTTGAAATCTCAAAATTTTGATTGGATGTGTTTGGGGAATCGGTGGCCGTGAGAGGGGGTTAGTTGCCCTCCAATCCCTATCGACTGTTAAAAAGGGCTCTAGCCCTTTGAATTTCCAATCGAATGAGCCCTGTTTTAAGTTTCTATGACAAAGCTTTCTATAAAAACCTTATATGTCCCCAGGGCATAACCTACAACCCTTGCCTCAAAAACATAATTTCTATCTGGAAATTAACAACGCTGAACAAAATGGCTATCTCTAAACTTTCATTGTATGTGTTTGGGGAAATAGTGGCCGTGGAAGGGGTGTTAGTTGCCTTCCAATCACTTTCGACTATTAAAAAGGGCACTAGCCATTCCAATTTCCAATCGAATGAGCCCTTTTCGAAGTTTCTACGACAACTCCTTCGGTACGAAGTGCCCTGGCCAAAACCAGAAATAAAAATAATACATTGTGCCAACATCGTTCTTTACTTAATCAGCATTATTGCGCTACCTATGATTAATTTAAAAAAAACTTTTCTTTTCGGAAGTAAAAAAGCGAAGTTGAAACTGTAAAGGAACAAAATTATTGCTTCGCAGATTAGGATATATCTATAAAACTAGCTTAAATAGATTGCTTCTTTATATTTTCAAATACCTGTAGAATTCTAAAACTAGCGCTTCGCTAAAAACAGAAAATTAACCTAAGAAAATGACATGATCTCTAAGCTTCAGAAAATTCCAAGAGTAACCAGCTTTTCGTTGGGTTGGCCTGTTGAGTTCCAGCCGATCAGTCAGGGACTGACGTCCCTGCCCCTAGTCGAGCCATAGAAACCGGTTGGGCGTTGGCCTGGCAGGCTATTCCCGTAAAATAATGCCAGCTAAAGACATGTCAATGATTAGCCTCGGGTCTAAACCTCACAATCTAATACAACTAATGTCAGGCCCTGGATAAAATTTTGAATGCAAACAAACAACTTAAGATCGGCCTATGGAATGTTAGAACCATTTCAACACTGTCAAAAACTGAACAGGTCCTCTGCAAATGCGAAAAATTTGAATTCGACATAGTCACCGTCTCAGAAGCAAGACAGAAAGGCTGTGGCGAGAAAAAAGCCGCAGTGACCTTAAGATGTTTAAAATATAATGCAGCAAAACAACTGAAAGTCCCTTTGCTGGAGTTGTGGCAATATTAGGTCCAAAAGCTCCATATACTCATAGAAACTGGTTAATAAAAGAACAGTGTATGCAATATTTGATCCTAATGATGCCAAATTTTCGCTGATCGTGTCCTACACATCCAAAAATAATGCGGATGACGCTATTAAAGATGAGTTCCATATAACCCTAAATCAGTGGTCGACTCAGTCCCTCTCCACGAGGTTACCTATGCTACAGGTGACCATAATGCAAAAGTTGACCAAGAATGATCCTACTGCCATGAAGCGACGGAACACCACGAAATCAGTAGTATAAGCGAAAACTGTGATCGATTTGCAGACTTCACGATGGGGAACGACATGCCGATCGGCAGCACGTCCTTTCAGCATAAAAACATCCATAAATACGCTTAGAAACCACCGGATGACACCACCAAAAATCAAATCGACCATTTCCTGATTGACCAGAGATGACAGACGAGCTAAAAAGATGCTTGAAATTTTAGAAGCACCAACATGGGTTCAGACCACGAAGTAGAAGTCAACACATTGGAACTGAAACTGAATTCAAACGATCGGAATTAGAAGTCGCACATACTCTTAAAGTTTTGACGTAGAAAAGCTAAGTGACAAAGACGTCCAATCTTCATTTGGTATAAAACTGTCCAATAATTTGAAGCCCTAGATGACCTTTCCAGACGACGAAGAAGAATTTTCAGAGATGACAGCAACAGTGGATATCCACAAAGACCTGAGATCTCATAGCAAATCGCAAGAAACTGGAGCCGAACTCTCTTGGGATAAATGGGCAATCAATATTGAACAAAAGCTTGGCGTACACAGAAGCTGACAGAAATATAAAGAAAAGTGCTAGGCCAGACAAATGGTAATATATAAACGAAAAGGCTAGGCAAGCCGAAGAAGCAGCAAGCTGTGGAAACACTCTTACCAAAGGAATAGTTGGCAAGTCAAGCCTGCACGAGTGCCCAGTAGAGAATGAAGGGAGGGAAACTCCTGACAGACGTGGAAGAACAAAAGGAGCGATGGGCTAGGTATTTTGATTCTCTATTAAATCACCAACCATCCGTTGTTTCGCCTGATATACCAGACACGCCTTTGTTCAATCTCTGCACCAGTGACGACAAGCCGACAAGATAACTCTCAGTAGCTAAAAAAACTGAAAAGTGGAAGACCCAGGTACAGACTGTATTTCAGCGGAAATAACCAAGTCATAGTCCAGAGGCAACAGAGGCATCAATCTTCGTCGATCCCATCAAAGCTCTTCTCGACTATAATACTAGGAAAATTCCATAATAACCTTGATCCCCACTTGCGTAAAAAAGACGTGAATTCCGTCCCAAAGCAAACCTGTTTCCGCCTGATCTTTACTCAGTTTATGATACTGGAGAATCTAATTAATGGAGACACTGCTTGAACATACTCTTCCTGGACTTCCAGAAAGCGGTTGATTCACACGATCGTCAAACCCTGTGAAGAATCCAGAGAAACTAGTTCGTCTAATAGTTTCCATGTATGAAGATACGGAATCCAACAATGATGATTCTAATGGTGCACTTTTCATTTAAATTTTAAGCCAGTTTTAAGGGTTTTCAGGCTCTTTTGTTTTCGAAAATAAAACTTTCACTATTAAGGTTAACCGAAATAATAGTTACCATTCCTGAATCAGCTACAAAAGCATTTTTTTTCTCATAAAGCAATCTTTTTTAAATACGTTTTTGAACTATTGGTTACTATGGGCTGTGGTTCGCTGTGTACTAGATTGCAGTTATCTCTGCAACCATGATATCTAATTTCTATAGATTTCAATTTGGTTGTAGGACTGGACAATCAACAGAAAAAACTTTGATGTTAATATTATGGATTTAATGCATAACAATCATAATAATGCTTCAGTTTTTAATTACATAAAAAACACTTTATATATGCTAAATTTTTCTTTTCGATGAAACCAAAAATCTATATATTATGGAGTTATGCCTTCTTGATCAAAAGATATAGTTGACCCAACCGGAGCTTTTTCAATTTGGATAAATGTTGAGATTATTGATTTCCTACAGGGTCTTCATTCTGGGTCTAGTGTTATTTTTGATGTTTATAAATGATCTATCTGGTTAATTACAAGAAAATAGTGTTATATTATTATTTGCAAATTGTTGGAAAAATCTAAAAGTGAATGTAATAGTAATAGTAGGATAAATAGTAAATTAGGATAAACATGATAAATAAAGCTAATAGTAGGAGTATTCTCCTAAGGATCATTTGTCCTAAAGGAGAAAACGACTGTTTTCTCCTAATACATTGGTTCTAAATTTTGCTAAACGGTGTTAAAGATTTTTAGTCTATTGATCGACTTTTTATTATTTATGAACATTTTACTTTATGACATTATATTAATCAATTACGACTTATACTAGCATAGTACATCAATTGCATTAATTATTTGAAGCACAAAGTAACTATCCAAATTTACAAAATCATAACCTTACACCTGTCACAAATTGACTTTTTTTTAAATTGTCGTCAAATATTTTATTTGAAATTATTTTTAAAGGTTACATAACCCTTAAAAAGCCTCAAAAAGGGAAGTTAAGGTTACAAAAATGTATCTTGCAGACAAGCAGGGTTGCTACCACGGTCAGTTCTTAAAGTGCTACAATTACCCAATTTTGTGTGCTATACAGCGATTTTCGGTGCTACAGTCACAAAATTGACTGTAATAGTGCTAAAATAGAAGGTGGCAACCCTGCAGACTAGTCAACAAAGGAATATGTACCTATAGAATTGATTATCTCGGTAATTCCCAACCAATGACTAGCCTTTAGCTCTAAAAAAACAATTCTGTGACATTATAAAACTGACACCTGCAGCCTGAAGCTAATTGGCTATTTTTCATTATGCTGTCAGTCAAGGCCGTATCCAGGGGGTGGGGGGTTGCCCCCTCCCCCAAATGTTTGTCCGACTCGTAAAAACAAAAATGAATATAAAAAATTTTTGATGCGTTTTAAAAAAATTGTAGTCCCCCCGAAAAAAAATTATTCTGTATTCCCCCCCCCCAAAAAAAAAAATAATAACCTTTGTAACCCTGCTTTCAGTAGGTTTCAATAAAATTATAATGCATTTTCAACGTAACTTTTGAAGGTCTACCCTGTTTTATATCACAGCTGAAGATCGACTTCAAATTTTCAGGAAAAGTTTTCATTTTTAGAAGGAGGAGTAAGGGGGCTTAAAATTTTGTGTTAGGGAGAATGGGTAAAAATATTTTTCTTCTGCCATCACAAAACAATATAAGCAATGGTTCTTTTTTCAGTTTTATGCCTGTTGTCCAACAGGCTCTTTGGCTAGTTTTTATAATGAATTTTGTTTTTTATAGATTCTACTTATTAAATCCCTTGTATATTTACTTATTATAGACTCCCAGCTATTCAAAAACGATAAACCTAGACTGTTGATCTATTTCGCCACAGAAGTATAATAAGAGAAAAAGATTTCCCCCATATGTGTCTGTTTTTTTACAAAACAAACTCCAAATTATTGTAGCAGGCCAAGCAAGAAAAAAATCTTGATGAGATTCTATTTTTTTTTTCTCTTTGCTTATTTTCTTATTTTGGGGTGACACTTTCTTCCTTATTCAAATTCGGCATCTTATTTTCTCCTTCCTTTTACTTTGTTTTCTCTCCCTTGTTTTTACAATACTGTATATTGATTGATGTTTGATAGAGGAACTTCATCAAGTATATATCCCTTGTCTTAGGAGCTATACTATAAGACGGGATATTTTTTTTTTCATGCTTTGTAATTATTTGTTAGCAGATTAACTCCTTCAAACAATGACAGAAAAGAAAAAAATATTTTGGTCCTCTGGCGGACGGTATTTACCCGCCTTATTAATCTCCAATAGCGCAGTTAAGAAGTCTGAAAGCCAGTTTTTTTTTTTCTCCTACGACCAAAACTTGGAGCATCTATAAAACGAAGCATTCATTAGAATCCTAAAATCAAGCACTAATATACTCCAATTCTAAGAGATACACCAGCAATTGTTGCAACTTCTCTGACAAATTTTTTGCTAGGCTAAGGATAACCAAAGGTTCTTTATTTACTATGTCTTATAAAGCTGATATAACCTTTTCTTGTAAAGAAAAGCAGGTTATCCAAAAACTAGGAAAAAACAAACAGAAGGAAGTCCCCCTAGATATTGAAAAACCTACTCCCTTCACAAGTCTTCGCGAATCGACGCCACTGTTTGTACTAAAGAAAAAAGGATTCCACGAGGCAGATCTTCAAAATTAGAGGCAGTTCGCAACTTCAACTTAAAATTAGAACTAAAATGTGGTTTTTTACCAATAAACTGCCATCTATTCCGCCACTAGTTTTCTATGGAAGTTTGCGCATTATATAATAGGAAAGTCAGTGCCGATCAAAAGAATGTAAAGCGGATAAAACTAACTTAGAATAAATGTGACTAAACATAGATCATGAAATAATTACTGTTGAATAATATTGATATAAGCAGTCATCTGGAATAAGCTAAATATGCAGATAGCGTTAATTGCACTGGCTTGACAAACTTGACACTCTGATTGAGTGAAAGGAGCCAACTTATGATTGGTTTTTGATATTTTTTATCAGCTCCAGCAATTCAAAGAAAAACTGAACACCAAAAAGATAAACGTTTATCAACTTAAGAAGGTCTAGGCTATAGTTATATATATATGAATTACTGAAAAAAGAATGACTTACTTATCATCTGGATTCAAGGTCTCATCAATTTCAAATTTATACTGGAATCCAGAGCATCCTCCTCCCTCTACGATGATCCTCAAAAATCTGTGGTCAGGCGCTACTATTTTCAACCTCTTAACACAATCATCTGATATTACTATTTGTGGTTGGGCAGTTACATAAAGCCTGCATAGTCTGAAACATAAAGATCTTGTAACAAAAAAAATTAATAAACACTATGAAAATCTTAGTCTCTGAAATTCCAAAAAATAATCAAATTATTCTTGTACCTAGCCCGAAAACCTATGTGTGATATAGGAAATTGTGCAATCTGGTCCACTGCTGACTAATTTTGAAAGAGCATTCAAGAACTAATCTGACCAAGTCCACTCTTTCCGTGTACTGAGGTTTTATCATCAGCTGAAAATTTTTGTTGGGCATTTGTCATCCTGAAGAATTTGACTGACTCTTAGCTTAGTAGATTCCCAATTATCAGGTTCTTAAAACATAGCAATCAACACAGCAAAACAACCATAAAGAATGCGTTTGCCGTCAAACACTTAGCATGTTTTCATACGGCCAATTTAGTTAAACCAATCGCATAATTCACTCAATTGTACGCACTTTAATAAAGAACATAAACAACCCCAAGAACCTTCAACATTCTCTCAACCGGACGTTCAATGAACTGAAATAATTAGAAGCAACGAACATGTTTTAATATCCTCTGTTTTTATTGTTCTGCAATTATATATATATATATATATATATATATATATATATATATATATATATATATATATATATATATATATATATATATATATATATATATATATATATATATATATATATATATGGCGAAATATATATATATATAAAATTTTTATATATATATATATATATATTATTATATATATATATATATATATATATATATATAATTTATATATCAGGAGGATATATATAAATTTTTTATATATATAATTTATATATATATATATATATATATATATATATATATATATATATATATATATATATATATATATATGTATATATATATATAAAATTTCGTATCTGTAATATCTCAAAAACAGCTAAGAGCATTAGGTTGTCACTCTTGGGGAATCCAAAGACACTACCTGCATCTAGACTGTAAAAAGGGCATCTCTGCGCCATTGCAGGTACAGTTACGGGTATAATTTGACAGCTTAAGGGCCGAACCTGAAATTTTGAAGGAATACTGAAATATTAAAGGTTGTAAGATTATGGGGGCCAGAATGGCCTCAGCCGTATAGAAGACCGAAAATTATGCAGATTTTTAATTGATTTATTTTAAAAAATATTTCCCCTACCCATCTATCCAGAGTTCTTTAGTATAACTATTGTTACAATTTGCTGCAAAATTTTATCCAAACTGTAATTATCAAGCAAAAATCATAATTCTAAAACAAAAAAAAAAAACTTAGCCAAAATTCTTTATATCAACCAAAAAGAAATCTTAATTGAAATTGAAGAGAAATTAATTAGAAAAACTTTTTCCAAAAAGAATTTTTCAAAGTAGGCCTAAAGGTAAAGATCTAAATATATCCAAAGACGATCAGAAAAAAAAATAAATAAAAAAAATCCAAACAATAATTTAGACCTGAAACGAACAGAAATTACAATGTGCAATTAAGTCAAACTTAAAACAAAAAGAAATTACCGACAACAGGAGTAGGGCTAACGCCCTACAGACAATGCGTTGGTTATGATGGGGGAGCAAGGTGGTGGTGTTTAGGCAAAGCTGTCAGAAGACTGCCCAAGTTTATTTATGCTTGGTTGTTCAGGCCATTCCATTCAAATATGTGCTAGTGCTGCCGGCAAACAATTACCAAAAGAAATTGAAGTTTTTTTTTGGATGTATATGGCTGTATTTTGTTGGAGCCCAAAACAGGCCAGTGAGATAATAGAATTATAAAAGTAAATGGAATTGAAAGAACATCAAATTTTGAGAGATATAGCAACTCGATGTTTGTCTAGACAGCCGTTGTAGCTTGATATTTGGATCAGTGGGATTGCTTGACTTTATTCTTCCGTGCGGTAAGTCTTAAAGAGGCCAGCAAGCTAGGAAAGGCCTCTGCCATACTAAAAAAATCTGCTGTCAGCGGTTTTCAAGGCTCACTTTCCCTTCCTGGTGTATATTTTGAAGTTTATCAAATATCTAAACATGCAATTTCACGCAGAAGACACCCAGATTCATCTTATCTATAATCGTTTTTCTGTACAGACACACAATAGCATCAAGTGTACAGGACAATAGCATCTCACTTTGTGTTGCCTAGTTATACCAAAGATAGTGATTTCCGCCTCATAACCTACATGACACCAACTACTACGTTGATGTCAAGGACGTGGAATGCAGGGGTCAAGTGGAAGTGATTTTTGCCAAAAAAAAAAGGTATCTCTATCTGCTGCAGTTGAGTTTAAAAAAAAGAGTGCAGGAAATTTTTGATCGTGCTCTGTCATGAGATGAGAAAGCGCTTTTTCAACTCCAGGTATTCATTGGTAAGAAACTTCGATTGGCTTCATCCACGCTATGCTATGGGAGTCGAGTAAAATTAGCCAAATCTTGCACCGCTAAGAGATTACCCTTTTGCTCTGAGCTTGGTACTTCAATTGACTCAGATCCAGCCGTGTTTTGAACTCAAAACACGGCACGACTTTTGGGTTTACAAGCAAGAAGATGTCAAATGGATCAAAGCGTTTTCCTCTGCTCGGGCGTTTCACTTTAAGCCTGCTTGTTCTCCCACACGCCTCCGCTGATGCTGAGCGAACTTTCTCAGCTGCCAGTCTGTACAGAACCAGCATTAAAAATTGTCTCGGTTTCACCACCTTGAACAGGCTTCTCAGTGCAAAACGCACAGTCTCAAAGAATTGGAAACCACCCTTGAAAATGGTTCTGCATCCAAAGTGGAAAACTGTGTAAAAGGATGTAAAAAAGCTAGGCTACAAGAAGAAAAAGCAGAAAAATGACCAACTAGGAAAAATTTTCCTCTTTTTTTTCCTTTTTTTTAATGTTACAGTTTTATTACGTTCGTATGGTTTAACCTGATTGCTTGTGCAATATAGTCGAAATACTTATGTTAAATTAATTTAGTTTTGATTAGTAGAGTCGACCAAGAACTTATGAGGATGACCAGTGAAGTATGTTTTCCACGCGTAACTTGCCGGTGGGTAGCCTAGTCTGTTGACCTATGGGAATTTGTGGTGTTAGCCACTTTCATGGCGTGATTCCTGATATGTTATGTTTGTAGCTTCTGGCGCTCGTTACTCATCCTATAGGTGGATTATAAGTTGTTGACATTACGTTATTGGTTTTCTTACTTTATCAAATATTCAACTTAATGCCCAAAATTTCGAAAAAAAGGATTAACCCCAAAAATCAGCTTCGAGAACACTTTCAGAACACTTTACTGAAACCTTCTTCTAAAATGCTTTTAGCGGTTTGGAACTGCTATTTTGTCAAGCTGAGAAAGTCTATAGAAGCATTCTTCATATGTCAAGCTATGATGTTGCTACTGCCTTGGATTTATTTTTCATGCTCTTGCACTAGAACCTTTTCTCAGTTTTCAGCGAAATCAATTAAACATAACTACCGGACCGGCTAGCGTCGCAAAGTGACGCGAGCGGCAAATTTTTAACCTACTGTTCAGATGATACAAATTAATCTCTTGTGGTACAACTTTGGTCGGAAAACTGGTACAATTTATCTCAAAGCGTTGGCAACACTGGACCTCAGTGTCATTTGCACTTTACTGAAAATAAAATGTATTTTAAATGTATTCACCTTCATAACCGAATTCAAAATTATTGAGAATCCCAGGAATGAATCACATTAAATATTAAACAGTAAGTCTACTTTCATTAGTGCTTTTCATTCATCTTCGTTAGTATTCTGATTTTCTTTTTTTTTTTTTTCGTTGACGTTACGACAAACAAAAACACATTGTTCGAAATAAAATAAAAATGGTAAAGCGTAAATAACACTCTGGTCTTTAGAGGGCTTAGGGGGAGTCTTTAGAAGGCCTTAGGCTTCGTCCTGTTTGCAATAAGTTTTGTTCGTTTCGGCCGTTGTTTATTTATTGATGGTGATTTCTATTCGTTATAAGCTTGAGTCTTTATTTGACATTTTTCTGCTCTTTACTCTAATGTAGCTCTCTACCTTTCTTTGATAAATTTCATTTTTAGAAAGTTTTATATTTTATTTAATGCCTAAAAAGTCAAGAATCTTACCCAGTGTAGTAGAAGTTATAAGAAAAAAGAAAAGGTACAGGATATCACGGCAGACACTTTGGACGGCCTAGCTAACTTTGGTGGGCTCAGGCATTGTCATTCATCATTCAAACTTCAACTTTAGCATCAGGCACAAAATACCCAGTATTTTATTCATTGTGAAAAAAGTTTTTTTTTTCTTTGATAATTTCATGGCCAGTATATTATACTGTTGCTTTTAAAGGTATGCTTCTTTCTAGTTTTTTAGAAATTCCATAAAACCAGATACAGAGAAACTGGCCGTTTCTAAATCAAAACATATAATGTACAATTTTCATGGATCTAAACAAAGTCCATGTTCTTCATGTTTTGACTAGATGGCACCGTTTAAAAAATCTCAACGTAGGAGGTGAAGTGGTATTAGGAATTATTGATATAAATAATTTCTTAGACCACACTGCTTTTCCATTTACAAAAAATTAAACAAGAAAAACGGGTTTTAATTTCTATAAAGCAGTGAATACAAAACACTTAATTAAACAAAAATACTCCGAATATTTCGGCCCCACATCCGGGAGCCTTTCTCAACGAAATAAAAAAAAAAAAACAAAAAAAAAAATTCTTACATCAACATAAAAAACATACTAAACAAACAAAAGACAAAATATAAATTAATATAGAAAAGAAACTCACATATTAAATAAACAATTCCCTTCACTGGCGTAAAAACAAAATCGAATGCTTGAAATGATTGGAACACGCCTTCTCACAGAATATAAATGGAAATCTATCAAAAATGAGAATATATTTATACTTAAACTAAAACAAAAAAGGTCAGTTAACCCCCGGCCCATAACCGCTAAATAGATCTCACAGGTTCATCACCCAATGTTTGAATTATAAATTGAACAGATTCGTTTGCTTGCAAGCTTAGCTGCAGTTCGTTTACCTTTCCAGCATTTAACCCAGTCTGACCTTTGTCCGCAAGGTCATCATTCGTATCCGAACTATTATCAAAAATAGTACTGGTTGAAAATTTTACCTGCTTTTTAATTAAACTATTATAAATCGAATTGATCCTAAAATCCCCTTCATCTCTATTGAAACTAATAGCCCCATATATTATCTTTTTATTTCTATAATTTCCCTGAAGCTTTGTAAAAGTCCTACAGACGTATCTACTATTTTTGTTTGATCAAATAAAATACTATGATGAAGAAAATTTATAAAGATGTTCTGCAACAGCTGACTCAAACGTTTCAGGTGTTTTGTTTTGTTTTAGAGCGCAATCTATTGCATTCTTGTGTTGCTGTAGCCTATTTTGTAAAATCTGTTGTGTTCTTCCCACATAAAATTTACCACAAGAGCATGAAATTTTGTATACTCCCTTTTGCAAATTTCTCGGTACCTTGTCTTTCCCTTTATTTAACAACGAGCTTATATTTTGTCCTGATTTAAATGCTGTATTATATTATGTTTTTTTAGTTCTCTTCTTAATTTTTGTGATAATATTGGGATAAAAGGCAAAGTTATGTAATTTGTTTTCTTGATTTGACCCATCTTCTTCTAATATTTTTGGTTCCGTCAACTTTTTTTTCCTTTTTTCAATTATTTGAGAAATCATATTTTCCGGATAGCCATTACCTATTAGAATATCCTTATATAAAATTAGTTCATTGCTTATGTATTTCTGGTGATGCTAATTTTAATACCCTATCAATTAAAGAAATAACCACGCCCCTTTTACCTGGATCGGATGATTTGATGTGAAAGACAAGTAACGGTTGTTATTAGTCGGTTTACGGTAAATTGAAAACGCTAGTTCGTTATTATTTCTATGGATAAAAAATATCTAGAAACGGTAAACTTATTCTCTGTTTCCTTTTCAATTGTAAAAATTGATTCTCCTCCCAGATTATTTAAATGTTCCAAAAAACCTTCAATTTCTGATTCCCCGTAATTCCAAATAACTAAAATATCATCCATATATCTGCCCCAAAATTTAGGTTTTAAAAAAATATGTTTCTATAGCTAAATTTTCTACATACTCTACATAAAATATTTGCTAACAACGGACTTAAGGCCCTCCCATTGCCAATCCCCTAATTTGATGGTAAAAATTATCTCTAAACGTGAAGTAATTAGTATACCTGCTAGTTATTCTGACTAAATTTAATATAGTTTTCCAGTTCAATTCCCGAAGATAATTCTTCTATCTCATTTTTACGTTCCTCAAGTTTTTGGATAAAATACTAAACGATTTATCGAAAGGAATATACGTATACATGGATTTATATCAAACTGACAGTTTTGATATAAAATCCATGTATACGTATATTCCTTTCGATAAATCGTTTAGTATTTTATCCAAAAAACTTGAGGAACGTAAAAATGAGATAGAAGAATTATCTTCGGGAATTGAACTGGAAACTATATTAAATTTAGTCAGAATAACTAGCAGGTATACTAATTACTTCACGTTTAGAGATAATTTTTACCATCAAATTAGGGATTGGCAATGGGAGGGCCTTTAAGTCCGTTGTTAGTAAATATTTATGTAGAGTATGTAGAAAATTTAGCTATAGAAACATATTTTTTAAAACCTAAATTTTGGGGCAGATATATGGATGATATTTTAGTTATTTGGAATTACGGGGAATCAGAAATTGAAGGTTTTTTGGAACATTTAAATAATCTGGGAGGAGAATCAATTTTTACGATTGAAAAGGAAACAGAGAACAAGTTACCGTTTCTAGATATTTTGATCCATAGAAATAATAACGAACTAGCGTTTTCAATTTACCGTAAACCGACTAATAACAACCGTTACTTGTCTTTCACATCAAATCATCCGATCCAGGTAAAAAGGGGCGTGGTTATTTCTTTAATTGATAGGGTATTAAAATTAGCATCACCAGAATACATAAGCAATGAGCTAATTTTTATTAAGGATATTCTAATAGGTAATGGCTATCCGGAAAATATGATTTCTCAAATAAATGAAAAAAGGAAAAAAAAAGTTGACGGAACCAAAATATTAGAAGAAGATGGGTCAAATCAAGAAACAAATTACATAACTTTGCCTTTTATCCCAATATTATCACAAAAATTAAGAAGAGAATTAAAAAAACATAATATAAATACAGCATTTAAATCAGGACAAAATATAAGCTCGTTGTTAAATAAAGGGAAGACAAGGTACCGAGAAATTTGCAAAAGGGAGTATACAAAATTCCATGCTCTTGTGGTAAATTTTATGTGGGAAGAACACAACAGATTTTACAAAATAGGCTATAGCAACACAAGAATGCAATAGATTGCGCTCTAAAACAAAACAAAACACCAGAAAACGTTTGAGTCAGCTGTTGCAGAACATCTTTATAATTTTCTCATCATAGTATTTTATTTGATCAAACAAAAATAGTAGATACGTCTGTAGGATTTTTACAAAGCTTCAGGGAAATTATAGAAATAAAAAAGATAATATATGGGGGTATTAGTATCAATAGAGATGAAGGGGATTTTAGGATCAATTCGATTTATAATAGTTTAATTAAAAAGCAGGTAAAATTTTCAACCAGTACTATTTTTGATAATAGTTCGGATACGAATGATGACCTTGCGGACAAAGGTCAGACTGGGTTAAATGCTGGGAAAGGTAAACGAACTGCAGCTGAGCTTGCAAGCAAACGAATCTGTTCAATTTATAATTCAAACATTGGGTGATGAACCTGTGAGATCTATTTAGGGGTTATGGACGGGGGTTAACTGACCTTTTTTTGTTTTAGTTTAAGTATAAATATATTCTCATTTTTGATAGATTTCCATTTATATTCTGTGAGGAGGCGTGTTCCAATCATTACAAGCATTCGATTTTGTTTTTACGCCAGTGAAGGGAATTGTTTATTTAATACGTGAGTTTCTTTTCCTGTTTTATTTATATTTTGTCTTTTGTTTGTTTAGTATGTTTTTTATGTTGATGTAAGAATTTTTTTTTTTTCGTTGAAAAAGGCTCCCGGATGTGGGACCGAAATATTCGGAGTATTTTTGTTTAATTAAGTGTTTTGTATTCACTGCTTTATAGAAATTAAAACCCGTTTTTCTTGTTTAATTTTTTGTGAATTATTGATATGGAAGGGGCAATGGCTCTGCAAGTAAAATTAGGACAATACTTAGTGATTGGTAAATTCCTCCTATAAAAATGTTTCGCCAAAGCGGTCTTTTTTGGTTTCCGTGAATGATTTAAACATTTGGGAAAGCGTTTGGATAATTATCATGAGATAATGACAGGATTTAGAGGCACGTAAATTAATCAAAAAGTGAATGGCATAATTTTAGAGTACACAAGTTAGTTTTTAAAAACAAAAGATTTGGAACCAATGGTTTAGATTATATGCAATTATATGAGGTTGGCAAAAATCGAAGTTTATACGGTTATACGACCCTTATTAAAAGATAATGTGATACGAATATGGCATTTTAATGGGATACGTTTTTTGTGTATAAGGTGATATAGAATTTGTTTACTCAGGCAGGAAGGATGGGGTATATAGACAGGGAGTAGGGCTCATGATGAATAAGGAAGCTGCTAAGTCTTGTTTAGGCTGGGAAGGTATTAATAATAGAATACTAATTGCTCATTTTATGACTAAAAAGTTCAGGGTATCAGTTATAGTAGTATACGGCCCTGTAGAACCGACTGACGGAGATACTAGTGACTCAGATGAATTTTACTTACAGTTACAGGAGCAAATAGACAGGGTCACAGGTAGAAATATGATGTTATTACTGGGAGATTTTAACGCAAAGGTTGGTAGAAATAGGAATAGATGGTATCCTACCCTGGGTAATTTTGGTGTAGGAAAATAAAACAGTAATGGATACAGACTTTTGCATTTTTGTAGGTATAACAATCTAGTTATAACCAATACGGTGTTTGGTCATAAAATGGCTCATAAGTTAACATGGTATTCACGTGATGGTAAGACAGCAAAACTTATTAATTATGTTATAGTAAACCGAAGACTGGCAGGATTAATATAAGATACTAGGGTATATAGGAGTGCCGTTATGGATATTAAAAGCAAAGATCACCATCTAGTAGTGTCAAGGGTTAATTTAAAGCTGAAATATCGGAAGGGTAACTACCTCCCGGGAAGTTATGATGTTAGTAGACTTCAGGATCAGAATTTGAGAGAAACTTTCCAGGAACAGTTGAATACTAAACTTGAGAGTTTAAAATTTGATAATGTGGAAGATGGTTGGAATCATTTTTAGAAAAATAATTTGTGAAGTTGCTGAAGGTGTATTAGGGAAGAAAGCTAGAACTGCAGCTAAGAATATTAGTGAAAAAGCTTTATGTTTAATAGAAAGGAGAAAGGACTTGTACAAGAATTATCTGAGTGATAGATCATATGAAAATAAAAGGAATGTAAAGAAAGTGGAGAAAGCATTAAAATATGAACTAAGGAGATGTGAAGTGGAGGCCATGGATAAAATTGCCGAGGATCTGGAAGATGCAGCTAGACGGCATAATAGTAAAATATTGTACTGGCATGTTAACAAATTGAGAGGGAGTAGTCAATCCAGACTTGGCCGGTTAAAGATAGGAATGGGCCGCAATTAGCGACAAGGAAAAAACTAAAGAGAGATGGGCCGAACATTTCGAGAATTTGCTTAACCGAGATAGAGTTGCAGGAAAAATATAGAGGAAAATGAAAAAGTTTGTGATACCTTGGATGTGAAAGAAGATTTGTTTTGTGAGGAAGAATTAGCAACGGTACTAAAAGGATTAAAAAATAATAAGGCTCCAGGTGCTGATAGGATGGTAAACGAGTTTCTTAAAAATGGTGGCTCTGAGGTTAGAAATAAGTTACTGAAGATTATGAAATATGATTTTTAAAAAGGGGAAGTACCTAACGATTTTAGGAAAACCTTAATTAAGCAACTCTATAAGAAAGGGGATAAAAGTGAGTGTGGTAATTATCGAGGCATTAGTCTGGTCTCTGTAGGTAGTAAATTACTTAGTAATATGATACTTTTTAGACTGAGAGATGCCGTAGACAAAGTTTTAAAGAGAAGAACAGTGCGGTTTTAGAAAAGGTAGAGGATGCGTTGACCAAATTTTCACTCTTAGGGTAATAATTGAGAAGTGCCTGAGTTTCAAACACCTTTGGTCCTCAGTTTCATAGATTATGAGCAAGCGTTCGATTCTGTTGATAGAAGAGCTTTGGTAACGGTTTTATCCTTGTATGGTATACCAGACAAATACATTAAAGTGATTAGTGGATGTACGAGAATAATACCGCTGCGGTTAAGGTAGGAAATGAGGTAAGCAGCTGGTTTTGTATTAAATCAGGAGTTAAGCAGGGTTGTGTTCTATCCCCCTTTATATGAATTATTTTGATGGACTTTGTTTTAAGGAGCACAGGAAAGGCAATGGGAGACCATGGAATCAAATGGGGAGGAAAAAGTCTCCCGGACTTGGATTATGCTGATGATTTAAGCATCCTAGATGAAAGTGTGAGCAAAATGAATGAAGCTTTAGAGGTTTTGCGATTTCAGGATGCTAGAATTGGTTTGAAAATTAATGTTAGGAAGAATAAGTCACTAAGGCTAGGAATAAGTGAAGATGAAAAAGTGACGTTGGGTAATGAAAAGATTGATCAGGTGGGCAGCTTCACTTACCTTGGTAGTATTATTAGTACAGATGGTGGGAGCAGTGTAGATGTTAAAAGTAGAATAGCCAAGGCTCAGGGTGTTTTTTCACAGTTTAAAAAAAGTTTGGAAGAATAGGAAGATAAGTCTGCAACCAAGATTAGAATATTAGAAGCTACAGTGATGACAGTGGTCAAATATGGCTCTGAAGCATGGACACTCCGAAAAGCGGATGAAGATTTGCTAGATGTTTTTCCAGAGAAATTGCTTAAGGATTGTTCTGGGTACCCGGCTGACTGACCGTATTTCAAACAATAGGCTTTACGAAAAATGTGGTTCAATACCGCTCTCTAGGGCTATAATGAAAGACTGGTTGAGGTGGCTAGGGCACGTTGTGCGGATGAAGGATGACAGATTGTCGAAGATTGTTCTTTTCAGCCAATCGTCTAGGGCTAAATGGAAAGCAAGTCGTCCCCGTCTGGGGTGGGAGGACGTCATAAAGAAAGATTTAAAGGAAATGAGAACTTCATTGGCGGGTGTAAAAAGGGAGACTTTGAATAGACTGGGGTGGAGGAGGAGCGTGCGTAGCTGTGTTGCCCTCAGGCGGCTTGGTGCTGCGGTGAGTTGTTAGTAAGTAAATAAGTACTTGACTTAAGACTAATCAAAGTATTGTAAATGCACTATGCAACGTTACTGATTGACATGCTAATGTCTAACTTTTCCCAATCTGTAACAGGAGCAAAAATTCTCTCTCTTCCGCTTAAATTCGACCAATTGAAGCAGATTGAAAGTTATTTATAACCCGCAACGTTACAGCCTAATCAGCCAATCATTTGATTAATTAGCCAAAAAAGTAAGTTTAATAATTATTTTCTTTTAACCGCAAACGCAAAACATTCATGCAGTAAAAATGTTAACAATAAGTGCAGACGTACTGGGGTTTACCTGTTTAAACAATATTTAGCAGATAAAGAAGAACTGGGAAATATGATCCGACATTGCTGGTATTCAAGGAGGCATCAAGGATACGCCCTCCCCCCTCCCATACTAAAGGCCACTATAGGATCAGTATTTAAGACTGAGAAAGCTGCCACAACTCAACCACTTGCCCCCACTGTGATTCTAAACATTGTACCGTTTCTTTTTAGAATGTTTAGATTATAGGAATTTTAATGTTTTGAGCTATGAGAAACCTAATAAGCCTAGAATCTCACTCTATTTAATGTAAGTTACAAAAAAAACTCAGTAGAGGTCGCTGCAGTGTCTATTTTGGAAGGGCCCAGCTAAGCATCAGTGAACCTTTGTCAGATTATCGAGCTATTTTCTAACTTCCCAAAATGCTTAAAATTTCTTTTTTTACTCCAAATTTCTCAATTTTAAAGGGTCTTATTTCCAAGAAAAATCTACAAAACTTTTTAAAATTAATAATAACAAAAAATGAACAAAATGAAATTCCAACTTTTAAATGAACAAAAGTGGTTCACCCAATGGTTTCACTGTAAGGATTTTTCTAAGGAAAAAGAACAGAAATAGAACATTAACGTCTATTTTGCGTTTACACCAATAGCCTCCCTCACTAAGAAAAACCACAGATCTTCCCCAAATAGACACTGGTTGAGGAAACTCATGTTTACATAATTCCTTAACATGTTACCTTTTAGTCGGTCTCCAAAGCCCTCGCAGCATTCGTATTCATAAATCCAGTGAGCCTGGAATATACCACCACTACCTGAAAATATAATAATGTATAAAGGAACAAAATTTACTTAAACCATACCCAATATGCTCATGTCAAGGTTGACAGAAAATTTACTAGCAAATTAAATAGAATTGCGTCCCTTTAATGTCTGTAAGGGATAATGGTGCCAAACTTCACGTGGTGCTCCAGAGGGTGCTCCTATCCACAAATAGGAGCCTACCACTGCTAATTTCGGTCAACACCCAGCCACTGAACCTCCTGCCCACTGTCTGGCCATAGACGACGTGTTTTGCGAAAAAAGCTACAAATACTGGATGACTGAAGGAAAATGGTATCATATGCAGCGCAATAGCGCTGCCTAAATAAAGAGCAATGTGGGCACAATGTATTTTTGTTTTTCTTTTTTAGACGAGGGCACTTCGTATAGAAGGGACTATCGTAAAAACTTCAAAAGGGGCTTATTCGATTGGAAATTGGAAGGGACTGTGGCCTTTTTAATAGTCGAAAGTGATTGGAGGGCAACCAGCCCCCCTCCCTCCAGGCCCATTATTTCCCCGAACACACCCAATCAAAATTTTGAGATAGCTATTTTGTTCAGCGTAGTTGAAAGATCCAGGTAGTATGTCTTTGAGGACAAGACAACCCCCAACAACCCTGATGGTGAGGGTTGTAAGTTATGCCCTGGAGGCATATAGGTTTTTTTTTATAGAAAAAGTGGTCGTATAAACTTCGAAAGGGTCATTCAATTTGAACTTGAAAGTCTTAGTACCCTTTTTAATAGTCGAAAGTTATCGGAGGGCAACCAGCGCCCCCCCCCCCCCCACGCCCATCATTTTCCGAAACACTCCCAATCAAAACTTTGAAATAGCCATTTTGTTTAGCGTAGTTGAAAGGTCCAGTAATTATACCTTTGAGGATGACAACCCCCCACACAGCTCTAAGGGCAAGGATTGTAAGTAATGCCCAGGGGGCATATAAGATTTTTATTGAAAGGATGGTCGTATAAACTTCGGAGGGGACTTATTGGATTAGAAATCAGAAATTATAATGGCGTTTTCTAAGAGGCAGGGTCATCGGAGGGCAACTACCCCCCCCCCTCACGTCCTCTTTTCCCCAAATGCATCTGATAGAAATTTTTTTAGATAGCCATTTTATTCAAATAGTCTCAAAATCATATAACAAGTTCTTCAGGGTTGAAAAAACCCCTCAGAACCTGAGGGCAAGGGTTGTAAGTTATGCCCCTGGGGCATATAAGGTTTTTATAGAAGGGTAATTTTGTAAACTTTAGAGGAGGCTGTTTTAATTGGAAATTACAAGTTCTAGTTCGCTTTTAAGAGTCAAAAAGCGATGGAGGGCAATTAGCCTCTGGCCATCTTGTTCAAAAGGGTCGTGAGGATATATAACAATGCCTCCAGGGTTGACACAACCCACCAGATCCCTGGGGCAAAGGCTGTAAGTTATGTCCTAGGGACATATAAGGTTTTTGATTGGATGGCTGGTCACATATAAACTTCGAGTGGGACATTTGATTGGAAATTACAACTTATAGTGCCCTTTTTAAGAGTCAAAATGATCTGAGGGCAACAAGTCCCCCCCCCTGCACCGATCACTTCCCAAAACAAGCATCCAATCAAAATTTTTGGGCATCAATCTTCTTCAGCATTATTGAAAGGTCCAGAAATTATGCCTTTGGGTACATCACACCCCCAGAGCCTTCATGGGAAGGGCTGTAAATTAGGCAATTTGCTCATTGTTTACATACAGCATATGTTGTTACCTTTCCATAAAGATTATTATTACTTTTCAAAAAGACAAAGAGAGTTTTCAGAGAATGTTGAAGGGAGTATTGAACTAAATCAAAACACGTTAGGTGTATGCAGGTTGGTCAAAAAAGGCTTAACTCAGGAAATACTGAGTATATTAATTTGAAACTTTCAGGAAATAATAAGGAAGATGACCAATTGACCAAAAAGATAATGTTTGCATGCTATTAATACTACTACAACTACCACCACTACTAGTGCTACCACTATTACTACTACTACACTACTACATTTGAAATATTGAGGGGAAATTCGTGCTAAATCAAGTGACATATTGTGCATACACATTGTCAAAAGAGCATACCTCAAGAATGGATTTGGGTATTAAGTTGGAACTTTCAAAGAATGCTTAAAGTGGGAAGATCAATTGACCCAAAAGCAATATGGGCATGCTACTACTAATATCATTGCCACTGCTACATTTACTACTACTACTATTCCAACTACTACTTCTATAACAACTACTTGTAAGGCTAAGAGCATTAAGACAAAAATTTCAAGAATTATTTGAATATATAAATTATCAAGGGACATATCAGAAACGTCATAGCCACGGCTAATTGTATTAAGTTGAAACTTCCAGGACATGATGAGAGGGATTTTACACAGACCAAAAGGCAAAACATTAATATTACTGCTGCTACTAGTACTAGTGCTATTGCTATTAATACTACTACTACAACTGTGACTACTATTACAACTATGCCTAAGGGTATGATGTGAAATTTTCAGGGAATTATTAGCGGGGAGGTGAACCGAATCAAAACAGGCCATCTGTCTGCAAGTTGTCAAAAGGGCGTATCAGCAATGTCTTAGGAACAGTTTGGTATGTGAAGTTAAAACTTATAGGGCTTGTTGCGGGGATGTTGAATTAACCGAAAGACAATATTTGCATCCTATTGCAACTGCTTCTACTCATACTAGTACTATTGCTACTATTATTACTACTGTTACTACTACTACTGCCACTAAGGCTACTACTATTAATTTTACTGAAGCTACTACTACTGCTATTACTATTACTGCTACTAAAAAGGTAAAAATTGGGGGAAAATTGAAACTGCATTGACTTAAATCGGAACACACAATACCCATACAGGTTGTCAAGAGGACGCATCAGCAATGCTTCAGAAACGCTTGATGGTATTAAATTCAAGCTTTCAGCGTGTGTTGAAGGGGATGCTGAAGAAAACCAAAGGCGCTATGCGCATACTGCTACTAGTAATACTACTGCTATTACGCAAGTTAAGGGTATAATAGGAAAGCTTTGAGGGAATATTTAGGCAGATGTTAAACTAAATCAAACGAACTATGAGTATGTAGATTTTCAAAAAAGGTGACACAGCAATATTTCAGAAACGCCTTACGTTATTAAGTTAGACCTTTAAGGGTGAGTTGTCAGGGATTTTGAACTAGCCAGAAGGCATTATGTGCATACTATTAATACTACCAGTACAGTTACTGTAATTAATAACACTAAGGGTATTACGGTGAAACTTCTAGGGAACGTTTAGAGGGAGTTTCAATCAAACGAAAAAACTATATATATATATATATATATATATATATATATATATATATATATATTATATATATATATATATATAATATATATATATATATATATAGATATATATATATATATATATATATATATATATATATATATATATATATATATATATATATATATATATGATATATATATATATATATTATATATATATATATATATATATATATGCAGGTATTCAACAGGTCATATAAACAATATCATCGAAACTTTTAAAGGAGCTAATTCGACTGGAAATTAAAAGTTCTATTGCTCTTTTTAAGAGTCAAAAGTGATTAGAGGGCAAGTATTCCCCTCCCAAGCCCATTCATTTCCCAAACACATCCAATCAAAGTTTTGAGAAAGCCTTTTTGTTCAGCATAGTAGAAAGGTTCAGAAACTATGTCTTTAGGAATATTGGGCTTATAAACCCTCCACAGTTTACGTAATTTGCCCATTATGCTTTAAAACTAAATCTTGCTATAAAACTAAATGAAAAGGCACTATGTGTATGGTTGCCAACAAGAGAGATGTTTATTGCTCAAATTTATCCAAACAACTGAACAAAATAGAAAAATTGCATAATGTATGCTCAATTTTATTTTTTAGAAACAGATTTTTTTTTAAAGAGAAACAATAATATTTTTTATAAGTCACCTGTCT
Source organism: Artemia sinica (assembly GCA_027921565.1). NCBI lineage: Eukaryota > Metazoa > Arthropoda > Branchiopoda > Anostraca > Artemiidae > Artemia > Artemia sinica. The sequence goes on along the minus strand of CM051262.1, from coordinate 48,177,639 downwards.
TCTAGGTAGAAGAATTTATTGTAAAGAATTAGAATTGGAAGAATTCTAATTTTGGTTTATAACACACTCATCTTGTAGTGACAAGTCAGATTCATAGTTCTTACAGTATAGCGTTGATTCATTTTTATAATGTCTCTTTGCGTAGTCTATAAGACCTTTTCATCCATATTATAGGATTCACATGTTTCACCTGATTATTTGACGCAATGTCACACCCTGAACACACCAATGAGTTTTCGCTTTCAGTGACTGCAAAATAAAGCTTGTAGCTTTATAATACAGTTATCCATTGTCTTAGTAGTGGTGGTGTAGAAACTAAATTCTCTTATTCTTCGGCAATGAAACTTAAAACCATGGTGTTCTTCCCATATCAACATGAACCCTCTCCAAAACCACTCTCTTAAGGGCAAACTGAAACTTTGTGCGGTTTTTTTTTTTACAATAAGGGCAGGATAGGCGTCTTGCCATTTCTCAAATTCAGCATATTGGCAACCTGAGCATAAAAATCTTCTAGCATGCAGAATGCAAACTTCATCAAAGCAGGAATTACATCTCTTTACTTGAATGGATGTGCTTTACTTGGTTTAAATGGATTTCACAAGAAAACTTGCTTTCAACTCTATAAGGGATCGTGTAATTTTTCCGACAACCAACTTCCCAATGTACACAAACACGGAAGACAAATGTGGAATACACTATTGCAGACATATAAGCAATGTCACAAAATAGAGCAATTTATTACTCAGCTTACGGATAATCAAAATTTGGCATTCGTGTTTGCACGAAACTTTTTTTTTAACTTCATTATCCTGAATAAAATATAATGGTGGGTGGCTCCTCACTTCCAGATTCCAAGCTAACAGGAAACACAAGACATAAAATATTTTACAAACGAAATTTATCGGTTTCTTGCGATTTTCAGCACTCTCAAGTCAATCGAGTCGAATTTCAACACAGCTTACATGTATGAAAAAAGTATAAAATAGAAACTACATGGATAAAATGTGATAAAAACGAAACTTTACAAGAAAAATATCCTCACTTCCAGATTTCAAACTAACAGGAAATACAAGACAGAAAATTTTTATAACGAAATTTATCGGTTTCTTGCGAATTGCAACACTCTCGAGTCGAATTTCAACACAGCTTACATGTGCAAAAACAGTGTAAAATCAGAAAGTACATAGATAGCAATTTGAAAAAACGAAACTTTACAAGAAAAATATGAAATGGTATAAAAAAAAATCGACAAAAATCGAAAATGACGAAAACAGTTCCCATCTACAAGAAAGGATCTAATAAATTTATAGCAAAAATTGAAAAAACACGAAATTACATGGGCAAAACATTGAAGGCAGCGAAAATTTTGCGAGAAAAAAAAAACGAAATTGCTTAATCCAAAATTTGAAATATAGCGAGACTTTACAACAAAATTGAAAGTTTTTGAAAACTTTGCGGGAAAGATAGAAAAAACGCAAAATCACATGGACAAAATTTGAAATATAATGGAATCTTCCAATAAAAATATGAAAATGGCAAAAACACTCACCAAAATTAAAAATGCCGACAAATCCAATTAAAAAGGATGCATTTAAAAACCTTTTACAACAGGAATATCAAAATGGCGAAAAAAGTCAACAAAAATTTAAAAACTTTGAAAAACTTAACAACAAAAATGAAAAAAAAACACCAAATTACTTGAACAAAAAAAAAAAGAAAGTAGCTAAAAGTTTAACAGAAAAATTCAATAAAACATGATATTACTTAATCAAAATTTGAAATATAGAAAAACATTACGAAAAACATTAAAATGGAAAAAAACATTTAAAGAAAATGACGGTAGCGAAAAGTTTACTTAAAAATGGAAAAAAACACGAAATTACTTAATTAGAATTCGATACATATCGAAACCTTAGGAAAAAAATGAAAATGAAGAAACTTTGGAAATAAAATGGAAAAAGCATGAAATTACATGGATAAAAATTATAAAAACGAAACTTGACAGTAAAAACTATGTATATTAAGATGTAGGTGTTTTTTTTAAAAATCAAATTGTAGGAGAAAGCTCAACTGAATAAACTTATTTTTATCTGCTGTTCTTAAAATTGCCATTTTAGGGAACTGGGATGGAAAAAACATGAAAAACAGTATGTAGATTAAGATGTAGATGTTTCTTTCCTTTATTTAGTGGTTTCCAAGAGGGAGGGTGCTTAAACCATCATTCATCGAATAGACTTTATCAGCAACACCAATTTATGATCTAATCATATTAGTGATTGTTTTTATAATTTGCATTCTAAGAAAATGCATCTCTATATTCTTTTGGGTCCTCCCAAAATCTTTCGGGTCCCCCCCCCCCACATCCTTTTTAATTAAATACCCACTAACCCTTTTGGCTGCTCTTTTTAAAGGTCCACTTTCTTTTAATACCACTAGCATTTGTGGCCTCCTATTAAAAGTTCTGTAAAATAATCGCTGTCAAGTTTATTGTTCAGTCTTCCTAACTGATTATTTTTTTGACTATTCACTAGATGGGGATGCTTGTCTGCGTTCCAGTCTAAAAAAACCCATTATGGGGCGAAGTTAGGGTGAGGTCGAGTCCCCTACCAGATTTTTGGTCTGTATTTTTCCAAAAAGCGAATCAGTATCCAAATAACGTGATTTTATATATCTCTCCCGAAGTGTTTAAAAAGGAACTAAATCGTCCCAATAGTACGAACTCATATTTTTTTATGTATATGAAAGATGACTGGACCCTTGGCTGTTTTGAAATCATGTTATCAGATGGCTCTGATACCTGATAGTCACTTGTCGGAACACGGTACCCAAACATACATTGCGCAGAGAGCACGTACCCGTCAAGGCAAAGGCCGTAACTAGGATTGTCTTTATCTTTTGGGTCGCATTATGAAAAAAACTACACCTCCATAAATGGCTATGTGGTGACATTATTTTGAGCATAATGCTGTAAGCAAGCAATGTTTACGTTGAAGTAACAATTTGGCTCTAGTTGGTAGAACTCCAGGATAATGCTGCTAAATTCCATAAAGAAGAACGTCTGATAAGCAAGTGTAAGAATGTCTCAGAAAAGGTATAAGGAAGTATAGTCGCATAAATTTTGTAAATCAAATTTTGTCCAAAAATTGTGTGCAAATTTATGCTCTTATCTGAATTTTCTTTTTGATTTAAATCACTATAAAAACCTTGCTTTTCTGGTAAATTTGTTCCTCGGATATTTGAAAGGAGTCTATGTTTGAATAGGAGTAACCCCCCTCTCCATGTAAGTAGTGAAAATTGGTCACCCGAAGGTAGTTTTTGTCTTAACATTTGAAAATTGTTAGTCTTCCCTTCTTTGTGTCTGAACTAATGCTTCTAATATTTTGGCAGGAAATTGAAAGAGTAAAAAAAAAAAAAATGAATTGAGTATTTTCCATTATTTGCATTTTTAATGAAACTTTTTGGCGACATAGATTTTCCGTTAGTTTTTGGCAATGGGCAAAAACTCGATTCCTCTATCCTGAAGGTTTGAAAAGTCCAGCAAAATATGATTAGTGCCATACGATAGTGTATGAAATATAATTACTTCTTTAAATCGAACAGTACATGATATAGACTATACCCGTCAGACTGCCCGTAAAATGACCTTGGTCTAAGACAGTGCATTTTCCTATCGATTTTGGCTTATTCTCTAATGAATTCTCACATTTTTTATTTGCCAATTTTTCTGCATCAGCTAGCGTAATTACCATTTGCTTATCTATATTACATATTTAATCTACACCCAGTGGCGTAGCATGGTCTTGTGACACCGGGGTGGAATTTCAACTTGTCATCACCCCCCATCAAACAGTTAAACATTGTTGCCATATTTGTTTATGGTGGAAACACAAAATTTAAAAAAGCTATTTGAGGCGTTTGAATTAAGGAGTGAAAGGAAAAGTAAATTGCGTAAAAGTAAATTGGTATGTAAACATTTTTATGTAAATAACTTAAAGCAAAATACAACAATTTTATACATATTAGCATTATTATTACAATATCAAACAACACCATTTAATTCGTGGCTTACATTAAGTAAGACTAAAATGGACAGGGGCTTTTGTTATAAACGTTTTAAGAGTAAATACAAAAATAGCTCTAGCTTTCGTATTTTGCTATAGGCCTATCCATGTTTTTTTTGTACTTTGACTTCATACACCCAGGTGATTGAGTGATATCTATATAGGCTATATTTTTTTATATGCACGAATTTAACAAAATGTACTGTATTAAAACCCATGTTTTCATTCAGAACTTCTTCTTTCTGACGTTGTTTTCTGCAATCTTAGAAATAGCTTCATCAAAATCCATCTTTTTTGCTACACTGTTTTCAAAAGATAGCACGGCTAAGCTCGATAGTCGAGCTTGGCTCATAGTAGAACTGAAATACCTTTTAATAAGCTTGAGTTAAGAAAAAAACTGCTCTCGCAAGAAGCAACAGAGACACATAATGTCAAGTAAAACCTTAATGCTGAAGTTAGATTAGGAATAGAGTCTGGAAGCTCATATTCAACTATAAACTGCAGTAATCTCAAAAAATCCACTTCAGATCCACTTCTTCAGGAACGTTTGCCGCTTGTAAAAACCTCCTCAGACGTGGGATTTCATTTAACATGTCTCCTGGAGATATTTCTTCGTAATTCTCAACTAAACAGCCTACTAATTTTAGCACTTCAATTTCTAAACTCTTTAGCAAGTTCCTGGTCTCCAAGATAGCAAACCGAAGTGATATTCCTTCCATGCCTTGGCAACGCGTGTTGATTTCTTGTTGAAACGTGTCAATGCACTCAGACATCGATATTTTTACTTCTTCTTCCAAAGTTAGAGGCATGTCTGCAGCTTTTTCTCCGGGCATCAGTTTCTTTCTTCTAATATTTCTTCGTTTGGCTAGGGGAAATTTCCATCTCATCACAAATAGCTTTTGCAAATTCCATTGCCTTTTCAACAAGACTGTCTCTATTATCATTCAAAAAGGTCTTTAAACTCCTCATTTTGATGAGGCACTTTTCGAAACTTATTTCAACAGTTTGCAGGTATTTCGGGTGTGGTTGACTTCTTCCAGGACACTATTCCATAAACCTAAAAAGCATAAAATGAGAAATCCCACATCGAAGTCAACAAAGTTTGAACCGTTCCTCGAGTGTCGAGAGTTTCTGAAGCGTTACAAAGTTTATCAATGGTATCGACAATCTTCTTAAAGCATTTAAATACTGGCCTAACATCTTCATAGTGAGCACTCCACCTGGTTTCTGCAAGTCTTTTGACCGTATGTTTTGTCAAGAGGACATTCCATCTGTGCGTTGAGCATGAGAAAAAAAACATACAACCTTTCCAAACTACCAAAAAACGTCACACGAGAAGGAGCTGTAGCAAAAGAGTGCACCCCGCAAAGATTTAGTGAATGGTTGGCACAAGGTACAAATAATGCTTTAGGATTTAGCTCACGAATCCTAGTTTGTACTCCTGAATGTACTCCAGCCCTCGTTGGAGTGTTGTCGTAGCCCTGCCCTCGACACATTCCTATATCCAGACCATCTTCTTCAAATGCATTTAAAATATTCTGTGTAATGTCCATGGCTCTTTTTCCTGTAAGCTGATAATAGCCTAAAATGACTCCTTTACTTCAACTTTCTTGTTCTCAATGTGCACGTAACGAATTACTTCACTCATTTGATCAATTTGCGAGGCGTTGGGTGTGCTGTCAAACATTATACTAAAATACTTTGTCTTTTTAATATCAGTTAAAATATTTTCCTTTACCATACCACCAAGAAGCAAGATGAACTCATTTTGAGTAGTAGGGGACAGATAGCTTGTCAATAGCTTTTGTGTCTTTGAAAGCTCTAGTTTGGTCAAGTGCTCTCTGAGTACAGGATCATACTTTGATAACAGTTCAATCAGCTCTAGGAAATGCCCCTTGTTTTCTGATAGCACATCTTCCCTGTGTCCGCGAAATTGGAGATTTTGACCAGCTAAAAACAAAGTGGCATCTAACAGTCTCAGACAAAATCTGTCAACAAATTTGAAAACTGCCAGGTAGCATTGCTACTTTGCGACCCCACTTTTTGCACGGCGGGTCCTAATCAATCATAAGTCCTTTTAGACCCGTTTTTGTCACCCCTCCAGGGCTGGCACCCGGTGAGGCCCCCCCACACCCCCCTTCCTACGCTACTGTCTACACTTAGGCGTCTTCTAAGTGTTCCTTCAGACCTTCAATTTCACAGGATGGGCAACGATATTCTCTATAGTTGACTAGATCTCTATGTCCTTAAACAATAGCATAGCCAAAAGTCGCAAGCTTGTACTCTCTTAAAAATTATGAACTGGGCGTTTTTTATTAATTTATCAAAATCGGTTAATATTCTGTACTGCATTGGTAATCGATGATGATAATGATTCTAGGGCGGATTTGCGTTCGTCGAGTGCCTCGACTGATTGTAATGCGTTGGTTCAACAATACTATAAATGATCTTTTAACCCGTCTTAACTTGATTTCGGTGCAAGACAATAGACCCAGAAAAACTTTATAAATCGATTAGGAGCTATTAAACGGCTAGGATTTATGATCACGAAAAAGTGTGCATATTCTTTATCGTCAATTTCCAACTATTTCTGGATTCCCAGTCTACTAAAAATGTGAGATGACCAAGGAAACAGAAGACAACTGATAGAGGAGTGTCCAACCGGGATTAAATACTGGTTGGAGATATTAATTTGGATGTTAAGCTGAAAAAAAAAAATGAAGTCCCAAAAAAACAAAAACGACTGAAGACGGTATGGAACCGGGTAAATACTGGTTGATATTAATTTGGATGAGCTGGAGGACAGGAAAGTAATGTCTACCAGGTAAAATACATGGCAAAGATGTAGAAACTAAATAGTAGTCCCTAGACCATAATTATTAACAATTTTCTTTTGGTTAGTGTGCAGCCAATGGGCATTTGGGGTCTAAGCCTTAACCTGGTTTGCTGAATTAGATCATTAATAATAATATCTGTAAGAAATTTGTCAGGTTCTTTAAAGTCTGGGCGCACTGTTTGACAGAAGATCAGAGGCGGGCCACATGAACTATTGATCAAAGGAAATGACAGAGGTAAAAAAAAAGGTAATGAATGTGGTATTGGACTTTATAGGCCCTACCGTTGGTTCTGATCTCCGTTTCATGGCCCTTTAGCCAGGAATTGCAATGGGGGAAAGCGTATAACTATTTACTATACAGCAACCAAATACACAACACTTACCAACATTTTTATTTAATGCGTTTGGACATCGACCATGTAAAATAAAGCAACATTTGTGAAATATATACTTAGCTCTTTCTTATACAAAACAGTCATACTGCAATCCAGGCCAAAGGGGGTTCAAAGATGGAACGTTCATACTATTGATTAGAAGGGCTCAAACATTGAGCATGGACCGGAGACAGAGCATACACAGTTTAACAGAAAGGTCATTGATGAGGCGCATGCATTTATGACCAAAGAGGGCCAGAGTTGGGGCGTACACACTGTTGACCCAAGGGAGTTGTATTCAGGGAGGTGCAACTTTCAGCACCAGAGATCACGCATGCGTACAACTTACCAAGGGGATAGGGGGTGGAGTGTATTTACAATTGGCTACATAGAGTCAGAGACAGTGTATGCCCTATTTGCCAATGGGAGCTGCAGATAGACCTTACACACTGTTTACCAAATGAGGTATTCGATGGAAAATAGGCACTGTTAAGCAACGGGAATTGGAAATGGAGCGCACAAATTGTTGACCAAAGGGATTCTCACACGGAAAAAACACCGCTGACCAAAGGATGCGCACCATATCCATCAAAGGATCTCCAAATATTCGTAAATCAAAGGGATGAAAATGGTTAGATTCAGAAATTCAGGATAGAGAAAGCATTTTAGGGGGTTGAGGACAGATTTTCAGGGCCTCACTCTGAATTCTTCAGTATGCAGATTGAATGACCTTGTACGACATAAAAATTTACAACATGTCCCTTTTTCTGTTAATTAAATTTTTTTTTAATCTACGGTAAGTAAAGATTTAACTTAAAACGGGCAGAAAATATTTTGTACAGATAAGATGTCAGTCCTAAAGTGACCCGAAATTGCTATGAATAAACAAACAGATCCGAAGCAACAGGAATTATGAATAAGGATGATGTTAGCATCCTTCAAAATCTCCCAAGGGCTACAGCGTCATACATCAAACAGATTGGTTGATTTGAGATTTTGCTCAGCCAATTATTATGTGTACACATTTAAGAGAAACGGATTTAAGAGGAAAGGAAGAAAACAGTGAAGAAAAATAAAGTTTTTTCGGAAAAGTAAAACTGAATGAAATATCACACATACTGGTTTGTGTATCACACATACTGGTTTGTGTATCACACATACTGGTTTGTGTATCACACAAACCATACACCAAGTAACATGAATGTTGCGACGCCTTAAAAGCCACAAGAGATTAGAGTGCAATTTCCTCTTTGCCAAAAATTAAACAAAGAGCACAAACTCATAGTCAAATATAGCCACCAAATCCTCCACACATTTCAAAGGAACGGATTTAAAAGAACAAGCCGTACATAAAAATTTTATTATATTAGAGAAATGAAACTGAATTGATTTTAGTATAAATACCGATTCTAAAAAAAAGAATTCCTGCAAAAGATTCAACATTATTTAACCCTTTAGTGTTTGCAATGAAAAAAATTTAAACAATATGTTTCCTTAAAGTACAAATGACACTCCATCCTTTAAAGGGCAGTGGCGTCAATTCACGAGAATTTAGGGGGGGGAGGGAGAATATACTTCAATATCTAGCGGTGGGACAGATTATTTATTCAATAGAACAGCAAAAAAAAAAATCGTTTTTCAATGAAAGTACCCCTAGAAAGATATTTTTCAAAATCTAAGGACGGAATCTAGGGAGGCACAGACCCCAAACTGACATCACTGCTTAAGGGGGAGGGGGGTGTTGTTTCTTAAAAATTTGTGTTCTTTTTAAATTTCACTTCTTTCTTCAGTCACTTCTGCCCGCTATTTCATTTAGCATCTTATATGAGCTAATTTCTGCTTGCTTTAAGCTTTATAAGATTCACCCTTCTTTGAGAAGCTCATTTTAACTTAAAGAATGGTGACTTACCTTGAAAATGCTGTCTAGTCGCAAAGAAACCAAGACCCAAGTTTTATTCAATAGCAAGTAAGATGGAGAAGAGAGAAGCAAAAGGCATTATGACACTGAGACATATAACTGACTAATGCTCTTAGTCATTATTTTTAGTCATGTTAATTATTAATATTTGGAAGTTGGGCAAAAGAGATGCTTAAACAAAATGGATTGGACAGCAAGCGTTTACCTTCCTGGTCACGCGTTGAACTAATACGTGACCAGTTTTAGCAGCGGTAGAAGGTTGAGTCCCGAGCAAATCAGTTTAGCATCCATTTACTCCTTTGTGTCAATCAGTTATTATGAACATTGGTTACCTAAATTTGTGCAAAACCCATCCCCCATACTCTCTGTTCACCAGTAGAAGGAATGAGCATAAAAAAATGCCTCATAAAAATGATAAGAAGATGTAGGCGTAACTGAGTCTGTTAGGGTAATGGTTGGTAAGTGTCTTTGCTCAGTAAGCCAAATTCACAGAAAAAGAAGTCTGGAAACAATATATAAATAAAACGAATGTACTAGACACGTCAGGTAGATAGAACGGAAGAAAAAAAAAATCAATTTTAGGGAACTAACCTAACCTAACCTGCCTACTGCAAAATACTTGATTTTCAATTCAAAATCAACGGTTTACTACAACGAAATGTGGTCGTTGATGCGGATCAAGATTTATTAGATCAAAATGCCTAGGAAATAATACAGAAAAAACAACAATACAAATAAAAAGACATAATTGCTTTACAGTAAATATTCACTTTCAGGTTTCAATCTATTATCTGTGACAGAATCACATACCCAATTCGAACTAACAATAAAAAATTTCCCGCTGCTTTCGTGCCTTACATCTTTAAGTCTTTTGATTCCACTTGCACTGTCTGCAATTGCATGTGTGACATATTCTGTAACCTCTGGTGCTAGACAAGCACCGTAATATTTCAATTTTAGACGCAATGCATTTGATTCGCTGTCACAAAGACCATACACGGTCTAAACAAACTATACTTGGGTAACACCGGAAATTCCACGCTTTCAACATCAACAATTTCTCTTTTAGAAGCCAAGTATTCACCTTTCATGTTAACGAATATTTTCTCCAACTGTGCTTTTCCAATGGGTTCAGTATAACTGTCACCATACATATCAAACGATTCTGACAAAAACTTCTGGGATGGTACGGTTAAACATATCGCATCTGAAGGTGTGAATCGTAAGAACTTCTTTTCAAAACTGCACCTCAAAATCCAGTCTGGCTTAATAATGTCATACTTTCCAGATTTTATTAGGTTTTTCACCCGTATATTTTCGTTCTGAGCAATAACGTAAGATGTGGTGGCGCCTGGGTTCTGTACGACAATGCCCCCTAAAGATCTTATTAATTTTTGTAGATTTTCTTTGTCACTCATTGAGCTTCCATTCATCACACAAAACTCTTTCCCTTGAAATATGTCTTTCTCAACAGAAACATCAGTCAGATCAGCACCAGCAAACTGTGGTGCGACTCTAACTTCTTTTTCCTGAACCGTTTTTTTTCCTTTTTTTTTTTCGCGCGTTCTATCGATCCCATCATAAGGCCTGCTAAAAAGCTTCCCTCCACCTCTGTCTCTAATTTCAAGCAACTCTTTCAGGGTCGTGCAGTCTCTATAGCTTTTATCGTATCGAACATGTTCTACCCTCGGGAACCGTAAAGTAAAACCAATCTTGTAAGCATCACTATCAGTGAATTCAGATGCTTTTACCTCTAAGACTTGAGAATCTTCTGGAGCAATCCATACATCAGGCTTTTCCCGGCTCCACACAATTGTACTCGGCATTGGTTTATCCTTTTTTACAGGTTTCCAAAATTTCTCCAGCTTACTTAATAGTTGCTGAAGTTCTTCAAGAGTATACCCAGATCCTACACGACTAAAAGAATGAAAATAAGTGATACCTCCTGGCTGAGAAGATGGCACAGCAGCACCAAGGAGAAATGAACTTATAATTCCATGTTTTCCGACCTTCGCCATAATATCCACCAATGATCAGAAGATCTAGGTGATCCCCTAGAACACCACTATATTCTGGTTTTATTTTTATCCAACCCTGCTTTCGAGAATTCGGTGCGTACACTGAGTTTGAATCTTTAACTATAATCCCTTCTTCTCTCCTGTCAATTGCAGAATTAAGCTCTTGGATTAGCATTTGTTTTAGTATTTAAAGCCTTCCTATAAGTTGGCATTATCCTTCCTTCAACTGGCGAAAATACAGTTTCTAGCAATTTCAGACGTTCCTTAAGTGGTTTACTTGTGAGAACTTCGCCATTTAAAAAAAGTATATCAAAAACGTAGAAAGAAGGCACTAAATTAGAGTTGGGTTTCAAAGATTTTACGTCATAATTTTCGCCTTTCTGTAGAGGCATCTCGAGCCTCTTGTCATACACCATCATTTCACCATCTAAAATACAAGTATCAACATTTTCACTAAATGCTTCATGTATATAAGGTGTTAGAGAGCCAGAAGAAGGGAGGGGCCGAAAGAGGAAGAGTAATCAAAACAGTTTCGGCTGAAGTATTTATATTCTTTTCCTTTTTTGTGCAATTGCTGCCTTTCTCCATCTAGTTTCATTTCAAGTATTGCCTCTGTCTTTGCCAGAAACGTTTCAATTTTTTCTATATTTCCACGTTCTGCTAACATAGGTTTAAATGGTGTAAAAAGAGAAAATTTCGAACTGAAATAATCTGACATTAGGATCTTTCAACTTCTGGCACACTTTCTCGAGACTGTTAACTTTGTCGTACATATCCTTGGCATCAGGATGGTAGGCTGCTAAAATACCATTTTGTCCAGTTCCTAGTTTTAAATTTTTCAAAATTATCCTGATAAGCCACTTTTGCTCCAATGCAGACAAATTACGAAGAAGATTCTCTAAAACTGCTTCACTTGTATCACCTTGTTTGATTGCATTATAACACGCAAGTTTGTCCAACTCTTCATTGACATACTTCACAGTTACATCTTTACCTTTAGGTAAACGATCCCTAAGAACTAGATAAGCGAAATCCGCAAAATCTTTGGCAGCTGTTTTGCTGCTTTTTTGGCGTTCTGTATTCAAGCAACTTCTTCGCGTCAGGAGCTGTTTTGGGAATACTTAATACTTTTAAATAAAGCAAAGCAAGCTTGGACTCTTTAATGCCGTAAACTCCTCTACTATGGTCAAGCAAAGGCAACATCAATCGCAAAATGGGAAATAAAGATATCTCTTTTTCTAATCCTTTTTCAAGTTGTATCAGCTTCTGCCGTAATTCTTCTATGAAACTTTTGAGCTTGTGATAACGCCTTTTACTATCTGAATTTTTGATGTCTTCAAAAACGAGGCAGATGTCATGAAATTTGGTAGTTTCGTCCATGGCACTATAATTAACAAACTATTAGATTAACAGAAGGTTTATTTTAATTGAGAAGGAGAGTTAGGTGAGATGCAATAAACAATAAACTATTTACAGCAGCCATCAAAATATGGCCATTGTAAAAACCTCAATAGAAGGAGAAACTGAGGTAAGTCCCTATAAGATTGATACAAGACGTTTTACCTCCTTGAATAACTGGAAACTATGGGTCAAAAACTCACTTTTCGTGTTTTCTAATCCCTCCTTAAAAATTTCTAACATATACCAGACCCTGTATTTTTTTTTTACCTATGTGCACTACTAGATACACCATAGAAAGGGGAAGATCATTTACAGAGTGCCTACATAAACCCTTCACATTCATTTATAGAAATCATCCGTTTATGCTATGATCAAATCAAAAAAAATTCTACTAGTCAATCCAGAATTAAGAAAAAAGAAGAAGTTAAACTTCTATAACAATTACGAAAGTTGCCAAAACTACATTTATAACCGTCATAATTTCTAATTCTATGCCAAGAAATTTTACTCGTTGAGCCCATCCACTTCCAATCTGAAATATAAATTTTTGAGAGTCAAAATGTGATTCCATACAAAAGAAAAGAAAACCAGTGATTTGTGTACTTTTTACTATCTTTTACTTCAAATATTGCATACCCCAGTCAGCGAGTGGAAACATTGTATGCTTAAAAATTTTATTTTTCCAGGAGAGGGAAACTAAAATACATTAAGGTGATTCGATGAGTAAGACTCAAAACTCCATTAGAACCATAGGCAGCGCAATAGCGCTGCCTAAGAAAAGAGCAATGTGGGCACAATGTATTATTTATTTGTTTTTTTTGTATAGGTTTTTTTTTTTATACCAGGGCACTTCGTATAGAAGGAGTTGTTATGGAAACTTCGAAAGTGGTTCATTCAATTGAAAATTCAAAGGGCTAATTCCCCTTTTAACAGTCAAAAGTGACTGGAGGGCAACCAGTCCCCCCCACACCCATCATTTCCCCAAACACATCCATTATAGATGGGTTTTATAGAAAGGGTGGTTGTGTAAACTTCGGAGGAGGTCCTAATTGGATTGGTAATCAGAAGTTCCAGTGCCCTTTTTAAGAGTCAAAGTGATTGGAGGGCAGCTACCTCGCCCCCTCCTTTTTTTGGTTTTCGACCAGGGCACTTTGTACAGAAGGAGCTGTCTTAAAAACTTGGAAAGGGGCTCATTTTATTGGAAATTTGCTGTACATATTGTCCTTTTTAATAATCGAAAGGAATGGGAGGACAACCAGTCCCCCACCTACGCCCATCATTTCCCCAGATACATCCAATCAAAATTTTGAGATAGCCATTTTTTCAGGGTAGTTGAAAAGTCCAGTAATTACGTCTTTAAAAAAAGACACCCCCCCCCCTAATCCCTCAGGGCAAGGGATGTAAGTTATACCAGGGGCATAAAAGGTTTTTATGGAAAGCGTGGTTTTATAAACTTCGGAGGGGGCTCATTGGATTGGAAATCAAAAGCTCTAGTGCCCTTTTTGACAGTCAAAGTGATCGAGAGGGCAACTACCCCCCCCCCTACAGTCTATGTTCCCCAAATGCATCCGATAGAAATTTAAAGATAGTCATTAGTTCAAAACACTCCAAAGATCACATAACAAGGCCTTAGGGGTTAACACAAACCCCCAGAGTCTTGGGGCAAGGGTTGTAAGTTACGCCCTGGGGCATATAAGCTTTTTATGGAAGGGGTGGTATTGTGAACTTTGGAGGAAGCTTATTTGATTGAAAATTTAAAGTTCTAGTTCCCTCTTAAGAGTCAAAAGTGATTAAGGGCAACTATGCCCCCCCCCATCATGACACTCTTTTCCCCAAACGCATCCGATCAAAATTGTGAGATAGCCGTTTGTTCACAATAGTCCAAAGAGAATGTAACAATGCCTTCAGGGTGGACACAACCCTCGAGAGCCAAGGGGCAAGGGTTGTAAGCTATGCCCCGGGCGTATAAAATTTTTATGGAACAGAAGGTTGTATAAACTTCGGATCGGATGTAGCTCATTTGATCGGAAGTCGGAAGATCTAAGGCCCTTTTTAAGAGTCAAAAGTAAATGGAGTGCAACTAGCCCCTCCCCCACAAGCCTATCATTCGTCAAAACACATCCGATCAAAATTTTAAGAGATATTTTGTTCAGCATTGTTGAAAGGTCCAGCAACTATTTGTCTTTTGTGGATGTCAATCTCCCCACAGTCATCAGGTTAAGGGCTGTAATATAGGCAAATTGTTCACTGTTTAGTATCGTTCACTGTATATGTTATTGAGAAAGGTAAGCATGTTTGAACTTTATTTTCCAAAAATACGAAAAGAGTTCAGGTGAGCCTTTCAGAGAATGTTGAGGGAAGTGTTGAACTAAATCAAGACATGTTATGTGTATACGGATTTTCAAAAGGGTGTAACTCATGAGTGACTGGGTATATTAGTTTGGAACTTTCAGGAAATGATAAAGGAGATGATCAAAAAGGGAATATTTGCAAAATATCATTACTACAACTGCTAGCACTATTACTACTACCACCACAATACTCCATTTACAATATTAAGGGAAATTTTGAACTAAATAAAAGAGGAGATTAACTACTCAAAAGATTAATAAATCAATGCGTACATGCACATTGTCAAAAGAGCGCATTCCAAGGATTGATTGGGTTTATTATGCTGGAACTTTTAGAGAATGCTAAGAGGGGAAAATCATCTAACCAAAAGGCAATATGTGCACGTTACTACTAATACTTCTATCACTGCTACATTTATTTACTACTACTGCTACTTTAACAAGTACTTTTATTGCAACTACTTGTATAGGCAATACGTTAATACTGCTGCTGCTACTATTACTACCGCTAATGCTATTAATACTACTACTATTAATACAAATACTACTACTATGACTACTATTACAACTATGCCTAAGGGCATGAAGGTGAAACTTTCACGAATACTTTTTTTGGGGCAGGGATGGGGGTAAACAAAATCAGAACAGGCCGTCTGTATGCAGGTTGTCAAAAGGGCGTAACAGCAATATCTTAGGAACAGTTTGTTGTGTGAAGTTGAAACTCAGAGGGCTTGTTGTGGGGGATATTGAACTTACCAAAACAAAATATTTGCATCCTATTGCTACTGCTTCTACTCATACTACTACTACTTCTACTGCTAGTACTGCCACTAAAGCTAAGGCTACTACTATTAATTCTACTGCTACTAATACTGCTGCTGCTACTGAAACTAAGGGTATTAAGGCGAAAAAAAATTGGCAAATATTGAAACTGTATGGAACTAAATCGAATGAAAGACACTATGCCGGGCATAGTGTGAAACACACTATGCCTGTGTGGGCATTGTATGCCCACACAGGTTGTCAAAAGAACGTATCAGAAATGCTTAAGATGGTATTAAGTTGAAACTTTCAGCATGTATTGAAGGGGATGTTAAAGAAACCAAGGGTGCTATGCGCATACTGCTACTAATGCTACTACAACTATTGCTACTATGCAAGATAAGAGTATTAAGGTGAAGCTTTCAAGGAATATTTAGGCAGATTTTAAACTAAATCAAAAAGTTCTACTACCATTTTTAAGAGTCAAAAGAGATTGGAGGGCAAGCAGCCATCTTCCCAAGTCCATTCATTTTCCAAACACATTCAGTCAAAATTTTTAGATTTTTTAGATTATACTAAATTGGATATTCCATCAACAAGCCAGTAAGCTTTTTAAGTGAACTTAATCCCTGTGTGTCAGATTTTGCAATCTTTGGCACAGAATTACAGGTCCTGACCTAAATAAAATTATTATTGCTACTGTGTGACGTCACCATTACATCACCAGTCGAACGACTGTCTCTGGACTTAGATTTATGGATTACGATTTGGATTGTGGCTGCTTACGAGCGAAATAAGATGGCTGAAAAGTTGGTGTTTAGCCCCGTTCCGAACTTTTTGAGTAGATTACTCACAGAAGGTGTAAAGCTTGATATGATCGTCAAGAGTGCTATTAACTATTTCGAACACGATGCAGTTTTCCAAGCTAAAAAGGCCCTTCATAGTGAGTTGGATATCCAATCCCGGATGGTTTCGTATGCCAAGGATGATGACAATATTACTGATATGTGCAAGTCGCTAGTCATGGTGGCAAAGCAAATGGTCTGATCCCAAAGTTTGTAATTTTTAGTCCGTGTGAAGTACCTGCCATCGACGAGTCTGTCCATGCCACAGTAGTTACGAAAGTAAATGAACTTTCGAGAAAATTAGATGGATTTATCTTGAATGCTAGCCGCTTCCCGACGAGCCTGCCTGACAAGTCCCAGCCTCCTCAATCCACACCCTCCTCACCACTATACTCTGTGATACTTAAGAACCCCCTAAAAGACTTAAAAGGCCCAAATGAACGAAAAACATTCATCGATAAGGTGTGCCCGAATCCGAACGATATAGCCGAGTTGCGCCGCTCTAACGACGAGTGGAAACTTGTGGTTTGGTCCAAGAAAAACGTGGGTCAGATAGTCAAAAATGTTAAGCGGGCGAACTATCGCTCAACATTTCTCTCAAGGAGCCTGCTTTTGTCGCGGCGATTAAGCGAGTACCAGAATATTTAGACGAAATGTCGCTGAACAGCTAATACGAAAGTGCACTAAAACAGTACACTGTGGCGTCCCAAACATTTAAAGTTTACTTTCCGTTTCGAATTGATACGTTTCTGAAAGCATTTATGAAAGTCTTCCGGTGAACGCCTTCCGGTTGAAGAGTTCGTGTTCCTACCACGTCACTGCTTCAATTGTCATGCAATCGGATGCAGCAAAAAACTGTAAAAACGCATAACAAATTTTCATAAACGCATATCAATACTTGTATGATATAGCCTCTACCGCTCAAGTTGTTCATTCATTGACGCATTATAGAACCGTTTTTTTTTGTTATTTTCTTTCAGCTTAGCGTGAGACAAGAAAAAGAGAAAAAAAAAAAACAGATAAAAAAAGACAGATACCCGATTATAATGGTTTATTAACGAAATTACAATAATTACACGTTACAATTATGCGCCCAGAACGCTATTATGTCTTCGAGAATCGCTGTAAAATTATCTCTACCTTCACACTTCACTTTCGCACGCCACATGTGCTCGGCTAAGTAAGTTGATTAATGTTGGAGATGAGTAGGCCTACCTCGGTGCCGTTTATTGCCGTTTATCATTCATTTTAGATCACCCGTTTCACACAGCTCGACTCTAACAACTGTTTTATGATCGGGTATCTCTCCCGCATATCTGTCCTGGTAACTGCCGCGTCTCATTTGACATATATAAAAAAGTGGGTATAATGCACAAGTAACAGCACAAATATAATACATAAGTCTTCGCCGTGACTTGTAAGAAAACTGCACTGTGTTCTAAATGTGGCTCCGTCGACCACAAATCGACACCTGATACTCCATGCCAAAAAACTGCCTTTTGCTTTTGTTGCAAGACCAATGGTCATACGTGTTACAGTGTAAAGTGCCCGAAAAACCGCAAAACTTAAGCCCACGGACTCGTTTCTACAATAATGGAATATAAATGGGTCATTTACAAATAAACTTTCTGTGTTGCAAAGCCTCAGCTCCAGTTATAGCATGATTTTCCTCCAGGAACATTTTGTTACTAAACATGGTATCAACATACTTACACTTGATGGCATGACGTCGTACTTTGTGCCTGCTAGAAAGCTGTATAACAGAGGCAGACCCTCTGGTGGACTTGTTGCTTTCGTTAAATCGGCTCTCCGTTCTAGAATGTTCGAACTAAATGATCATTACTTAGCTGTGAGAGTGGACTCCTGTGTTTATATTAGTGTATATCTACCCACTGATTACTCCAATGATCAGTCAGAGCGATTATTTGCTTTATCGCGCGAAAAGTTAGGTTCTTGTGTAGAAAAAATTCGGCGTCTAGGTTTACCTTGTGTTACAGCCGGAGACTTTAATTGTAATTTGTCTGAACCAGATCTCTGGCGTCTCCACGTACTACTATTGTTAAGAGTTTATTTAGTGATTTTTTGCGTGTATTAAATAAAATGTCAGATTTTACGTATATTCACACGTCTTCGCGTCGGACCCTCTAACTTGGACCACGTTGCTGTATCTTCAAATATGACCGCATGTCCCATTTCACCTCCTCCAACAGTCCACTCCAGTGCCTATGAATAACGTCCTGATTTGTCCTGATTGTTATGATAAATATGTCATCCCCTCCACTTTGCTGAAAAACAAGCTGTCCCCATGCAACGTGTCTTCGAAGGAATTGTTCCTGGATGGTCCACAAATCCAGAGCTTTTTACTTCCTAAAAACGGGCATGTGAATGACATACGGATCTCTACAAAGCGGAAGTTTTCCGAAATTCTTGCTCAGCATTGTAGAGATCTTATTAATAGTTATTCTGCTGGTGCAAAACAAGATCGAAATATGGTATTTAAATTTGTCTCCTCCTCAGCATCCCCTTCTTCGTCACCGTCCTCAGCTGACATTCCAGAAGCTGAATGGTATTCATATTATGAATCTGAGTTTTCTGCCCCTGATCCAATCATACAGCAATCTTATGAAGTAACTCTGGATCAGTTTCTGGATGTTCAACCCAATGAAGATTTTGTGACCAGTACCCGTTTCTGTCGAAGATTCCACCAAAAATTAAAATGGAAACGTTCATCTGGTATTGGCCAAGCTAGTGCTATTCATTTGAAACACTGAGGAAAACTTCTTACAGCTCATCTGTCTATGCTTATGCAGATGATTTTCACTCAGGGTATCGTTCCTTCTTCTTTTTGCATTGGAGATTTGACTCCTATCTCTAAAAAAGGGAAATCTGAAGTCCACTGTACATCATTCCGCTCTATTGCTGTAGCTACATCCCTTTGCAAGCTCTTTGAGTTACTATTTATTAAGCAACTTGAAAAAGTCTGCTATACTACTCCACACCAGTTTGGATTCAAGCGAGGTACCGGGTGTACTGAAGTTTTAACCGCTGTTGCAAATACCCTGATTGATGCGGAATCGTCTGGAGAAAGCCTTGTTTAGGAGGGACATGATGTCAGCCGTGCTTTCGACTCTCTTATCCACGCAGCGATGCTTCTGAAAGATGGTAAACGTGGATTGAATCTGGCCATTATTCGTTCTCTTTGGGATTTATATTCAAGACTGCATATCCGCCTGAAACTACCCCCAGATAAAGGGATGCCCCTGATTCCGCGTAGACAACTTATCCCAGTCAAGAAAGGGGCCCGTCAAGGAGCTGTCACCTCTCCCGACCTCTTTATTAACTATGTTCTGGAAGCACAAGATTTCTGCCCTCCTTCACTCGTTTTGTCTTCTGTAAACCTTTCCTTGATATGCTATGCTGACGACATCCTAAACCTTAGTCGAACTCTTCAACGTATCAACAAAATTTTTGAAATCCTTGAGGCAGGACATCAGAAAACTGGGCTTGAATTCAACTCCTCCAAATCTGATATTGTCCTGTTTAACTGAAAAACAAATTCACCTGCCCCTTCCATCATGCTTGGATCTAGCTCTGTTCAACCTATAGATCACCTTATGTATTTAGGTCTGCCCATTGCTCCTTCAATCCAACCTCCCTTCTATCCGGCTTCTTTGATCCCTTCCCCATATCCCCTACACTGCACCCTTCTGGGAACTACTAACTAAAACTGACAAGAGTAAAGTCCGATCCATGTTCTTCTTCTATTTCACGCAGGCAGGCATTTCAGTTGTTACTATTTAGCCCTTTTCCTTTTGCTTCACTCTGTGGGCTACAAAGCTACTGGCTTGGTTGCCTCTTATTTATTAGATATCCTCAGATATCTTTCAGTAGATCTTTTGACTCAAGGAGTTCAAATATAAGATGATAGATATTGATTTCTGTGCTCCGTGTGCAGGTATAGTTGGCTAGGCTCTTGGCTGATAGTGAGATTTTGTGGTGTTTGAAGCACTTTAACAGTTTACAATGCAAGGTATGCTGTGCAGACGTCAGCATATCAGAGGCAACGCTGTAGCGTTGCCTATAGTAAAGGCCATACGGCTCCAATGTTTTATTTTTTTTTCCCCCAGAGGCACTTCACATGGAAGGGGTCGTCGTAGAAGATTCAAAGGGGGCTAATTCGATTGGAAATCGAGAGTTCTAGTGTCCTTTTTAATAGTCGAAAATGATTGGAGAACAACTAGCCCCCCCCCCCACGACCATCATTCCCCCAACACATCCAATCAAAATTTTGAGATAGCATTTTGTTCAGCGTAGTTGATTTCCACATAGAAAATATGTTTTTGAGGAGGATACTCCCCCACAACCCTCAGGGCAAAGGGTTTTAAGTTATGCCCTGGGGGCATATAAGGTTTTTATAGAAGGCGTTGTCGTAGAAACTTCAAAACAGGCTCATTCGATTGGAAATTAAAGAGCTAGTGCCCTTTTTAATAGCCGAAAGTGATTGGAGTGTAACTAGCCCCCCTCCCCCCCCCCACGCCCATCATTTCCCCAAACACATCCAATCAAAATTTTCAGATAGCCATTTTGTTCAGCGTAGTTGATTTCCAGATAGAAAATATATTTTTGAGGAGGACACTCCCCACAACCCTCAGGGCCAGGGTTTTAAGTTATGCCCTAGGGGGCATATAAGGTTTTTTATAGAAGGCTTTGTCGTAGAAACTTCAAAACAGGCTCATTCGATTGGAAATTAAAGGGCTAGTGCCCTTTTTAATAGTCGAAAATGATTGAGGGCAACTAGCCCCCCCCCACGCCCATCATCCCCCCAGAAACATACAATCAAAATTTGAGATAGCCATTTTGTTCAGCATAGTTGATTTCCAGATAGAAAATATATTTTTGAGGAGGATACTCCCCCACAACCCTCAGGGCAAGGGTTTTAAGTTATGCCCTGGGGGCATATAAGGTTTTTATAGAAGGCCTTGTCGTAGAAACTTCAAAACATGCTCATTCGATTGGAAATTAAAGGGCTAGTGCCCTTTTTAATAGTCGAAAGTGATTGGAGTGTAACTAGCACCCACCCCCCCCCCACACCCATCATTTCCCCAAACACATCCAATCAAAATTTTCAGATAGCCATTTTGTTTAGCGCAGTTGATTTCCAGATAGAAAATATATTTTTGAGGAGGACACTCCCCCATTTCCCTCAGGGCAAGGGTTTTTAAGTTATGCCCTGGGGGCATATAAGGTTTTTATAGAAGGCGTTGTCGTAGAAACTTCAAAACATGCTCATTCGATTGGAAATTAAAGGGCTAGTGCCCTTTTTAATATTCAAAAATAATTGGAGTGTAACTAGCCCCCTTCCCCCCCACGCCCCATCATTTCCCCAAACACATCCAATCAAAATTTTGAGATAGCCATTTTGTTCAACGTAGTTGATTTCCAGATAGAAATATGTTTTTGAGGAGGACAATCCCCCAGAACCTTCAGGGCAAGGTTTTAAGATATGCCCTGGGGGCATATAAGGTTTTTATAATAATAATAATATAATAATAATAATAATAATAATAATAATAATAATATAGATTTATTACCTGCCAAAACTGTAAAGATACAATGGGCGGCAGAGTATAAAAAGTGAAAAAATGCAAAAAAAAAAAAAAAAAAAGACAAACAACAAAAGTACGGTTTAACACGAATATATACAATGAAATGGGCCCTCAACATTGACATTCAAATAACACATTCAACTCAAGTCTGTCCCTGAAGAGTTACCCAAGGATGACCTAGAGTCATGAACTTTTTATGAAAACTTGCTACTCTGGCAGGAACTGCCAAGGCAGGGTCTATCAATCCAAATCTACTGATCAAATACCGGTTTTTGGACCATGGTGGTAGTCCAAGCAGATACTTAGCATATTTAAAATAAATCGTGCGCAACTTTTTCTTCTCTGTCTGTGTGAAGCAACTCCAAAACGGAGAGATGTAGAGAAAACTCGGTAAAGCAAATGCATTATACAATCGGGCTAAAATATCACGACTAAATCTCGCCTTGCTCAGGACAAGCTTTCCATATGCAGAACGAACTTTTCTAAGGGTATCAGCGATAATAAGTACGCGTGTGTGGCCTTGAGTGACGTACCGATCGGAACTCCAAGGTAAGTAAGTGATGGAACAGGTTTGATTTCCGTATCATCTAGCATAACGCATATGTCCTCAGTCGACACTTTATAATTGAAAAATAACAATTCAGTTTTCGATGGATTAAATGTATGGCCGACACAAGCATATTCTACCTTTAATGCACTAAAACAACTCTTTATTCCATTCAGGGTTCTACTAATGTTTAAAATGTCGTCGGCATAACCTATGAGCGACACATCAATCCCACATAAAATACACGTTTGTTGGTACTTCATGTTGCACTTCGATTACGGAATTATTGAATAAATCTGGTGAATTTACTGCTCCTTGCCTAATACCCTTATTCACTGGTATATCAATTTCTAAAAGCAAATCACAATCCCAACCAGGACACTTTATCCTAACACGAAGATTACTATACATTGAATCAAGGGGTCCGATGACCGAATTTTCTACGCCTCTCTCTGCTGCAGAGAGTAAAATCTGTTCGTGGATAGACGAATCGAAAGCACGGGCAAGATCATGGGCTGCTAAAACTAAAGAATCATTGTTATTCTCAGCGTCAGTCAGTATAGACACCAGCGAGTAAGGGCATGATCACATCCAAGGGATCGCTGGAACCCAAACTGGTGTGGGGGAACCGAGCACTTGCTTCTAATTTCGTCACGAATAAGAAGCTCAAATAGTTTACATAGCGTAGTCGACACAGTAATGGGCCTATATGAAGAGCACTGGGAGGGAGGCTTCCCTGGTTTGAGAATAGGTGTTATTACACCAATGCAAAAGGTATCCGGGACGATACCTCTGGTAACGATAATTTGGAATAATAATGATACATGTTCAAGAAGTTGTTCACTACCATAGAGTAAATGCTGGCCACAAATTTTATCGAAGCCTCTCGAAAATTTCTTTTTTTAGCTTTTTCAGGCATTCACGTATTATACTTCTATTAACTACCATGTTCTCTTTCGGCAGTTTTAGCATTTCATCTAGCTCACTCCGGTAAGAATTCCGTAGCGCTTGGTCAGGACTTTTGAACTGATCTGTGAAGTAAGTATTCCAGACCTCTTTTGTTGGAAGGGGGACCTCAGAGGTCGATTCTTTGGGCTTCACTAAATTCCGCCAAAGGAGTTTGGGATCGGACTTGCTTTTCTTGCTGTATTCGTCAATTATGTCTCTACGGTGCTTAGACAAGGCTTTGGCAAAGGCACGTTTAGTATGATTCTTCACTTTCCAGACTTGCCCAAATCTTGGCTTACCACTGTCACACCATAGGTGAAACAAGAACTTTGCAGTCTGGCATGCTTCTGTTAAATTTAGGTTAGCGGACCATCCTCTAATTTCAGTATTTACTCGAACTTTTCGAGAGGGTACGGCTGCTGATTCGGCACACCGAAGGGCATGGCATATTGAGGCAGAGTAAATGTTCAACAGAAGTTTCTGCTCTTCGGCCGGGATGTCACTGTTGGACATCAGTAGCGGGAAAGGGACTTGGATCTTTTCAAGAATGCTATTACACACTTGTTGATACTGTTGGATCGCAGCATCATCGAGCTTCCAATCTTGCACAACTCTGAGCTTTGGAGCTGCACTTTTTTTTACTTCAGAGAATGGGCAAGCGAAACTCAAGGATATAGGTAAGTGATCGCTAAGTGTACCACCCATTAGTACCGACACAGATTCGTTCCGGACATTGAATGATGTAACAACATGGTCGAGATTAGATACAGAGCCACTGTTATGACAATAACTGAAGTTTTTATCTTTATCCACAACCTTGAAGCCATCTGGTAAGACTCCTAAAGCTATTTGTGTTCTGGGACTGTCAGTGTCAGTAAGGTCGCAGTTGAAGTCGCCAATAATTAAATAGTCATGACCCGACTGCTTTATTCTCAACACACATTAGCAAGTTTCTCGCAGGATAGGTTGAATTTTCTCTCTGATCGATCATTCTTGTAATTAGTAGGAAGGTAACACAGATCAGAACAATACCATAGACGTCCACTGCGATAAAACTGTCTTGCTGCTCGACAAGTTTGGCGGAGATGTGATCTTAATTACAATAGCAATGCCTCCAGATGGCCTTCCTCTACAGCTTGATTTCGCTTCTCTAATAAAGAACCGATGCTTGTCAGAGAACTTGATACAATCCAAGCTATCCTTGCTTAAAGTGTTCTTGTATGCAAACTATGTCATGATCCTTGGCAAATTGTTTAATAATTGGTACCTTATCACGCAGATTTCCGTTCATATTCCAAGATATTACTTTAAGAGATGAAATGGTGGCTCTTGTCATTGCGGTTTCTTCATTGCTTTCAGGACTTCGGGACAACGGATGCTATAACAGGGGTGCTTATCGGATTTGCAAAGCGCGCACCGAATAGGATTTTCGCAAGGCTCATTCGATTGGAAATTAAAGGGCTAGTGCCCTTTTTAATAGTCAAACGTGATATGAAGGCAACTAGCCCCCCCCCCCGACGCCCATCATTTCCCCAAACACATCCAATCAAACTTTTGAGATAGCCATTTTGTTCAGTGTAGTTGATTTCCAGATAGGAAATATGTTTTTGAGGAGGACACTCCCCCACAACCATCAGGGCAAGAGTTTTAAGTTATGCCCTGGGGGCATATAAGGTTTTTATAGAAGGCGTTGTCATAGAAACTTCAAAACCGGCACATTCAATTGGAAATTCAAAGGGCTAGTGATCTTTTAATAGTCGAAAGGGATTGGAGGGCAACTAGCCCTCCTCCCACGCCCATCATTCTCCCAAACACATCCAATCAAAATTTTGAGATAGCCATTTTGTTCAGCGTAGTTGATTTCCAGATATAGAAAATATGTTTTTGAGGAGGACAATCCCCCACAACCCTCAGGGCAAGGGTTTTAAGTTATGCCCTGGGGGCATATAAGGTCTTTATAGAAGGCGGTGTCGTAGAAACTTCAAAAAGGCTCATTTGATTGGAAATTCCGAGGGCTAGTGCCCTTTGTAATAGTCGAAAGTTATTTGAGGGCAACTAACCCCCTCTCACGCCCACCTTTTCCCCAAACACATCCAATCAAAATTTTAAGACAGCCATTTTATTAAACGTAGTTTTATGTTCTGTAAATTAGATTTTTGAGGATTACAACTCCCCCAAAGCCCTCGGGGCAAGGGCTGTAATTTAAGGATTCTCCGAATCCTTCATATTATTTCTTATGGAAGGGATGCTCGTATAAACTTTATAGAGGGCTCATTTGATTGAAAATTGAAAGTTCTTGTTCAATTTTAAAGAGTCAAAAGAGATTGAAGGGCGACTAGCCCCTCTCCCTCCTCCACGCCCTAAATGCATCAGATAAAAATTTTGAGATAGACATTTTGTTAAAATAGTTCAAAGTTCTGATAACAAAAAAACTCCGGTGTCGACACAGCCCACCAGGGCCCAGGGGTAGGCGTTGTAAGTTATGCGCTGGGGCATAACTTATTAAGGGGGGTTTATAACTTATGGGAAGGGGTTTTGTATGGGAAGAACACATAGGAAATCTATTATAATTATCCAATTATAAGGTTAAAATACAAACTCTGTGATAGACGCAAATTGCTTTGGCAAAAACAAATTCCTATTAAGGTCAATCCAAACAGTCGTGATCCCTTTGTGTCAGCAAGTGAAATGGTATAAACCCCCTTATTGGAGCTATTTTTCAATCCATTCATTGTTGTCAATCGCTGTCCACAAGTTATGCAAGCTGTCTATTGTTCATATATAAGGTTTTTATCAAAGAGGTAATCGTATAGACTTTGAAAAAAGCCTCATTCGATTTAAATTGAAAGTTCTAGATCCGTTTTTTAAAGTCAAGAATGATCGGACAGTAGCAACCCCCCCCCATGCCATAAAAACTTGAAACTTTTTGCAATCAAAAACCACAGTTTATAGTTTATAAACTGTTTATATCCCACTTCTTTCTGCATTAGCGGGCTAGTCTGTTTCCGATTGTTTCCAACAAAGTGCATTATTCGTAATAGCGGGTTTTCACTTGTTTCCGATTGTTTCGCGTCAGACTTGTCTACCCGTGAAAAGATCTGATGCCGCTTATGTTTCTATCTGCAAAAACGTTCTCTGGAGCACTCGCACCTTGGTCCGAGTTTTTATAATGGGTGAGATAGGGAATGATCATACTGGATAATTATATAAACTGTGTCAAAAACGACAAAAATTAATTTAAAAAAAAACTTTCCGAAAAATAAGTTTTTCAAAGAAAAGTAAAGGCCATTTTATACTTAAGCTCAGGAGATACAAATACCTGTTAAAATTCAAACTCAAAACGACCAGAAATTACTATTAAAGAATAAATGAAACCCAAAACGAACAGAAATTAATAAGCAATCATAGCAAAAAACATACAACAAGTAATAATATAAATGAATAAATAGATCTTAAAGCGAGTAATGCTTAGATTGAATATGAAAATCAAAGCTTAAAACGAAAACAAATATTTTGCTATTAAAGTATAAGTGAAACTTAAAACGAACAGAAATTAAATAAACAATCAATGCGAACAGACATACAATATATATTAATGTAAATGAATAAATAAATCTTAAAAATAACTACAAACAAGAGTTTGGGTATCGTCTCACTGCAGAAGCCTAAAACCTACTGCGTCATTGGCGCTTTACTGAAAACGAATTATATTACAAACGTTTTCTTTTGTACTTAATATTGAAAATAAATATTAAAATTACAGTAAAATTTTGAACTGATGATCTTTTAGCAATTAATATCATTATGTATCAAATATTCAGTTGAATTTACTAGTTCTTTTCAAGGTTGGTCAAGACAAATATAGTTTCACTACAAGCAAAATTTGGATACTGCCCCCTTCTTTAACTGTAAAAACCTAAAGCCTTCTGCGTCATTGGTGCTTCATTGAAAACTAATTACTCGTATGTTACAAATTTATTATTTTCCAGTTCTTACAGCATTGAAAATGAAAATAAAAATTACAGAGAAAAAAAATCTTGAACTGATGGATCTTTCAACAATTAATATCATTATATATCTAATATTCAATTTGATTTTGTTTATACTTTCCAAGACTGTTCAAGACTCATATAGTTTTGCCATTTTTTTTAGCTCTGCCATTTTTTGTAACTAATCGTGTAGTTTGTTATGAAAACATTCTATGGCTTCTAGGCATTTCTATTTGAGCGGAAAACTGCAACTCAAACTTTGTGGAACATGCATTTTCTTGCATGAAACACCAAAATATAATAAAATGTCAAGTTTCGGAGTTTTCCACCACTCGCAAGCAAGTGCCATTGGTATTTTTGAATCCGCATGGTCAATTTAGGGGGTGGAGGGTAGGCTAATTCTCGTAGCAGCCCCATTCCGTCGTGGTATGGTTTACATTTTCAACACCTGGCGTCTGGACTATCATATAATCTACCAAGCATACAACTACCCCAAATCAGTATCAATAAATAAATGAAACCCAAAACGAACAAAATTAAAATAAAGATTAGTGTCAAACTCAAAACGAGCATAAATT
Source organism: Artemia sinica (assembly GCA_027921565.1). NCBI lineage: Eukaryota > Metazoa > Arthropoda > Branchiopoda > Anostraca > Artemiidae > Artemia > Artemia sinica. The sequence goes on along the minus strand of CM051262.1, from coordinate 48,149,405 downwards.
AATGTGAGTAGGGTTCAAAACCCCTATGCTTTCTAAAAGCCAAAATATAATTTGTACTCTACTGAAAAAAAAATTCAAATGAGTTTACTGAAAAAAAATGTGCATTGTCAATTTAATATACATATGCTGATATTTATTCACTAAATTCTTAATTAATTCTTGATTTCTTAACGTTACAAAAGTGAAAATATTTCAAAGAATTGTTTTCAGTAAAGCGCCAATGACGCAGTAGGTTTTATGCTTCTGCAGTGAGACAATACCCAAACTCTTGTTTGTAGTTATTTTTATTCGATTCAAACTTGATTTGCATATTCAATTTAAGTTTCACTCGTTTTAAGATTTATTTATTCATTTACATTAATATATATTGTATGTTTTGTTCACATTGATTGTTTATTTAACTTCTTTTCGTTTTAAGTTTCATTTATACTTTAATAGCAAAATATTTGATTTCGTTTTAACCTTGATTTTCATATTCAATCTAAGCATTACTCGCTTTAAGATCTATTTATTCATTTATATTATTATTTGTTGTATGTTTTTTGCTATGATTGTTTATTTAATTTCTGTTCGTTTGGGTTTCATTTATTCTTTAATAGTAATTCTGGTCGTTTTGAGTTTGAATTTTAACAGGTATTTGTATCTCCTGAGCTTAAGTTTTAAAATGGCCTTTACTTTTCTTTGAAAAACTTATTTTTCGGAAAGTTTTTTTAATTAATTACATTCAAATAGGCAGTGGTCAATTGTTTCATTATTCATATTACAGTACCTGCAAAGAGGAGACAGGGGAACTGAACCACTTGAATTAGGAAACTGATAGGTGAATGCAAGAAAGTTAATCCATTTGTTCCAGAACGAATTCTATGACACATTGCAGAAAAAGCCTTATTGGGAAAGGGGGAAAGAATAGGATTATTCTTATTAAACATAATATCTGATAGTCTCCATCGGTAAATATCTCTAATGGGGATTGGTCTCCCACTTGGCTGGTCAATATTTATAGCATTTTTTGCTATTTCATCAACCTGATGATTACCACTTATACCAGAGTGGCTAGGGATATACTGAAGATAAGTTCTTATGCCACTTGAAGCAAGATTATCTATAATACTAAGACAATGATAAGTGTCAATATCCAACTTATACTGAGGAGCTGAAGACAGCAACTCAAGGCTTGACAAAGAGTCCGAATAAACTATAATATTATTTGAATTAGCAATCAAGGATTGGTTTTTCATAAGGTGTTCTAATGCCATGATTATGGCATTTAACTCAGCAGACATTATAAATACATTATTATACAATCTCTCACCCATTCGAATGTTCAGGTGAGGAAGGAAAGCACCACTTGCTACCTTCTCATTCAGTTTGGACCCATCAACAAAAATTTGGAAATAGTTTTTATAAGTAATTGTATTAAGTTCAGCAAATTTTTTCTGGATAAAAGCAATGGGGTTAAATCTTTAGTCCATTTTGAGAAATCAGTATTTATTATGGGAATTGACCAATTCCATGGAGGGGAATGGGGGAAAGTAGGTGCAACAGACTTAGCAGGTACAGGGAACTTCTTCTGAATATTGGCATACTCATCTGCAATGCCTCTATACATGGCTGGATTTCTTAACCAATTATGTAGGGTGTGTGTGAGCTATTTGATTCAATTTTTGTAAGATATTTTATCAAGAGAAAGATATGTCTCTCCCTTATTGTTGTTAATCCACTCTCCATAAGCAGAAACTTGGTGCTTTTGGGTTTCCTAAGACCAAATATGAGACGTATTATATCATTTTGTATTGTTTCAATTTTTGCATCTGGGTCTTTGCACATGCACCATAGACGATGAGCCCATAGTCAATATGGGGTCTTATATGTGACTTATAAAACTGGAGTAAGGTTTTCTCCTTACATCCCAAGGGTATGGAAAGAAATCTTTTTAGTATACTTGTTTTTCTATAGCATTTTTTTATTGTGTTTGAATTTTGGAGGTGGAAATTAAGTTTTTGGTCAAGCATGAGACCTAGGTAATTAATATGATTATCTTCTGGAATAGTTGTTCCATTTAGAGTTAGTTTTGCATTAACATGATTTCGCTTTTGGTGAAATTGGATTATTTTTGATTTGATGGGTGCAATGGGTAAATCTGAATATTGAGAAAATTTTTCAAATTGGAAGAGTGACTTTTGCAGCTTTGACTGTGCAATCTCAAAGGTGTTGCCAGATGACCATAGTACCAGATCATCAGCATGTTGTAGATTTGTGTGGGGGAAGTTCATGTCCCAGAGATATAGGGCAAAGAGGAGGCAGCTGAACCTATAGATCATCCTATAGATCACCTTATGCATTTAGGTCTGCCCATTGCTCCTTCTATCCGACTTCCCTTCTATCCAGCTTCTTTGATCCCTTCCCCATATCCCCTACACTGCACCCTTCTGGGAACTACTAACTAAAACTGACAAGAGTAAAGTCCGATCCATGTTCTTTTGTTTCGCCAAGTATCTGCTTCATCTGCTTCCATGGTATAGAAATTCGCTCACTATTGCGAAATTCAAGGTTGCTGACCCATAGGTTGTCATCGCTAGAAGGATAGCAAAGCATAATCGACAAAATTGATGGGAATTTAAATGATTTGTCCCACATTCCTAAGCAGTGATGTATTGTCTTTTTTTCCTATGGTCTGTCCTGTTGTTTTTTGTTTTGTTTTTTATTGTGACGGATTTTTCAATAATTTTTAATAATAATAATTTAATTCTTGTATGATTGTTTACAGTGTCTGAGTAGCTACTAAGTCATCTTCTCAGTAGGGACCCTCCCCAGGCCACTCAGCGCGTCCCCAGGTGGCGGATAGGGGAACGCCATCCATTACTTCTGAGCCCTACCTACCTTCCACGCCAAAGTACCCAAATTCTCTTGAAATTCGGTAGAAAGGCACCTATAGTCAAGGGGGCATTTACCAGGAAAATTTTATCACAACAAATGACTTGTAACTAAGAATTGAAAAGCTGGTTCATCGTCAGGGACAAGGGATAACATGCTTACACTAATTGGTAGAAAAGTTTGTCTTCTTGTAAATATCACTGCAGTATAGCAGATGATTATAAATAATACTGCAATGCAATAAACTAGTTTCAGAATTATTAGCAAAGTATTTATGATGCACTCTCTTTGTAATGGATGATTCTAGGCTAATTCCCTCCAGAAATTTCCCCTAGATACATTTTGTCCTGGAAAATCACCTCCTACCTGCAGACAATTACTCCATATATAAAATTGAGCAGACAAAGGAAAGCATGACAAAAAAAATGATAAAAGAAAAGAATGAATTTGGGAATATTCTACCTACCACTATTCTAAAATACAGGTAGAAGCCCATATTTCTGTATTTTATTTCTTTTTATTCTTTTTTTTTTTTGTGTTTAGTTAGCATGGCAAGGTAAGACAAAAGTTAAAGAAATAATTTAAAAAAAATAAAATTAGTGACAACTATAGACTGTCCTATGGTAGAAATGCACAAAGATTCAGGCTGGACTGAAAAAGTGCTGACTTGCATGTCAAATGGCATATTAATCTGTTTAATTAGAAAACTGATTAACTCTACAAAAAAAGGCAAATTTTAAGCTTTTATACAACTTTGTTAGATTGAAGTTGAGCACTCGACTTGAGCTACCTTTCTATAATCTTTTTAAATATACTAATTCCTGTTATTGTAAAAAAAAAAAAATTAGGCTGAAAACTGACACCTTCTTCCTTATGTTTTACCTCAAATTGCATTGTCCAGCAAATAAGGTTTTACTATGTAGGTGCTGGTTAGAGAAGATGTTGAGCAATTGCATCAGCTACATCCCATTCTTGAAGCCATGGTTTGGATAACCCACACTAGGAGCCGAGACTACTTCTTAACTTAGGGAGTTCCAGAGCCCCATAACTCTATTTAGGAAGAAGTTGTTCTGTAGTCTGGTGTCAGCTTGTTTGCAGTACAGCTTCATGGTGTGTCCTCTAGTTCTTGTCGACTGGTCAGGTACAAGCATATTTTGTTGCAAGGACTGAGTGTGTAGCATTTTGTATTCCGTGATGACATCCCCATGCTTCTGCCAATAGGAGAGGGTAGGAATCTGTAACTTCCCCAGGTGGGATGGGAACACCAGGCCTTTACAATCCTCTATTGATTTACTTACTCGCCTTTGGGAACTCTCTAGTTTGTTTTTTTTCTTGTCACCTTTATTTAATGAAGTTGCCACACAAATACCCAATTCCAGTTTTTGGTCCAACAAGTCCTTTACATAACTTTGACATCAGCTTTGGTAACCTATTGCAGAAAGTTCTTTTTAAAATTCCCAGGGTCTGGAGCTCTTTGGAGACAACTGACTGAGCATGTTGGTCAAACTTCAATTCTTCATCCACAAGTATACCCAGGTCTCTTTCAGCATAGGAGGAATCAATCATCTGCCCAACACCATCTATGCCACATTTGGGATACTGACCCCTCACATTCTTTCTCCCAAAATGAATTGTCCTGCATTTCTTAGTGTTGAATTCTAACCTGAGTTTAGCCCAATCTGAGAGTTTGTCTAGGTCAGCGTATAATAAGGCTTGCTCTTCAGTTGTTTTTGCAGGGCTGATGATTAAATGGTTTTGCTAGTAGAAAATGGATAATAGCCTACATTTGATTCTAACTCCAAACTAAATTGATATTTCACTGTTAGATGTTACATGTATGGATTTTTCTCAGTGAAATCTAAAAACTGAAAATCTTATGGAAATTAAAATTCTGCTGGTTCATTAAACACTGTCCTAAGTTTTTGAAGTATTAAACTTTGCAGTAAAATTACTATGCTGAAGCTGTTAATATAAACAAAATATGAAACAGAATGGCTAACAATCCTAAAAACCTTTCACTGTCTAGCACTTACAAATACACTTGTTTCCAAGAAAACAAAGACACATCTTCACTATATTCTTAGCTACTCAGGTATTATGGGTAGCTATTATGCAAATTAAATTGCTAAAAATAAATTTCAATATTGACCAGTAAAGTAAGGGACCCAACTCCTAAGAGATTACCTTAAATTGCAGCTTGGAGCAACCTATGGATTTCTCCTTCTAGAGCTCCAAAATGATGACTTGAGTTATTATCAAAGTTCTTTAGTGACTAGGTGCAGTTGGAGGATCAGTAGCACCCCAGTTGAGTTTACACTCTCTGGAAAACCATTCAGCATCAGCCTTTATTTGAAAATTCAACAAATCAGCAGTAACTGATTCTTCAGATAATTTTTTCCAACTGTTGGCAATTTGAGAGGAAAAGAATTGAGCGCAGATTCTGGATTTTGTAGACTGCTTGATAAGTTTCAAGTGATGACCTCTAGTTCTGGAATTGGGACCTACAGTAGGGAATAATGCTGGGAGAGTAATGGCCCTCATTAACTTATAGGCTAAAATGACATCCCCTCAATTTCTCCTGTAAACAAGTGTAGGGAGATTCAGCTTTGATAGTCTAGAAGGGTAGGAAAGCTCCTGTATGCCAGATATCACTTAGGTGGCACAGCTCTGCACATCTTCAAGAACTTTTATGTCTTTTTTAAAATAAGGGGAGGCTAGAGACATTCCAACTTTAAGCTTGGGACACATACATCCCTTATATAGAAGACTGATGACATTAAAGGAACCAGTGGAAAGAGTCTGAATCAGTCCCATAGTTGAACTAGCACCTGCAGCAGACCTCTTAGCATGAGTGCTGAATTGTAGTTCATTGTCAATAGTGACACCAAGATCTTGCTCATTATTTACAGAAGAGAGTGGGTGGTGTAAGAAAAAATAAAAGCACTAAGGATTTATTTTGCCAAAGTGTATGATATTGCACTTAGCAACACTGAATTCAAGAAACCAAGTCTCAGCCTATTGACCAAGCAGTTCAAGATTATTTTGTAAAAGGGCACGATCTTCACAGGACAAGGCTGGTTGAAGAAGCTTCAGGTCATCAGCATAGAGAGTTGATTTATTACTGATAATGGAAAGAGCATTGTTGATGAAGATATTAAATAGTGTAGACCCCAAAACACTTCCCTGAGGAACTCCACTCAAAACATGTATAAGGATGTGTGAGGAAGAAAGAATAGATTACCAGAGTCATCAAATAACTGAACACATTGAGATTGCAGATAAAAAAAAAAAAAATCAAGGATCCAGAGCAGGGATTTTTCTTCAAGCTTGACTGCATGTAATTTAATTGCAAGTTGCTTCTGACAAACTTTGTCAAAAGCTTTAGAAAAGTCAAGCAAAATCATGTCTGCAGCCCCCACCAATATCAAGTAACTTTGTGATGTGGTCGTATGATTCAAGGAGATTGGTATCAACAGATGTTCCTGAACAAAGGTCATGTTGTAAGCCATTAAAAACATTATTTGCTTCAAGATGTCTAATAACTGCAGAATTGATTATTCCTTCAAGAACCTTAAGAACTGGTGATGTCACACTAATAGGTCAATAATTTTTGGCAAGCTTCTTTCTACCTTTCTAAATATTGGAATGATATGGGCAGTTTTATAATCCAGAAGTAGTCTGAAAAAATTTAATGATAACTTGAAAAGCAGGAAAAGAGGTTGGGACAAGACTGTACAACATTCATGAAGGATACAAGGGTGAATGCTATCTCTACTAGCAGATTTATTCAATTTGAGGGACAGAAGTTCCTGTAGAACTATTGTATCAGTAATCAGAAATGGTTTCATCTTATGTGATACATCATATAAAGGAAGGTGGAGGAAAAACAATTACCTTAAATTGCACTTGTTAGAGATACATTGAGAATTGTTGGTAAGGAACCATTTTTCAAAGACAGCAAAGGATTAACAGATGAAAAACAACAGACAAATATATTAATCATGGATATATAGGACCATCAAGGGGGTTGAGAGCCTTTACAAGGGAAATAATGGTAAAGGTTTTGATGGTAAAGGCGTGATGATAGTGATGAAGTATTGGCCCAGAGGCTAAATTTTCAATAATACAAAATCACTGCTTTTTGGTGTGACCAGGTGTTCTATTTATATATAAAGTTATACCAAAGTGTTCAGAAAAATCTTATCTATCATAATAAATTGACTGGAAAACAAAATATTTATCCATTGCCCAGATATAGGGTACTTTATTTGCCATAGTGTCCTGCCATCTATTAAACTAGACTACCTAAAGTTATTCTAATTGAATAGGTAAAGCTGTGGACAGCCCTTTTTCTTCAACAGATGATTCATAGTGCCATCATAATTATCATTGTTTACACAACCAATTAGCAACAAAAAATATCAACAATTAGCCTATACTTAATAACCTACAAATTGAGTAAATAAACCAATTTGAGTAAATAAGTGAAGTATTTTTTCTTTTTTTGTTGTTGGTTATAGTTGATTATAGAAGAGATCTTCTTCCAGGTGGTAGCCTAGCTTTAATAGGCCTAGTATATAGCCGGAACCTGTTTGGTTCATTCCCTGATTAAGTTGATACATAATGTCCAACAAAGCTAAAAGAAAACATATTAGCCCAATTAAAGGCAATGACACATGTGCTGCCTGTTCTACTGAACTGGATGAAGAGTCTTCTGCTATTGAGTGTGATATTTGTGAGAAAGTGAATGTCTGGACCTGTCCCCTGGAAAATATAAACTACTAACTAAGATGATGCAATCCCTTACATGTTCCTGGTCATCTCCAGCCTGCCAAATTAACCCTCCCCCCTGTAGTGAGCAAGCTATGATAAATAAGTTAGCATCAGTTATGGACAATTCCTTGAAATCTTTCAGGGAAGATCTTAAGCAGGAGTTTGCCACCACTAGTCAGTTGACAAAAACACTTTCACAACTGAGAACAGACATAAAAAGGGACATTTCTGCCCAAGTTAGCAATATTGTGAATAGGGTATCACATATTGAAAAATTCATTACAATCAGTCTGCTCTACCTCAACAGTTCAGGACCTAGTGGCATCTACAGTGTCCTTTAAATTGTCTCAACTTCCCTCAGCCCAATTATCTGAATCTGATGTTTGTTTGATAGCATGGTCAGAGAATATTGTTGCTTATGGTATCCCCCCCCCCAGTCTGATGATGCAGTTTTCCTGTACAATTATCTCTTATGCAATTATGAAATTGACATTGGTGCCCCCCCCCCCAGCCCAAGTAAAAAGATTTTCTAATAAACATCAACTATCTGGTAGCTGCCCCCTCCTCTTCTCTGTACCATAAACTGAATTTAGAAAGCAAATTATACAGAAATCCTTTGAAACAAAAGGATCAATTAGTTTTTATGGAGATGGACCTAAGGAAGATCACATAAAGCACAAAGCTCTAGTTGAGGAGCTGAAATGCAGAAAAGCTAAGGGAGAAGCAGACTTGACAATCCCTAATGGTGCCATAATTCAAAAAAACTTGCCAGTTGGAGTGACCCCCAGACTGCTCCAATGTCCTGCTAATGTATGCGCCCCCTTCTACCTCTAATAATTGTTTAAATGTTTATGGAGTTGCATCACCTAATTCTGCCTCTCAATGGTCTAGTAGTGAACACAATAATAATAGTTTCCTTTCTGATGCTGACACTTCTCTTGTTTCTTCAACAACAACTTGTTTAACTGATGTTTCTTCCTTGTTGTTTCATAGTGCTGTATCAAATAACCTTACAAGTCCTTTAGTTCCTGCATCCTTGCTGATTCCTACCTCTCAGGGGATGAGATTCCTTAGCTCCAACGTTGATAGCCTCCCTAAAAAGCTTTCTGAACTCTCTTTTTGTATGAAATCTGAAGGAGTGGATGTTGCTGCAATTACAGAAGTTTCACCAAAAAATACCTTGTCAGTTTTAACTCCTGTTGAAATCAAAACTGATGATTACCAACTATTTTCTAATCTGAATTCCCTACTCTGCCATCAAGGAGTGTGCCTTTATATAAGAGATGGACTAAATGTTAGTCTCATTCAATTCAATTCTCTGAATATTGATGGAATTGAGTCTGTGTGGGTTAAATTACATAATCAAAGAACTTCAATTGTACTGGGTGTTGCTTATAGAAGCCCTAGTGCTCCATGTGTTATGGACTCAGAATCAAATTTGGCTGCCATATTGTCTCATATGATGACCAATTTTGCCAGCTATAATCTTGTCCTTATGGGGGACTTTAATCTTCCTGATACCCAATGGATTGATGGATCTGGTTTTTGTAATAGAGATTCTCCTTTTTTTGTCTGCCCTCTCTGATAATTCCCTCTGTCAAACAATTTCATGACCAATTCATTTCAGGGAAGGTCAAGTCACCAACATTATTGATCTGGTTATACTCAGTAACCCTGACCTTCTTATTAAGAATGTTATAACCACACCTGTTGATAACAGTGACCATGTTGTAATTATTTCAGAGTTAGGTCTACCTACTATTCAGCTTTCCTCTAAGCAATAAAAGTATGTTAACTACAAAATAGTCTCAAAAAACTTGCCAAGGTCAACTGGAAAAAGCTTATTACTGATGATATCAAGGAGAGTTGGTCAAATGTAAAAACGAAAATTCTAAATGTTGAAAAGTCATGCAGCAGAATTCTTCAGGTAAAACAGGCAAAGAGTTTACCTTTTTGACTACTAAAATTAGTAAGCTAATCAATAGAAAACACAGAGCATGGAACCGTTATAGAAAAAATAAGACCACAGAAAATTATCTAGTCTTCAAACCCTTTCATAATCAAACAACAAACCAAATAAAGGTGTTGAAGAGAGGTTTGAGGAAAAACTAGCAGAGGAAGTTAAGGTTAACCTTAAATCTTTCTGGCATTACATCACTCAAAAATGTAGCAGCAGACCCACAATCCTGGATATCCTGCATGAAAGTAAATCAGTTGCTGATCCTGAACTGAAAGTTGAAATTTTCAATCAATATTTCTCTTCTTTTTTTTGTCCAACCCCAGTATTGTATATCCTACACCTCCCTTCTATGATGTATCACATAATATGGAACCAATTCTGATTACAGATACTTTGGTTCTAAAGGAACTGACATCCCTCAAACTGAATAAATCTGCTGGCCCAGATGGCATTCACCCATGTATCCTACACAAATGTCATACAGTCTTGTGTCAACTTCTTTCCCTGCTGTTCAAATTATCATTAAATCTTTCTGGACTACCTCAGGATTGGAAAACTGCAAATATTATTCCTATTTTTAAAAAAGGTAGAAAGGACCTTGCTGAAAATAATCAACCCATCAGCATGACATCAGCAGTTGTTAAGGTTCTTGAAAGAATAATTAATTCTGCAGTTGTTAAACACCTTGAAGCAAATAATGTTTTACACAGTTCACAACATGGCTTTTGTTCTGGAAGATCTGTTGACACCAATCTCCTTTAATCATATGATCACATCACCAAGTTGCTTGATGCTAGGGTTCCTACTGACATGATTCTGCTTGACTATTCTAAAGCTTTTGACAAAGTGTGTCACATCCAACTTGGAATTAAATTGTGTGCAGTTAAGCTCAAAGAGAAATCCCTGCTTTGGATCCTTGATTTTCTTTACTTGCAAAACCAATGTGTTCAGTTTTTTGATGACTCTGGAGATTGTATTCTTTCTTCCTCAATGTGTGGTCTGAGTGGAGTTCCTCAGGGAAGCATCTTGGGTCCTACATTATTTAATATTTTCATCAATGATGCTCCTTCCATTATCAGTAGTAATTCAACTCTTTATGCAGATGACCTGAAGCTTCTTGGTAACAAACATAATTGTTATAAATAATTATTTTTGGAACATATTATGTTGTTTCAGTTTAAAAACATGGAGCATGTTTACAAATAAGTTGTTCAAGAGTAATATGTTCAAAAATACTTATTTATAACAATTCAAACCTCATTTATTAGGCAACTCAAATATAACCATTTTCCTACTGTTTCAAGTTTGTCAAATGCTGCCAAAAAAAATAGCACTTATTTTGAGATTCAAAACTTTGCCTTCAACAATTCTGGGTATATTCTGATTCCAGGTATATATTTGCACATTAGGAGGGGTGGGGTGGGTAAATTTCATTGTAACTTTGTAGTGGGCCATATAATTTTGCTAGGATGAAAGTGAAAACATCATTTGATGTTTTTTATGCTCTTTCATGATTCATATAAAATAACTTTGGGGCCCTTTTAAGGGCTCAAGATGCAATTAGCCCCAGAAGCAATTATTCAATTATGAAAGAGTATAAAAAAGGTATAAAATTACATTTTTCCCTTTCATCTTAGCTAAATTATAGTTGCCACCTAAAAACTTACCATAATGTTTAAAGGTACCCTCTAGAGTGAGGAGTGTAGGTAAGTGCTTCCAACTACCTCCCTGGGACATACTTGATTCTGTAGTCTAGGCCTAGATCTATCCCTGAAAGTTTCATTTTCCTAACCTAACTCCTTTCCAAGCTAGCCAAAAGTAGCTTATCTAGAATTATACCAATATTTTCCAATCTAACTGTGCTAGGTTGATTAAGGAATGAGTATGTCTTAAAGTTTTTGTTTTTTGTACTTAGGCCTACTTTAAACATAGCATTGCCTGAGATGTAGTTATTTACAGATAGAAAATGAAATTCCAAATCTAATAAAAAGGTCTTTCAAAAATAAATATGACTCAAGATACCTTTTTCCTGTAAAGACTTACTTAATCACTAAAATCTGTGTAAAAGCCAATCCGTAATTTTCCACGTTGACAAATTTTTAAAATACGAAGCGCAGGGCTTGCACAATTCCACTGAACCCTCGAATCTTAAAATTCATGCACAAGTCTTATAAATTCGGGGAGTTTTCGGGGACAAGTCTTCAAGATTCGGGGAGTTTTTTCGGGGGGGGGGGGTGGGGAACAAAAATGGAATTTTGTTGCGAAAATTTGGAAGCCAAAATTGGTTTTGGCTTCGGTTTCAGGCTCAAGAAGGGCTTGGATCCACGTAGTAAATCAAGCCTTTTACAGAGTAGGTCTTAGAGCCAAAGCACGGGATTGGAACCCATAGCTCAAAAACCAGTATTGCTGATATTGCGGCAAAAACCTCAAAATTGTTTTCAAATTGAAAAAATAGGCTGAATTACACTCTGGAACTCTGCTGGCTTAGGCAAGCAAACATGAGCTTACACCAGGAATTTCATAAAAAAAAATCACCTGAAAGTAAGGAGCAGCATTAAAAATTATTACGAATAGAAACAATAACTTAATAAGAGGGATTGCCCGTCTGAACATCAGACTATTCACGCTGAAGTTTTTTAGTACTTAAGCTTTTCATTGTTTTATTTAAACGACAAATGTGTTTCGGGAGTCGTTGGTACAGAATCAGGACTAAATTCAAACTTAAGCGTAAAGAAAGAGGTGCTGAAAAGGGACAATCCCCGTCATATATGCAATATTTTTGTTTGTTCTAATTTTGCTCCTTAGGCATAATTTCAGACGAAAAAAAAACTTTTTTATTTTATTCCAAATGATTTTTGAAAATGCCAAGAAATCTGGCTCCACCTCCACGGAAAAATTCTTCCCCTCCCCAGAAAGATCGTCTAGAAAATTCAATCCCGTTAAAAAAAATTATTCCGGACAATTACCGTTAACATCTCTAAGCTTAAAATTGGGTCAACAAAGAGAAAATTAAAACAAATAAAAAGAATTTTGTTTAAAAATTCTGCCAAATCCCCCCAGTGTAATTTCCCCTCAAAGTTAGAAACCTCTTTCCTCATGGAAAGTTCTCCCTGCGAAAATAATCCAGCACAAAATTCAATCTTTTACCCGAAAAAAGTTTGCATACTTCCCAACAACAGATATTATATGTAAACAATGGGCAAATTTTATATTTTCAAGACCTTTCCCCAGTGGCTTTGGAAGTCAAATTAACTCCAAAGGCTAAGTTATTTGATCTTTCAACTATGCTGAACAAAATGGCTAAAGTATCTCTGAATTTTGATCAGAATTTTTGGGAGAAAGAGAAATGGCTTGGAAGGGGGCATAGTTACCATCCACATTAAAAAAATTTATCTTTTGGGAAAGTCAACATTTTTGCAGATTGGAACTTTAACCCTCTACAGTTACGTTCTCTGATACACTGAATCTGATGTTGTTATTTTCGTTAAGGTTTTCTTAGATTTTTAGGGAGTGTTTTCTCCTTTTTTCAAAAATTAAGCTAATTTTCTCAGGCTTGTAGTCTTTGAGGAGTAACACTGAACATCATGGATCTTATAAATTTGGGTATTAGCATAATAAGCCAAATCTTTTGATATATCTATTGTTTTTTTAGAGTTCCGGTTACTATTGCGCCGCGTTGCTCCTTACTTACAGTTCCTTACCATGAACTGTTTGATGACTGCCATATTTAGATATAAAATTCAATGCTGAATAGAGGTAAAATCTTCAGATAATTGGTTTATTATCAAATAAACTAAAGAAATGAAATTCACTTCAAAATATTTTATTTTTGTTGTGCCGAAACCAAAATAGGAATCAGCGATTTAAAAAAACGATAAACAACGAGAAAAATTAGAAAAGTATGACAAAAATTGGCTTACTATTAAATTGAAAATCTAGAGATAATCGTAGCTGCTTCTTCGGCAGTCAAATTAGCCTTAACATATGACAACATTTTTGCCGTTTCTATATTCAAAATAAGAGAGGAGGAATCCGCATCCAATCGTTTCATTCCCATTTTGGTTTGCAAAATCGATGCCACTGGAATTGTTGACAAAGAGCTTCGTATTTCCGTTTTCACGTCACTGAGAACACTAAACAAGCGCTCTGTCGTTTTATTTGAGAATATTAATGAATACATGTATTCCAAAACTTTTCTTTGATTTTCGAACTTCGGCTTTCCACAAGGGTAGGTATGTTTGAAAGTAAGTTTCAATAGTCTTCAACAGTCACCTTGTCAATGCCAATATCTTTCCACAATACTGTGCTTTGTTACAACCCCTCTCTTTCAATTAAAGCCTTATTTCCTGACGGCAATCCACGTGATGTCAGAAAATCAGCTAGGATGATAGGATTCAAATTTTGGGCGTTGACAGTTTCGAGCATTCTTGTATACTCGTAGACATCAGAATCAAAAGAAAAGCGGTTTTGTATTTGAAGTATGGCCTCTTTGAAAAATTCCCTAGGTGTAACGTAGAGCTTCTTAACTCCCAACTGCAAGATATCCAGATTCGAACTCACTAGGGATGCCAGTTCGTCATGTACTGAATATCCTAGATAAACCATTTGAACTTCTAAATATTGAGTATCGTCCGTCACGTCAAGAAAGAGTACATTTGTGCAGTTTCAGACGTACGCTCCGTGCATGAAGTTCATAGCAAGCGTTGCAATAAGCTTTACCGTTTCTGACTTCAGTCTATGGAAAATAGGTGATTGCGACTGAAACAGAAAATTAAAATCGTCCATTAGGCCAATAGCACAGTCAACAAACATTATAAGTACCTTCATAAAAGGGTTTTTGAGCGCGCTGAGGATAAGTTCGTTCGTATGAGTAGGGTCGTCAAAGTTATAGCTAGTGAAATACAAAGAGAGGGCGTTCCACTGCTCAAGTATTATTCCCACGCAAGTGTGGAGGAACTGCCAACGAGTTTGTCCAGGGGCTAAAATTTTGTGGATTGGAGTATTTGATAAAACTTGGAATTCTTTCAAAACTGTGATACGTTCCGCACTCATTGAAAAGTGATTATAAACCTGGCGACATTACTTTTCAAGAAATTTGGCAGCTTTTTACAAGCATATGGCGCGCACATATGGATGGAGTAGCAACTACATTTGACAACTACAACCCACGGGTAATTGTCACTGATCAGTTTTGCCACAGAATTGTTACACCCCATCATTGAATTTATGGTGTCAGAACAGAAGCCAGCCCAGTTTCGAATCGGCACATCGTTTTTCTCAAGGACGTCTAACGTTTGTTTCAACTTTGAAAACACTAAAATAGCCGTGCTATCTGAACACTCAACCAAATCAAGAACACCAACTTCAGTGTCAAGGCTATTACTATAAAATGGAACACAGATGGCCAATTGCCTGGTTGTGCCCACATCTGTTGTCTCACCTATTATTATTATGGAAAATGTCCTTTTCTTCAACTCGTTGAACAATCCTTTCTTAAAGTAGGGTCCAAGGCCTTGTCTTACTATGTTAGCGACTTTCTGTTTCCCTAGTCTAACTTTTTTCAAAACGTTCTGATCGGACAAGCTTTGCAGGAATGGAATGAAGGAGTCAGCAAATGAAAACGGAAGGTTAAGTTCAACTAGAAACGATGCAGTTCTAGCCTCGGTTTCGAGAACTGAGGCTGCGTTGTCGACACTTGTGAAGTCACTAATTATACATGCATTATTCTTCGAAATGGCTGCATTTTTCTTGTGGGTTTTCGACATAGTATGCTTCACCAAACCATTCCTTTCTTTTACGTAGCTCAGTTCAGCATTGAACCATAAGCAAATTGAAAAATCACCAATTGGTTTCTTTGTGAGCCAGCCTTTTAACATGTCTTCCCGGGATATCTTCCCAAGGCCATAACATAATTTGCACTTTACTGAAAATAATATAAATGTTTTTACTTTTATAACTTCAATAAATCAAATAATATTAACATTTTAATTACTAAATATCAGTATATGTATATTAAACTGACAATGCACATTCATTTGTATTTTTTTCAGTAAAGTACAAATTATGTTCTGGCCTTGAAAAGGCATAGGGGTTTTGAGCCCAACTTATGTTAATTTCTGCTCGTTTTGGGTTTGACTCGGTTATTTATAGTAATTTCTGTTCGTTTTGGGTTTCATTTATTTATCTATACATATTTGTGGCAGTTTCATGCTTGGTAGATTATTTGATTTTATTTTTGCTCATTTTTGTTTAATGGAGTTCTTTACTTTTCTTTGAAAAACTTATTCCGTGAAACAGTTTTTTTTAATTAATTTCTGTTCTTTTTATATTGACATAGTCTTTTCAGGGAAAAAGAAAATAATACTTTAAATCTTTTCGTTTTTCAAGAATTTATAGTTTGGCCTGCTATTTGCATGCTGGAGAAAAAATTTTCATCAATTTTTAACAATATACACCCTTTTAAAAATCTGGACACAAATAGTAGTGTTTAATTTAGTTTCATGCCTCCTCTAGTTGACCTGAAATGGAAAACTGGATACCATTAGCAAAAATCTGTTTACTTTCTTTGATAGCTTCGATACACTTACACTATTTTGATTTGGTTAAATTTTAAGAGCAGAAGTAGCCCCGAAAGTGTGAACATAATACCCTCAGTCGTTCTTGGGATACTGCTGAGATGCCTTATTGGGAATTAGCATTAACACAGTTCATTTTGATTTAAACTTAAGGCAACATTTAGTTTTTAAACATAAAGACAAATGAAAGGGTGGGCGTGGGAGGGGGATTAGTTTGCCTCCAATCATTTTCGACTATTAAAAAGGGCATCATCCCTTTCTATTTTCAATCGAATGAGCCCTTTTCGAAACTCTTACGACAACTCATTCGATACGAAGTGCCCTGATCTAAACAACAACAACAACAACAAAAATAATACACTATAGCCACACATCGATCTTTACTATAGAAATGTCAAGCCATCCAATAACTTTCGACGATTAAAAAGGGCACAAGGCCTTTCGATTATATATACCTTATATGCCTCCAGGACATAAATTACAACCCTTATCCTAAGGGCTGTGAGGGTGTTTGTCATCCTCTAAGACCTAATTTCGAGAACTTTCAACTACGTTGAACAAAATGGCTATCTCAAAAATTTTGCTTCGATGTGCCTGAGAAAATGGTGGGCGTGATAGGGGCGTTAGTCGCTCTCCAATCACTTTCAACTGTTAAAAAAGGCACTAGCCCTTTAAATTTCCAATCAAATGAGCCCTTTTGAAGTTTCTACGACAACGCTTTCAATCAAAAACCTTATATGCCCCAGGGCATAACTTACAACCCTTACTCTAAGGGCTGGGGGGGGGGGGTGTTATCCTCAAAGACCTAATTTCCAGAACTCTCAGCAACGCCGAACAAATAGCTATCTGAAAATTTCGATTGGATGTGTTTGGGGGAATGGTGGGCGTGAGAGGGGGGCTAGTTACCCTCCAATCACTTTCAACTGTTAAAGAGGACAGTGGCCCTCTCAATTTCACATTGAATGAGCCCCTTTTGAAGTTTTTACGAACACTCTACAAAAACCTTATAAGCCCCCAGGGCACAACTTACAACCTTTGCCCTGGGGGCTCTGGGAGGTTTGCCATCCTTAAATACATAATTTCCAGAACTTTCAACTACGTTGAACAAAATGACTATCTCTAAACTTTGATTGAATGTGTTTGGGGAAATGGTGGGCGTAAGAGGGGGGTAATTACTCTCCACTCACTTTCGACTATTAAAAAGGGCAATTTTAACTTCCAATCAAATGAGCCTTTTTTGAAATTTCTACAACAACTTTATATATAAACCTTATATGCCCCCAGGCTATAGCTTACAACCCTTACACTGAGGGCTCTGATGGGGTTATCATCTTAAAAGACCTAGTTTCCAGAACTTTCGCATACGTTGAACAAAATAGATATCTCAAATTTTTATTAGATGTGTTTAGGGAAATAGTGGGTGTGAGAGGGGGGTTAGTTGCCCTTCAATCACTTTCGGATATTAAAAAGGCACTAGCTCTTTCAATTTCCAATTGAATTAGCCCTTTTTGAAGTTTCTACAACATCGCTTTCTATAAGAACCTTATATGCCCCCGGGGCATAACTTACGACCCTTGCCCTGAGGGCTTTGGGTGTGGAGGCGTTTGTCATCCTTAAAGACCTAATTTCCAAAAATTTCAACTGCGTTGAATAAAATGGCTATCTAAAAGTGTTTGGGGAAAAGGTGGGCGAGACTATTAAAAAGGGCACTAGCCCTTTGAATTTCCATTCGAATGAGCCCTTCTTCAAGTTTCTACGGCAAAGATTTCAATAAAACTTATATGCCCCCAGGGCATAACTTATCACCCTTGCCCTGAAGATTGTGGGGGGAGTGTTCTAATCAAAAGTATAGTTTCCTGAACTTTAAACCGCGTAAAAAAAAATGGCTATCTCAAAATTTCGATTGGATGTTTTTGGGGAAATGGTGTGGCGTGGAAGGGGTGATAGTTGCCTTCCAATCACTTTCGACTATTAAAAAGGGCAATAGCCATTTCAATTTCCAATCGAATGAGCTCTTTTTGAAGTTTCTACGACTCCACGTTCTACTGAAACCTTATATGCCCCGGGGCATAATTTACAACCCTAACTTTGAGGGCTGTGGGGGGATTGTCATCCTTAAAGACCTAATTTCCAGAACTTTCAAGTACGTTGAACAAAATGGCTATCTTAAAATTTTGGCTGGATGTGTTTGGGGAAAAATTGGTCATGAGAGGGGGGTTAGTTGCCCTCAAATCGCTTTCGAGACTATTAAAAAGGGCACTAGCCCTTTGAATTTCCAATCGAATGAGCCCTTCTTCAAATTTCTACGACAAAGATTTCAATAAAACTTATAAGCCGCCAGGGCAAAACTTATAACCCTTGCCGTGAAGACTGTGGGAGAAGTGTTCTAATCAAAGGTTAGTTTCCTGAACTTTAAACTGTGTGGAAAAAATGGCTATCTCAAAATTTCGATTGGATGTTTTTGGGGGAATGGTTGGCGTGGAAGGGATGTTAGTTGCCTTCCAATCACTTTCGACTAGACTATTAAAAAGGACAATAGCCATTTCAATTTCCAATCGAATGAGCCCTTTTTGAAGTTTCTACGACAACGCGTTCTATAGAAACCTTATATGCCCCAAGGGCATAACTTACAACCTTGCTTTCAGGGCTGTGCGAGGATTGTCATCCTCAAAGATCCACTTTCCAGAACCTTCAACTACGTTGAACAAAATGGCTATCTTAAAATTTTGATTGGATGTGTTTGGGGAAAAGGTGGACATAAGAGGGGGTTAGTTGCCCTCCAATCGCTTTCGAATATCAAAAAGGGCACTAGCCCATTGAATTTCCAGTCAAATGAGCCTTTTTTGAAGTTTTTACGACAACGCTGACTATAAAAACTTATATGCCCACAGGGTATAACTTACAACCCTTGCCCTGAGGGCTTTTGGGGAGTGTTCTCCTCAAAAACATAATTTCTATCTGGAAATCAACGACGCTGAACAAAATGGCTATATAGAAATTTCGATTGGATGCGTTTGGGGAAAAGGTGGGCGTGAGAGGGGGGTTAGTTGCCCTCAAATCACTTTCGACTATTAAAAAAGAGCACTAGACCTTTGAATTTCCAATCGAATGAGCCCTTTTTCAAGTTTCTAGGACAAAGATTTCAATAAAACTTATATGCCCCCAGGGCATAACTTACAACCCTTGCCCTGAAGACTGTGGGGGAAACTGTGTGGAACAAAAAGGCTATCTCAAAATTTTGATTGGATAAGTTTGGGGAAATGGTGGGCGCGGAAGGGGTGCTAGTTGCCTTCCAATCACTTTCGACTATTAAAAAGCGCACTAGCGATTTCGATTTCCAATCGAATGAGCCCTTTTTGAAGTTTCTACGACAACGCGTTCTATAAAAACCTTATATGCCCCCAGGGCATAACTTACAACCCTTGCCCCTGAGGAATGTGGGGGGTTGTCATCCTCAAAGACCTAATTTCGGGAACTTTCAACTACGCTGAACAAAATGGCTATCTTATAATTTTGATTGGATGTGTTTGGGCAAAAGGTGGACGTGAGAGGG
The DNA here is from genome assembly GCA_027921565.1 of Artemia sinica. Classification (NCBI taxonomy): domain Eukaryota; kingdom Metazoa; phylum Arthropoda; class Branchiopoda; order Anostraca; family Artemiidae; genus Artemia; species Artemia sinica. The sequence goes on along the minus strand of CM051262.1, from coordinate 48,129,670 downwards.
GGGGTTAGTTGCCCTCCAATCACTTTCGACTATTAAAAAGGGCACTAACCCTTTGAATTTCCAATCAAGTGAGCCTTTTTTGAAGTTCCTACAACAACGCCTTCTATAAATACCTTATATGCCCCCAGGGCATAATTTAAAACCCTTGCCTTGAGGGCTGTGGGGGAGAGTCCTCCCCAAAAACATAATTTTTATCCGGAAATCAACTACGCTGAACAAAATGGCTATCTCAAAATTTTGATTGGATGTGTTTCGGGAAATGGTGGGCGTGGAAGGGGTGTTAGTTGACTTCCCATCGCTTTCGACTATTAAAAAGGGCACAAGCCACTCCGATTTCCAAATGAATGAGCCCTTTTCGAAGGTTTCTACGACATCTTCTTCGATACGAAGTGCCCTGGTCTAAAGGAAAAAATAATAAGTAATAAATTGTGCCAACATCGTTCTTATATGCCCCCCCAGGGCATAACTTAAAATCCTTGCCCTGAGGATTGTGGGGGAGTGATCTCCTCAAAAATTTTTTTTATCTGGAAATCAACTACGCTGAACAAAATGGCTATCTCAAAATTTTGATTGGATGTGTTTCGAGAAATAGTGGGCATGGAACGGGTGTTAGTTGCCTTCCAATCACTTTCGACTATTAAAAAGGGCACAAGCCACTCCAATTTCGAATTGAATGAGCCTTTTCGAAGTTTCTACGACAATTTCTTCGACACGAAGTGCCCTGGTCTAAAGAAAAAAAAATAATATATTGTGCCAACACCGTTTCTTATATGCCCCCAGGACATAACTTAAAACCCTTGCTCTGAGGGTTGTGGGAGAGTTACCTCCTCAAAAACATATTTTCTATCTGGAATCAACTACACTAAAACAAAATAGCTATCTCAAAATTTTGATTGGATAGTTTTTTGAGGGAATGATGGGCGTGGGGGGTGGGCTAGTTGTCCTCCAATCACTTTCGACTATTAAAAAGGGCATTAGCCACTCCAATTTTCAATCGAATGCCCTTTTCGAAGTTTTTACGACAACTCCATCGATACGAAGTGCCCTGGCCTAAGACCAAGAAAAAAATTAATAATACATTGTGCCAACATCGTTCTTTACTTAGGCAGCGCTATTGCGCTGCCTATCCCAATGCAAACAAACATACAATAGATATTAATGTAAATTAATAAATAAATCTTAAAACGAGCGAAACTTAAATTGAATACGCAAACCAAGCTTGAAACGAACAAAAATCACCACAAACAAGAGTTTGGGTATGACCTCCTTCTCTCACTGTAAAAGTCTAAAAACCTACTGCGTCATTGGCGCTTTACTGAAAACTATATGCGTCTTGAACAGTCTTGGAAAGCATAAACAACATCAAATTGAATATTTGAAGAATAATGATATTAACTGTTGAAAGATCCATCAGTTCAAAGAATTTATTTCACTGTAACTGTATTTTTATTTTCAATACTGTAAGAAGTGGAAAAGAAAATATTTGTAATATAATTCATTTTCAATTAAGTGCCAATGACGCAGTAGGCTTTTGGTTTTTATTTACAGTTAAGGAGGGGGGCAGTATCCAAACTCTTGTTTGTAGTGAAATTTAATTCGTCTTGTACAACTTTAGAAAGAACTAATAAATTAAACTGAATATTTTATTTATAATGATATTAATTACTGGAAGCTCACCAGTTCAAAATTTTACTTTAATTTTAATGTTTTTTCAATATTAAGTACAAAAAAATATTTGAAATAAAATTGGTTTTCAGTAAAGTGCCAATGACGCAGTAGGTTTAGACTTTTACAGTGAGAGAAGGAGGTCATACCCAAACTCTTGTTTGTGGTGATTTTTGTTCGTTGCAAGCTTGGATTTGCGTATTCAATTTAAGTTTCACTCGTTTTAAGATTTATTTATTAATTTACATTAATATCTATTGTATGTTTGTTTGCATTGATTGTTTAAAAGATTTCTGTTCGTTTTAAGTTTCATTTATACTTCAATAGGAAGATATTTTTTTTTCATTTTAAGCTTGATGTTCATATCCATCTAAGCATTACTTGCTTTAAGACCTATTTATTCATTTATATTATTACTTGTTGTTGTATGTTTTTGCTATGATGGCTTATTTAATTTCTGCCCGTTTTGGGTTTCATTTATTCTTCAATAGTAATTTCTGGTCGTTTTGAGTTTGAATTTTAAGGGTATTTGTATCTGCTGAGCTTAAGTTTAAAATGGCCTTTACTTTTCTTTGAAAGACTTATTTTTCGGAAAGTTGATTTTAATTATTTAAATAAAAAACAAGTTTTTTCAACTAAAAGTAAGGAGCAACATTAAAACTTAAAACAAACAGAAATTATTACGGATATGAAGGGGGTTGCCCCCTCCTTAAAAGCTTGCTCTTTACGCTAAATGTTCTTAGGACTTTTAAAAAAGCCTTTTATTGTTCTAATTAAACGACGCTTGTGTTTCATGACTCGTTCTTAAGGAACTGGGAAAAATTAAAGCTTTAACATCAAGAGCGAGTTGTTCAGAAGGGGGCAACCCCCTTTATATACGCAATAATTTCTGTCCGTTTTAAGTTTTAATGTTGCTTCTTCATTTTGAGTCGAAAAAATTTGTTTTTATATATTTAATTTCTGATTTTTTTAATAATGACAAAAAATATAGAGGCGCCTACACAGAAAATCCCCTCCCCACTTTCCACTAGACAATTCAACCCCAGCAAAATATCCACAAGACAATTCAACCCCAGTAAAGATTTACCACAGACAATTACCCTTAACATCTCCACTCGTAAAATTGAGACGGGAAAGAGAAAGCAAGACACATAAGAAAAATTTTGCATAAGAATTATGGCAAATTCCACCACTGTAAAATTTCTCCTAAAAATTTCACCCCCTTGGAAACTTCCCTCCCCGTGGAAAATTCCCCCGTAAAAAACAGCAGAAATCCCCCCCCCCGAAAATGTAAGCATACTTCCCAATAACAAATACTGTGGGTAGACAATGGGGAATTTTATAACTTAACGACCTTTCCCCTTGGGCTGGGGGGGGGGGTCATGGTATATCCAAAGGCATAGTTATTTGGCCTTTCAACTATGACGAAAAAATGGCTATATCAAAATTTGGATCGGATGATTTTGGGGAAAAAGGGGTGGAGAGGGGGCCCCCCTACGGAAATAAAATAAAAAAATATCTCAAATAAAATTTTCAAATTTGGAAAGCCTTAATTTTCCTCGGGGGGGGGGGGGAGGGGGGGGGTATTTTCTCGGGGGGGGGGGTATTTTCCACCAAATTCAACCTGTACAAAAAACCTTATCTCCAAGCTTCAGGATCCTTTTGATGGTTTGCAAGTAAAAATGGAAGAATTTATATTTTACCGTGTCGGGTTGTCATGGGTTTTGTTTTTGCTTAGTTTTAGTCTTATTACTTTTGCAGAACCACAGTGGCAATCATACCAAATTATGGCACATAAATTATTGGTATATATATGACTCCAGTAAAGATCTTTTGTCGCTTTTCAGGTAACAAAAAAATTTCACTACACTACAGCAAAGTACGGATTTCTGTCATTTTATGTGTAGCTGTAATGGCCTTAAGGGGCTTGGTGCTAGGGGAAGTTGTTATTAGTAGTAGTAGTAATAATATGTAGCCCTAGCATAAAGACAAAATTTCAGCAATTTTGTTGGTTTCAAGTATTTTGTGACTTTTTTCAGTAATAGCTGGCACATAACAGTGGCGTCGTTGGGGGGGGGGGGGGCACTTGCCCGTCCAATAATTTAGAAAAAAAAACAATAATTTATTAAGTAGCTTTAAAACTGCTGCTCGTTTTAAGTGTAAAAATTTACCCTTTACTTTGAGAAGATAATTTTTTTTAATTAATCAACGCTCTGAAAGCTATTCTGAAAAATAGCTTACAGGCAACAAACGTTGGATGTCTCGCTGAATTTTTTATTCGATTTTTGCTTACAGCATCTTTCAGACACGCCCTAAAACTTTGTTATTCAAAATTATTTGAAAGAGGAGTAGATGTCCCATTCTGCAAAGAAGAGGGAAAGACCATTCGAATTCTTCAGTTAGTCTGGTTATATTTTTAGGCATGATTTTGATTTCAATAGGGTCTAGCCTGATCAGTCAGGGAAAAGTTTTTAAGCTATAATAATTTGTTGAATCTATTAACTGACTAATCTAACAGAAGTATATTTTATGATCAAAGTAATAATCAATAATTGAAATCAATCAATTAATTAGTGACAAATAATTAAAGATAACGTTTTGAATGGCTCTGATCCAAAAAAGGGATAACTTTTTTCTCTGTCCCAAAAATGAAGATGGAAGGTTTTAGATTTTATTTTGTCAGGAATAGTGGTAATGTAGCAGTAAATGGGGTAAAAGTTATTGTTCTAGAATTAGTATTTTTAGTAGTAACCATGTTTGGAGTATTGGTAGTAGAACTAGTCATAGTAGTAGTACGAATACTCACAATAAGAAATCAGAAATCGGAATATCAGGAAAGGTCAATTTTGACTCCTTAACGCAGTAAGAGAATTTTAGAATTCTAATCCAGCAAAAAAAATAACCTAACCATTAAAATGGAGAAAGAAAAATTTAAATTTTACTCTGAGAGAAGTTTCTCCTCTATTTAATATTGTCGGTTTTTTTTGCAAATACAAATTCCAGTTCTAGCGTTTAAATATGCTTCTTGTTAAAATGTTAAAGGCGATTCTTATTTTATCTGGCTTGCTTCATCGTAAATTTGGAAACACTGCAATGAATAAAAATCTCACCAACAGCAGTGACTTACTCCATTCCAGTTTCAATTTTGAGAACCAAATTCATTGACTTGAACCAACAGTTGTTACCCAGTTTTACCCACTAGAAGAAGGTTGAAATTTCCCCATATATATAATGGCTGATAGATATAGAGACCAAAGGAGCTTCAGGGATACATACAGGGAAGACTCTGTTCTAGCCCCTAGAAGAAGATTTGACCCAAAAATGTAAGTTGATTTTGAATTTCTTGATAGACATCTAGATAAATATTTAGTTGCTGGCCATTTTGAAAGAAAGTAGGCTATAGTTTTGGGTAGATTTACAGTTGGCTACATCATTTGGTAAATTTCTACCAAATCATATTAGGCTAGGCTATTGACTTACACATAAAGTGAATATACCACTCAATGCCTTTTTTATGCTGATTACAAATAGCCTATAATAATCATTTCTATTGGAAATGAATCTCAGCCCCCCCCCTATATATGCTGATTCAGGGTATATATTTCTACATTAGGGGGGGGGGGGGGGGGGGCAAATTTTGTTTCTGATGTAAATGGGAGGTAAGTTTAAACTTTACCCCCCCACCCCTAATGTAGAAATATATACCCTGAATTGGCATATATAAGGGGGGGGGGCTGAAATTCATTTCCGATAGAAATGATTATTATATTTGTAATCAGCATAATAAAAGGCATCAAATGGTGCATTCTCTTTATTCCTAACTTGATAATATGATTTGGTAGAAATTTACCCATCATTTAGCCAGGATGAAAGTGAAAAACATCTTTTAATGCCTTTTTGGTTAAATTTTACTTTAGCTACTTTGGGCTATCTTGAAAAGTGTTTAGGTTAGGAAAATGAAACTTTCAGGGATGAGTCTACAGGCTAAAGCATGTAGTAAATTTTTTCATATTATTGACTTAGGAATAAGTGAGCATAGTCTACCACTCAATGCCTTTTTTATTATGCTCTTTACAAATATAATAATCACTTCTATTGGAAATTCAAGTTTAGCCTACCCTCCCCCACCCCTCTAACCCTTTCCAGCACAAATTATGAAATCATCAGAAAATTTTGCTTTTTTTTTACGTTTCCTAGGCTATGTCCCTGGGCTTAGAAACTGACAAATATTGAACTAAAAAAATTTATTACAAATATGAAATGAAATATAAGGTGGTGTCTTGTAGAGACCACTTTGAAACATGTGCAGAAAAAACCTCACTTCTGGTGAAAAGAACTAAAGCAGTTCTTTGTGTAATTCATGCACAATGGAATTTTACACTGAGCATTGCCATTTTTGTGTGATGGGGCTCAATCTTTGTACTACATTGAGCACATTTTCTTGAAGTACCCTGAACAGGTAAGTGTTTTGATTGATCCAATCTCTTTTCCAGAGGAATGTAAGGCTTGAATTTGAGGAAAACTTCCAATTTTCTTCTGGATGGCCAACCTCTCTCACCCTTGCATGAATAACTTCCAACCAAACCAGTGACAGTGTGACATCTAAAATCTTTCAATGTCATCTTGTTAACATCTGGTATGGTGGACAACTATAACAAGACAAAGGCATTGATTGTTGTAATGTTGATGAAGTGCCACAGTAGGTGGTTCTGCCACTTTCTGCTGCTTTTTCTGTCAGTCCCATAGAGAGACTTCAACATATCAGCTTTGTCAACACATCCATAAACTTGTTGTACTTGACAACAATGTTTAGGCATGTAACTTGGGTAATAGATCCATCTTTCTCCTTCCTACCAATATGTGTCACTTCTCTTCCTTTAAGAATTGTTGAAAGAAGTTGTACACATTGTTTGTCCTTCCAGCATACACAGTGGATTCCATCTGAACTCACAGCATAGTCCAAATCACCTTGTCTCAGCTCTTTTTTAGAGTTTGGGTAGTAGCCCTTTATGATTTGCATGAACTGCACCACAGCAATAGAGCTTGTTGTTCTTCATTTTTTCCATGAGGTTTACTGAACTGAAGAAATTGTCACAATAAATGTGATAATTTTTGCCTTCCAATCCCATGGGAAGATCATTAACTACTTGTTCTCCAAACTCTCTAGTGTCAGCTAAACTGTGCTTGTCTGCTCTGACCCAGATCTTGTAGCCTGGTTTTATGGGCTTCATAGGCATATGCTGTTTGAAAGCAATGCATCCTTTGAATTTGACCATGCTTTTGTTGACAGCCTGCTCTTTGGTAGGCTTGTATGTCCTTTGAAAGCTTGAGTGTAGTTTGTCAATCAGAGGTCTGATCTTGTAGAGTTTGTCATAGTTGTCACTTCCTTTCTGGGGTAAGATCAATTTGTCATTTAGATGAACATGAGCAAGAAGCCAGCTGAAACGGCTTATATTCATCAGCCCAGAGATGTAATTATCTCTGAGTTCATTGGGACTTTGACCAGAAATCTCAATAAGATGGTACTGTCTTGACACCCATAAGCATATTTATTGCTAAAAAAAACTTTCATTTAATCTTGAGTAATTGGGGTGAACAAAACACCTTTCTGAGTAGCATATAAGTTTGTTTGAAATACAATGTGGTCAATCAGATCAAGAATTTAGAATTAAAGAATAAAAAAAATGCAAATTTATTTTAAGATTTAAGATGCTAGACTCAGTTTTTTGGAAATTGCTTGAGTTTCATTTTTTTTTGTCAAAATGCTGAAGTGGTCTCAAGCTCAAACCATGCAAAAATAAACTTTAGCATATGTTGCAAGGTGGTCATTGGGGAAGACCAGCCTCTCATGTCCAATATCTCCTTATTGTGTTTCATATCTGAAACTGTGATGCTACTAACTTGTACTCTACAACAGAAAGAACAAATTGACAGGAAAACAATATTAAAGATACTACTATTCCAAGTATTTTAAACTTTCTTACTTTTTATTGAAAAACAGCATGTGGTCCAATCTAAATACAAGGTGTCACCTCTTTAGGTGTCAATTAGGCTGCCTATAAAATTTTGCCTGTCAGATAGTGTTGCTAGGCATATGCTAGACCAGTGGTTTCTTATTTTCACAACATACAGCTCATGAAAAAAAAATATAAAAAGGTGTGTTTCACGTTGGAACCACTTCATTGGAAAGGTCTAATGTGCAAGTTTATACCATTAATTGTAACCACACACAAAGAAGTTATCAACACTAATTAAGTTATTGAAAAGTGATTAAAACATAGGCTAACTAGTTTATATAAATACATTGTTCAAGATTAAAAATATTCCAAAAATACTTATTTATAACAATTAAAAACTCATTAATTAGGCAACTCAAATATAAAATGTTTTCCTACCATTTCAAGTTTTTTTTAATGCTGCCAACAAAATAGCACTGAATTTTGCAATTCAAAATTTTGCCATCAACAATTCATGGTATATTCCAATTCAGAGTATATATTTGCACATTAGGTTGGGAGGGGGGGTTGGGTAGATAAATTTGAATTTCCAATAGAAGCAATTATTAGGCCTACATTTGCAAAGAGCATAAAAAAGGCATCAAGTGGTATGTTCACTTATATGTAAGTCAATAATATGAATTGCCAAAAATTTACCAAAGTATGTCCTAGGAAGATATTTTGAAGTACATACCTCTACTCCTTCTCCCTCTAGAGGGTCCTAAAATTTGTCTACCTGACAGGGTTATACCTATTGAAATTTTGACAAAAAAACATTTTACCTTAATTTTCTGTTATCAGTTTCTTTTTCTCTGGCTTTAGTTCTGAAAATGCAATTCCTGTTATTTGAGTAAAATTTTAATCAATGTTTTTTTTTTTCAAAATTTAGGAAATGTATTTGCATATCTTTAAAACCTTATAAATTAGGATTGAGCAAAGTTGTGAAGCTGAAGAAAATTTTGTTGTACTTTGTTTAAGCAGATCTATTTTGCAAGGTTAACTTTTACAACACACAGATTTTTAAAGGTTGTCAAAGGTCAGGAACCTCTAAAGAGAGAAGGATTTAGAGGTAGGTACTTCAAGATACCTTTCCTGGGACATACTTTAGCCTTTAGACCCATCTCTGAAAGTTTCATTGACCTAACCTAACCCCTTTCCAAGATAGCCAAACGTAGCTAAAGTAGAATTTTACTGCCTTTTTTATGCTCTTTCATAATTCAATAATTGCATCTTTAGCCCTTAAAGGGCCCCAAATGTATTTTTATGATTATGAAAGAGCATAAAAAAGCATCAAATGCCATTTTTGCTTTCATCCTAGCTAAATTATATATCGCACTTCAAATTTACCATGGCCTTTACTCCTTACCCCCTAATGTGCAAATATATACCCTGAATTGTTGATGACAAAGTTTTGAATCACAGAATTCAGTGCTAGGTTATTTGTACTATGGTACTGTTCTAATATCTGGGCAACATGCAAGAAGGGAAGTTTGGTTAATGCTAATGAAATGTTAATGCTAAACAAAATAGGATAAAAATATAATAGTTTAGAAACACATTTTGGCTATATAATTGCACATTAGGGGGTGGGGTTATAACATAGCATATATTAGGCTAAATATGTAACCTAACCTAGGTACCTTTCCCCCCCCCCCCCCTAAACCCAAAAAACTAAAGTTTGAATATAGTTTCCAGGAGTGAGAAACCCCTTGTTTATATAGCATCAGATACAAAATTACCAGGTAATGTTATCTGATCTTTGCTTTTCTTCTTGAGTTGCATTCTTGTGTGTTGCCCAGATATTAGAACAGTACCAGCAATTTTAATCAGGGTAGGCTATTTGAAAAATGTACACTTAAATTGAAATGGTAAGAAAATGGGTTTATATTTGAGTGGCCTAATAAATGAGGTTTGAATTGTTATAAATAAGTATTTTTGAAATATATTACTCTTGAACAACTTATTTGTAAACTAGTGATATGTTTTTAACCACTTTTGAATACCTTAACTTGTGTTGATAACTTCTCTGAGTGGTTGGAAAAATGAAATACCTTTGGGGCCTCTTTTAGGGCTCAAGATGCAATTAGCCCCAGAAGTGATTATTGAATTATGAAAGAGCATTAAAAAAAAGGCATCAAATGGCATTTTCACTTTCATCCTAGCTAAATTATATAGCCAGCTGCAAACTTGCACCAGTTTTTTGTTTCAGTAGGCTACTCCCACTCTCCACAAGCAAACATTGTAAAATTCTGGAAACCTGGCTAATTTAGAATAGGCTAAGCTTACTAAAAAAAATTTTTTGGTAAAATTCTAGTTATTTATTTTGGAAAGGGGTTTAAGTTAGGAAAATGAAATGAAGGGATGGGTCTACAGACTTAAGTATGTCACAGGAAGGTACTTTGAAGTACCTACCTCAACTCCTTCTCCAACTAGAGGGCAGTGACTTTTGATGACCTTTAATAATCTTTACATTATAAAAGTGAAACCTGGCAAAATAGATGTTCTGCTTAAATGAAGTACAAGAAAACTGTTTTCAGCTTTGCAACTTTGGTCAGTCCTAATTTATAAGGTTTTAAAAATCTGAAAATACATTTCCTAAATTAAAAAAAAAAAAAAAAAAAAAAAAACATTGATATGGCTTAAAATCCTACTCAAACAGCAGGAATTGCATTTTCAGAACTAAAACCAGAGAAAAGGAAACTGATAACTGAAAATTAAGGTAAAATGTTGTTTTTATCAAAGTTTCAATAGGTAGGTAAATTTCAATAAATAGGCAAATTTCTAAGACATAGAAATCAGAAAAGAGGTAACATAGAAGCTTGACAATCCCTTCCCAGAGTGTTTTTGGCCCTGGATTCATTACTAAAAGTTTTCATTTTCCTAACCTAACCCCTTTCCAAGATAGAAAAAAGTAGCTAAACTAAAATTTTACTTTATTTTAAATGCATTAATTGATAGAGTTTTGATTTTGGATTGATTGAGTAACTTTCTAATCAGTGGAAGCAAATAAAATACCAAGTTTGAAATAAGTCAAATTTATATGGAAAAAAAGTTGATTCTTTAACCAAATATATATAATATATATATATATATATATATATATATATATATATATATATATATATATATATATATATATATATATATATATATATATATATATATATATATATATATATATATATATATATAATATATACATACATATATATATATATATATATATATATATATATATATATATATATATATATATATATATATGTATATATATATATATATATATATACATATACATATATAGATATATATACATATATATATGGAGTCTGGTAAGTGCCCTGCTGCATGGAAAAAGGCAGTCATAAAACCCCTTCATAATGGTGGACCAAGGTTGGATTTTACAAATTATCATCCTATCTCAAACGAGTCGATTTTTTTGAGAATTATGGAAAAAGTAATTGTGTATTGGATCCAAGATTATTTTGAAAAAAATAAATTGTGGAGCACGGCACAGCATGTTTTTCGAAAAAATCGATCATGTAACTCGCAGTTAACAGAAGTAATCAATGATTTTCAAAAGATGGCTGATTCAGGCCTAAAGTTTGATTGTATTTATATTGATTTTTGAAAGGCATTTGACAAGGTTTTGATATCCTTGCTGGTGGAAAAATGTTGAAAGTATGGGATTGGATGTAGAAGCATGACTTGGATTAAGGATTACCTAACTAATTGGACACAGAAAGTGAAGGCTGGTGAGGCACTATCTGAAGGATGTGGAGTTCTAAGTGGGGTCCCTCAGGGTAGCTGCCTGGGACCAGTTTTATTCTGTTTATTTATAAATGATTTACTGCAGGTAATCTGACACAGCACCATTAAAATGTTTGCAGATGATGTAAAGCTATACAGAGGTGTCACCTCCCCAGTTGATGTGACACTTCTACATGGAGATTTTGGAAGTATTGTTTGAATGGTGTAATTTAAATTCTATGTTTGTTAACCAGAAGAAATGTCATGTGATGCATTACTTTGCAGAAGATGTGGCATACAGTACTTCATTGGTGACGTGTCGGTGTGCCCTGTTAACTCTATTAGGGATCTTGGTATTATTTTTGATGATCTGCTTAAGTTTGACAAGCAAGCATCAGCTGTTTTGCATAAAGCAAACTATGGTTTGCTTTGCATCAAAAGAGCTTTCAGAGGTTTAACCTGAGAAGTTTTACCACATTGTATAAGACAATGGTGCGCCCTGTTGTTGAATACTGCTCATCTGTGTGGTACCCGACTAGAAAATTTGATTCACTGTTGATTGAAAAGGTGCAAAGATGAGCATCAAATTTGTCCCCTATCTGAAATACCTACCTTATGAGCAGAGATTGAGTAGCCTGAGCTTACCATCTCTGCAATTCAGAAGGGACAGAATGGAACTTGTCAACACTTTCTGCATCATAAAGGGTATTGACCATGTGTCTTGGGAAGATTTCTTTGAGTTTTGGTCATTATCCATCTACACAGCAGAACTCTTTAAAATTGTACCAGCCAAGGATATCAAGGAAAGTTGGACAGAGTTCCTTTGTAAATCATTCAGTAAAATCATGGACTACATTGCCCGACCAAGTAGTTCTGGTGAATGATGTTGCAGCTTTCAAAACAGCATTAGCTGAGACCTCTTTTTATGAAAGGCAGGACATAGGACCGTGAAGTGTATATTTGTTGTAGGGTATCTTCGTTTTTTGTTTTTTTGTTTTATTAAGAAGTTTATAGTAGTGTTTTCATTGTTTATAAGTGTTACTCATGGTATGTAATTTGTGCTGTATGAGACAAGCCTATGGCTTGTTCCATTTCTTATTAATAAATAAAAATTAAAATTTTAAATTACATTTTTCATTTTACCCCTTTTTTTTCCCATAATGGACAATTACATAGACCTATAGGGTAAGATACCTAGTAGTTAGACAGCTAGGCTAGTCTCCACTTCAATATTTCAATCATTCTAAAATCTTTATCATACAAACTAGAATGTAGATTGGGTATAGGGCAGGATTTGGGCTATTGAGAAGGAAATATGTTAAAAAAAATTCTTAACCTCTTCATAATGTCCAGAAAAAACTAGAGTTAAAAAAATTTCGAAAGCAATTCCACTATATTTTATTCCCCCCCCCCCCTGATGTTCAAATATAGGCTAGCCCACATTATTTATTTCCCATGCTCCCATGACAAAATCATGAAACAGAAAAACACATCAGAAATATGCAATTTGGGCTAAATATACAATATACTTGCACTTTAGGGGGGTGGGGGTATAGCATACTGGAATTGCTTTCAAAAATTTGTTAGCTGTCTTACCATTGGATTTGTCAAGACCTTGGTACTAGTTTACAGTCAGGCCTACTAAGAAGGAAACATTTTAAGAAAACAATCTTTATTTCATCATCTAAAAAGAAAACTATGTGATTTACTTAAATATTTTAACCAAAGCCTGTACAATAATCACAATTTCCTAATTGTGCAATGATCACAATTTCTACAATGGATTCTAATCTTAGACTCTTACTATACAGTTTGTTACCCCAAACTGTTTGATTAATTAAAAAAATATTTCTGGGGGAAGTAAAGAGCAAAGTTGAAACTTAAAACAAACAAAATTATTGTTTCACAGTCAATCTAACATGTATCATTGAATCTATTACAAATAAACCAACTAATTATATTTCCCTATGTTTGTAGTATTATAGAAAACTACTGTGTTACTGAAAACATAAAATAATATAGGACTTTTGGTACTGTAAAAGCAAATATATTAAGGTCGCTGTTTAAAGTATAAAAATAAAGCATTTTAGTAATTTTGCTTTGAGTTTATTTTTTACTTAATTTGGTATCACTTCTGCACAATGGATCAGTCCAATGATTGGCTCTTGTTTTTGTTCTGAAAAGGACATTTCATGATTAGTTTGTAGACATATCTGAAGTAAAGCTATCTTGATAGTATTAGGATTATAGACTAGCTTTAGAATTTGTATCATAACTTGAAATTCTTTGTTGTATAGAGAGAAATAAATGGATTTCCAGAGTTCATATTATGGCTTATTTGATCTTGATTTTGAGTAATACAAAAGTGCATTTCTTACAATTCAAAATTGTATATTACTCACTGTTGGCATTATACCTGGTGAGACCAAAATGTTACCTGGTGAGACCAAAATGGTTGACTGCTAGCCCCATCTCTTGAGAAATGGTATAAAGTGTCATTTTTAGTGCCATATGGCACTTGCTGATGGTGAATAAAAAGCATGTAGATATGAGAAATAGATTTTAAATAAGCTATGAAACATCTCTCTATGATGATCTCGTAACCCACTAGTCCTGGAAAAAAGAGGAGACACATAAAAAAAGAAAAGAAATGGGAAACCAATCAGTGCTACCAATGCAAATTTTCCTTGCTTTTCAAGGAGGTGGACTGTAATTCCCTTTTTCAAGGTTTTGGCCATGTTGATTCCAATGATGAGCTTTTTTTTGATCTGATGCCATTTTGAGGGTTTCAGGCTATTTTTATCACCATAAATTTGATACGTACTTAAGCTTAAGCCTAATCTTAGAAAATGTTGTCCAATCTTGGACAAAGGATCTTAAAAGTCAGAAAAAATATCTAAATCACAGATTGAGTCAATCTTGGACAGAATAATCTAAGACAAGTGTTGCAAAACAGAATAATTGCATTTAAATCAGCTAGGTTGTAGAGATAACTTTTGTTGAAATTCAAATGTTGAAAAACCACATGTTTCCCAAGATTGTAGTCAGCCAGTTCCAACTAGTCTAGTCCTAACTATAATTGAATTCCATCTATCTGAACCTATATACATAATGTCTAAGATTAGGAGCCTGTTGTCTATGTTTAGGAAAGATACTTTTTAAACAGGATATATCCTATGCCCAAGTTCTACTCTGAGTTCTAGATTTCTTACTGTACTGAATGAATTTTAAATAGTGTAACTCTTTTCATCCTGCCACTTGATAGCTTTTTGCTCTTAAATCAACAAGAAGAAAATAGTCATTACTGAAAATTCATTGAATTTGTATAATTTCAGCTATAGCCTATTTTTTTTTCATTGGGGAGGGGGGGTGTACAAGCTAAAGGTTAGTGGTCTTCATTTAAGGATGATATAAGTAAGTGTTTTAGAGTGTTTTGAAATAGTTTCCATAATTTTATAGTGTTTCCTTATGGAGAGTAGAAGTGCTTGGCTAAACCAATACCAAACATGCTAAACAAGTAATTATAGCAGCCTATCATTAGATTCCTTATTTTATGCTCTTTCCAAATATTTGTTGTCACTTTTCTGAGAATGCACCCCAATTTCACTGAGACAGCAAAGATCTTTTTGACCATTGAACTTATGACATGACTAGACTCAATTAATGGGGAAATATGATATATATTATAACTATACCTAGGATCATCAGGGGGTAGGGTGGCACTGTCAGAAAAGAAGCCATGATATATGAAAATAAAATAGGGATTTATTTATACTACTTTTGTTTATTTAGCGTGTTTTCCTTAGAACTGACCAACCACTAAATATCTACTGATATCAAGGTAACTGATAAGACCAGGGGACCATTTAAAGAAAGCACAAACAAATTTTACAAACTACTTTAAGACAATCATAAGTAGGCTACTTACTGGTCTCATTCCGGAGGGCCCAATGATTTACCTTTTTTTTTGGGGGGGGAATTAGGTTTTAATATCGTTTATATAGAAGTAGAGTATAAGTCTAACTATCTTTATTAAGAGTCAAAGCCATGTTTAGTAAGCTACCAGTAGCCAGGATATTATTTTAACAAATTTTTTGCACATCTTATATTTCATTTTTTTTTTCATTGATATTTCTCAGAAGTTATAATTAAATGATTAAGTTGCTTTTTGCATTTCAACCTTCACATGCAGTGAAAACTAGCTCATTTGTTAATTCCGAAGTTTCAGCTTTGGACACTGAATATTATATTCAAGTTATCATAGTTGTATGCAGGAAACAAGCATCAAATGCAACATTTCAATGGAACTATTACAATAATAACTTCAAATACAAAGCATACAAAGGAAAGGGGCAGAATTTTCAGAGGGCACTGTCATGAAGAATAAATTTCGCAACTTTTCTGTTGTGGTGTTGGATTCTGTGAAAATACTTTGACAAATCACATCTAAAAAATAGTTCTTGAAGTAATCATCAAAGGAGGAAATCTGCTATTTTTCCATGCTCAAAACATATAGAGACACAATTTCCAGGATGAAGCTTAGATTTGTTTTCAGTATCATGTTCATTGAGATGAAGTGATTGCTCTGGTTCACCAATAAATTTGACTTTCTGTCACTGTTACTACTGCTGAGAATTTTCATCAGCTTTATATTTTTTTTTGTTCGGGGGGGGGGAAGCTGCCTCCTATATTTGGCTTGGTTAGCAGTAGCCTAAAGGGCTTCTTTTTCAGAAGTAACAGTAATAATTATAGTCTTTTTCCTGTTTACTGGATGTTCTTGCCATTTAATGATATCTGCTTTGGAGTACATCTTCAGGAGTTCAATCATACCGCTGTGTTGTTTTTGCACATCCTAAGAATAAGGATGAGGCTATTCTTGGTTCTTGTGTCTCAGTCACCTAAGCTGGTGAAAAGGGAGATTCTGTGAGAATTATTCTGTTGAATGGTCAAATCCTTGCTCTTCTGAACCCAGCTGACACATTTTTTTTTTTTGTATTCAGCTTGCAAAAAACAGCTCTTTACATAGCTGAGGTGTCTCATAAATAGAAATTCACACCTCAGAGTTAATTGGAGCCACAAGTAAATCCATTCTTTCTCTCTGCATGCTTGAACAGCTGTACACTGAGACATCAAGTGATTGGAGGTATTTTGAACAGTTTGAAGGGGAGGTGAAGATGTTGATTTCGTTGTCTCTACAGAGTCACAAGCTTAACTGACATGTGGCTCTCATGAATCTCAAATAATAGAAATAAATAATCATTTTTTGAAGCGTTCACATGCTGGATAGAGGGCACAAAGTTGGCAGATGTCATTCAACCACTTGGGTGGCAATTCTAGACAAGTAGGTTGACATTTGCAAAACTTGCAATCATGAAAATCCATACTTGAAAACATGAAGTCTTCTCTGACCCATAGGCAACCAAAATGCCATTTTTGTCACATTTTCTCCTTTCTCTGCAGATACCTGCTTTGAGCCTTTCTTTGCAGCCACTTCGGGAGCACAATATACAGTTGGCGTCCCAGTTTCATTACTGTTCCAGATACAAAGAGGACGAGAACGAAATTGCTTATGTAATTACTTCAAGTTGGAAAGAACTGGTTGACCACACCTGAGTTGAGTCCAGATGGTCGAGCCTGGTTGATTTTTCAGTGACCAGATTGATAGTTTGCTTTGTGCAATTGAGGTCTTTGCTCCTATCAATGTATATAGTATCTACGTATATCTATATATATATATATATATATATATATATATATATATATATATATATATATATATATATTATATATATATATATATATATATATATATTATATTAAAAACAAATTTTCAATTTTTCAATGAAGAAGTGTCTTTTCAGCCAAATTTGCTTTTAAACAAGCCTGACAAGGACTGTACAATGAAGTAGTTGTAAACTATTAAAATACAAATGAAGCGAAAGTAGATTAAAAAAAAAAAACATTACAATTTTTAATAAGACAGTGAAAATCAATAAACAAAAAAATTTACAAAAATGACGGTAAAAGTTCAACTGTTTTGGCTTCACATCAAGAAGCCTTTATAAAAAGAAAAGCTTAAATAAAGCATATGAAAAAACAACAAAGAAAACACAAATTCTATACAATAGAAAAACACAAGGAAACTGACATTTCAACTAAAATGTGTATATAATATGTGTGTTTTCTTTGAATGTTTTCACAATAGTATTTGTGAAAATATTTAGACATTTACAGTTGTTTCTCTATAAATGAGTTTCCTATTTATTTATTTTCACAGCTTCATTGCGAAGTTTTACACGTTTCTTCTATATATATATATATATATATATATATATATATATATATATATTATATATATATATATATATATATATATATATATATATATATATATATATATATATATATATATATATATATATATATATTTCACCCCTCTACAGGATTGTATTTACGTGTCTGGGATCGGCTTAAGTCATCCCTCAATAAACTGATGCCTCCTTAACTAGGGAAGCATTTTAGTAGTTTTACTAGTACTTTCCACTATGTTTCCAGTTGCAAATGTTTCTGCATATAGAATACAGCTGAGGAAAGAAAAATATCTTTCTTTATTCCTTCATGACCTTTTTTGCTCTGTTATTAGGTTTACAAATTTTTCTAAGTCGGATTTTTTTTTTCTAGTGAGCCAAATAAGATTCTTCTGCTACACATAGCAAACCCTATGTACCCAATTACAGTCGTAAGTATATTCTTTAATCACGTGTCTTTCTTATCTTAATTTGGATCATAGGACACACTATTTTTCAGCAACCAAGGGAATGTAACAGCAATAACATTGCAAAAATTCTGTGTGTCAAATTTTCTAAATTGTTTTCTGGGTAATTTTGCTCGTTTTTTTTCTTTTGTTTATGATCTGCAGTCTCTTGCTTGGAACTAGTATAATATAAAAATGCAAAGCTCTTCCCCAACATGGGAATTGTGGAACAACTGAGAAAACAAGGAAAATTTTCTATTGTAAATATTCTGCATGAGTAAGCAATAAATTATTTATTGTTTATTCAGCAATAAATTGTTCATTGTTTTTTCCGCCAAACGAAAAAACAATGCTTAACTCTAAAAGAACAAGTGGAGAAGTCGGAAACCAAAAAATGAAAGACAAAGAAAGAACAAAAAGGAATTGGCTATCAAAACAGACCACAACCAATATTTAAAAAAGAAAGAAAATTAAAGATAGAATGGAGTTTTGCTCCTATCTAATCCAGAACGTATCTAAACTCTGAAAAAGATGGGTAAGTAGAAACTTAGAGAGTATATTATGCAATATTGCTTGTTTTTGCGGTAAATTCTATATTGGTCATATGTACTAAATGGTTTCAAGAATATTTTTGAGCGCTAAAATATCATTTTAAAAAATCCATTGAAACTATTGACCCTGTTTTGGCTGAACATTTGTTTATCTTTCCACTTTTTTAAAGTTCATTTTTAGGCTGCTACTGTTATTTTTAACAATAAAGGTCTTTGCCAGCCGGCAAGATTTGCAATAGAAATTAAAAAAGAAATCCTATTTGGAAATAAAAAGATATTCAAGAAATCAGGCATATATGCATGATAAAGCTACTCTCCCTATGAAAATTGTAATTTACCTTTATTGGGGGGGGGAGTCCTTCTTTGAACTTATGCCCCCTATCCCCCAATGAAAATTTAGGTCTTGTTGGACCCTACATGTGATGTGATTGTAATCATTCATCAATTAGTTAAAACTCTATGGGGGGTGTGTATCAGTTGGGCTTCGGGCTTCCTGGCGCAACCTGTCCACTATAGGGGGAGAGTTCATATAATTAGGACTTGTAATAGAAAGATAGGACATATACATCTGTGAGTGAAGAAGGAGTCCCAAAATTTTTGCCTTCATGACATCCATCAGAAAGTGCTGCTTAATCTCAACCTATCTTGGCATAAATTAAGAGTAGATGTCCTAGTTGTATCCTTTGAAAATTTGTTTCTGATAAGTTCTATGTGGGGAGAGGAGGTCCTTAAATACAGGACATATACTAGGAGGGGCTGTCGGATCTTAACAAAACAAAGCTTATGGGAAGGAATCAGATATGCGTCTATGGAATCAGGACACAGTTCAACTTTTCTATGTGCGGGAAAGCCCTAGGAGGATGGCGGAGAAGGCCCTAATTTCTAATCATCGAGACAAATGAAAGAAGCGGCTATTGGATTTTAGTAAATTAACTTGGCAGGCCCTAAAGTAATTGTCGTCAAGACATCTAGGAAAAGGGATTATCGAGTTTTGTTTGGTAAGATCAGGTGCTGTGGTTGTCCTTTTTGGGGTCTGTACCCAGTCTGACGTCTATGAAGGGAAGATTTCTAAATTTTGTCATTACAACATCTACCAAAATGATTTATCTAATCAAAATCGAACTTGGTAGGAAGTATGAGTATGCCTCCTTGTTTTCCTCGTGTGAATACCTGTCTAATCCAGTCCATAAGGGACGGGAGGTCCCTAAGTTCTTCTCATCAGGAGATTTGCAAGTAGGTTTAGTTAGGTCTTAACGAAAGCCTTTTGGGAAGCAACAGCTGAACTCTTAGAGGGAAAGAGGTATCTTAATTTTTGTAACCAGTTCATCCAGCAGAAGAGGACACTCAACAGACTGAATTTGGTTCAGAAGTATAGTGGCCTAATTGGAATTTCTTTTTCGAATTTGGGACCCTTTTCTCTCCTTTAAAATTTTGTCTTACGTCCAGCATGGATCCTATATGTAGTTCATTTCGTAACATTTATTTAACCAATCAAGAACCTGACGTAGATAAAATAAAGCTACAACTCCAAATCAAAGGATTATTATATAACTGGAAGGATAAGTTGGTTTAGTTTGTTAATTGATATTTGAACTTTTTTCAAACAGTTCGTGGTAACGAGATGTAAGCAAGGACCACCATGTGCAAATAGTTAGCAAAATAAAAAAAAAGGTTTTGATAATAATATATCCATCCAAAGAATGAGACTTTTATGATGATTCTAAATGTGCAAAATCCAATAAGTTTAAAGCTACCCACCAAAAGTAACAAACCTGTTTATGTTTACCCCATTTTCGAAAAAAGGCAAACATCTTCAAAGGCTGAGTGATCTTAACGAAAATTACACCATTAAATTCATCGTAGCAGAGAACCCTATTCCTCAAGTTCTACTCTACAAAAATTCGAAATTTTGCTTTTTTTTCGAGGTAGATGACAGATGCGTATTTATTTATTTTGACTCTCAAGGTTGCTTGTTTCGACCCAATAGCACTAGAACATTGGGAAAAGATCCATTTGAAAAGAAGTTAAAAGTTATAATGCTCGGTTTAAATAGCAAAATAAGATTGTGCTATAGCAAAGTGGCACTCTGCCATTTTGTGGCACAGGACAACAATTTTGCCCGGGAGAGGAAGAAAAAGCTATCTATAAAAACATTCCGAGATAATCTATTGATCCAAAATTATCGAAAAATTATGTGTTCATCTTCCCAGTTTGAGAGGCATTAAGGGTATGGGTGGTTGTGCATTCAATACTAAACCAGCTATTAAGGAGGATGGCTTATGGGACTGTGGGTAGGTAGGGGGAGAGTGTGTCTGAAGCCCCAGCCCCAAAATTTGCACCTCCCCATGAGCTTTTAAATAAATATAAAAGGGGCTATAGATGGGTGGGGTGGAAATAGATCTCTATTCTCCCTTCATTACTGGGAATATTTTTGAATTAGGCTTGCAATATAGGTGTTGCAAGAGCATAAATTCTCTCTCATTGCGGGAAAAAATCCGCAACATAAGATATTACATTAATTTGCTTACCGGCTCAAATAGTGGGAAGGTGGGGGCACCATGAGTATCTGGGAACGCTTGCTATCTGGAACTGTGTTTATACCTACATTGAAAGTGGAAAATTTCTTGTTATCCTATATACGAGAATGAACATTTTCTTAGTGTATCCTTATTATGAACTCACCTTGAAATAAGTGGAAACGATGACCTTATAATCAATTTTTATATGACCTTGGATCAAACAGTTCGTAATAATAAAGTGTAAGTGAAGAACAACCTTTATCAATAGAAGCCCAGTCTCTTAAAAAGATAAGTTTTTGATTAAAACACATACACCAACAATATATGTAATTTATGCTAATTCTATGTGTGTAAAATGTGTCAGTTTCGAAGTTGTTAATTAAATCTATTAGAAAATGAAAATTTTTACAAATTTAGAAATGGGGGTTGAATTCCCCAAATAAGGGACGTGTTCGCGATGGAAATTTTGTAGTTAAATTTAATGTTTATGAGAAGAAGAAAGCCACTATCGACAAGATACGAAATTTCTTTCTTTTCCAGAGAAGAGTGGTAATGCATGTAACCATTCATATCTCAGAGCGCTAGATTATTAAAACCATCCATATCTCATAGCGCTAGATTATTAAAACAGGGCTCATTCAAATGAAAGTATTAAGAGCTAGTGCCCGTTTTTTAAGTTAAAAAGAGATCACGCCAAAGGAAATGACTGTACTCTAGCATTTTGGCTTATAAAACAGTAGTTTAACAGAGCCAAAATTTTATCGGGCAAAAATTCTAAGAACTACTGAAAGGGCACTAAGTCCCTCTTTTATTCCTTGAACCTGTGGCAGCTCTGTATATAAGATTGAAAAGCTATTGTTGTTACAAGAATGTGGAGTATAATGGGATAGTGACTGACTTTTAAACTGTGTTTTGTTTTAACTTAAATGTTTACTTTTAGGAAGTGATTCACAGGATTACCTCAAGATTTGGTGAAATACTACGTATTGTCATTTTTAAGAAAAATGGAGTGCAGGCAATGGTTGAATATCCTTTTAAAGCTCATCATTAAATTTTATATATTTTTTTTTATTTTAGGCCTAGTTGATTAATACAAAACTTTTTATGAAGGTTAAAGTCAGTGGCGGATCCAGGGGAGGGGCGATGGGGGCGCGCCCCCCCCCCCCCCTAACATAGTCTAAAGTAGTGTAATTTACTTAATTAACGGAAGTTTGAGTTAATTAAATTTGCTCCTAACGCAAGTTTATCGGATCAACTTATTTTGCCCCCCCCCCCTAAAAAAATCCAGGATCCGCCCTTGGTTAAAGTCCTAATGTCTAACCCTTTTATGGCTCATACACAAAACTTTTAATGTCTTATACTGATCATCCAAAAGTGACTTGATTTTTGGGGGACATAAGTTAAGTAAAAAGCTTTGGAAGGACAAAACCGGTATCCCCAGAATGGTTTACTAAATTCCCCACAAGGTGGTAAGCGTAAGGTGGGGTTCGTCACAGGGGGTTATGAGATTACTTGAAACCTAGGAGATTCTCTTGGCAAGTAGTCTGAGTAGGATCTTCGAACAGCGACGGGACGGAGGAATGGTTTGCTCATGTTTTGACCTCAAGTGGCTTTACTCTGTGATAGATTATAGTAGCTGAAAGCTATCCTAAAAGCGTCATTTTTGAAAATGCTTAAATTCTCGAAACTATTCGTAATATATATTTTTTGATAACAACATGTATGGGGATAGATTTTGGAATGTTTTGTCTGGTATAAGTGAAATTATGTCAAAATAAGGGCAAATGTGTTGCTGGAAATAAAATGAGGGCTTAACATTCCATTTTAGATACCGTTTCCTAATATTATACGACCATTTTTCAAGGGGCTTTTGTATGTTGGTTTTGCAGTTAACCACCATTACCGCTGCAGTCGATAATGTGTAATCTTTGTTTGTTAAGAAAAATTGAAAGAGTTTGAGATCGGGAGGAGATGCAAATGCTGCTGCTGCCTGTAATACCCTATTGGGTTACACATCCTTGATCTTCTTCAAGAAAAGGCACTTTCGGCTCATCGTAAGAAATCAATTATAGGCCTGGAAGCTTCCTAGTTTTCTGTGCATATAAAACTGCACTGTGGAACAACAAAAATGTCGTTGCTATTACATTGCTTATCTGAATCTTAGTCTTGAAAAAATAAATAAATAGTGTGACCTTTTTTAGTTCTTAAATTACAAGCAGTTAACTGTTCGTAATATATTTAATTTGATAAGGTATAGTGCTGTAAATTTAGACTTTTTGAAGCCCTTTAAATAATCATTTTCTTTCATTGAAACTGGAGTGTTTCCAAGTGTTTCTTATAATTGTCATATTTTGCATTCTTTACAACACCGTTGGACAGACAGGTTCTCATTGCTCTTTAAATATGTCATTCTCGAAGTTCCGTTCCTCAAAGAGATGGATTGGAATGATGAAAGATACTTGCCGACTTTTTTTAAAATTAATTTTGTGTCCCTGCTAATTTGCACCTTGCGTCCCTTAAGTCCTTTATTTCTACTAATAATATTTTGTTAACTTTTTTTAATGCTGCTAATTTGGCCCTTAAAATCAAAATGGATCGTTTTTGTTTTTTCATGGCTTTAAGCTAGATTCAGCATATTGAATAAACAGTCCTTCAACTCTAAGATTCAATTGCAACCAATTTCCGATTTCTATCAATTCCAGTCTACCAATTTCTAATATCGAAAAATTGGTTGGTATATTCTTTGCAATTTATTCTTGTTTGAATGACATTTTTCATAGGGATTGTGTTGCTGTTAGATAGCCGAACTTTGATATATTATATGTTTTTCTAATATCCATCTTTAAAAGGAAGAATTTTCTCGAAAAGTTGAAAACATTTTGCTTGCGTATTAAGCTACTAAGATTTAGGGTATATCCTTTTGTATTTGGACCTTAGGATGTGTTCTTTAATTGAATTTGATCGACATTGTTCCTTAACCATTTACTGTACATTCTCCTCGGTTGAGTTTGCTGAAGAGGCCAAAGCTAACTTGGACAATTGCGACATATATGCTGGTTGTTGTACACTTTCCATCGAGTATGCCCGGGTGAGTTCCTTTCTTTCTTTTACCTTTTTTCGTACCAGGATTCATTAATTTCGTCAGTTCTTCATACATTCGAATACGTTGATTAAAGTTTAAAGCCTGTAAGAGGGAAAATTTTATACACTGCACTGGAGGTTGTTTCAAAGATGTAAAAATGATTGGAAATTGACGTGTAAAAAAAAACCTTCTTTGTCAGTTCTATCAAGACTTGCACAAAGAAAACATAACAGAGAGTTATTTGTACTGATAAGCTGTTGTTATTTTCTACATCGATAGGAAATTGAAATAATTTGGGTGCCAATCTAGGAGGGGCCTTGCCCTCCCCTCCACCTTGATTTTTTAAAAATATATTTTGTGTATCATAGAACAAAAACTGACAAAAAAACTGCCCAGTCCCCTTTAATTTTGAAAAAAAAAAATTCGTCCTCATCCCAACATTTTCAGGAATCTGTCTCACTTAGAGAAGTGAAAGACAAAAACATTGAACACAAAAAAATTAAGTTTTAAATTGTAAAATTGAATACTTATTTGGAAATTGAAGAATAAACTGAAATTGTAAACTGAAAATCAAGAACGGGATAGATTGGTATATCCACACTCAGGGCCTTATCCAGATTTTTTTTGGGGGGGGGGGGGGGTACAAAAAAACTTTAAAACGCATCAAAAATTTGTTTATATTCATTTCGTTACGGTTGTTACGAGTCGGTCAAACATTTCGGGGGGGGGGGGTCAAATCCCTTAACCCCCCCCCCCTCCTAGATACGGCCTTGTTCGCACTATTTTTGCTATGTTTGACGTGAAATGATTAAGCTTGTAGGTTTGTGAAACAAGATTTCAAGTCTCCGAGCACTAAGTTTCGAAATATCTATTGCTAATCCAGTTCAATTTATCGAACGTAAGTTTGTTAAGAATTCTTTTTTCGTTATTGTTGTGATTCCTCAACCAAAATTAAAAAAAGGATTTGTCAGTGAAAAACATTTGTTAGGCTGAAAAAATGATGATTAATTGATCACGGTTGAACATTTGACCTTTGTTGAATTTGTGATTACTAGTACTTGAATTTTCAGGAAACCAAGGTTTTTTTTTTGACTTTACCATTGAAGTTTTGAAACCTATGCAGTTAGGTTTTTTGATATGGTGAGTCTGACGGAGCGATTTTCATTTAGATTCCTTGATTTTTTGGGGTGTTTTCCCCATTTTCGAAAATCAGGTAAACCTTCTCAGGCTCGTAGCCTTTGATTGGTAACATCTAACTTAATAAAATTTGTATAATTAGAATCAACATAAAAAGCTTAATCTTTTGATGTATCTGCGGCTATCGAAAATTCGTTGTTAAGTTTCAATTGCTACTGTGCTACGTCGCTCCTTACTTACAGTTCGTTACCAGGAACTGTTTGATAAGAGAAAGCTACTTTACTGTAATTCTAGCTGACCAATAAATTTCTGAACTCAACGGGGCTAATTTATGAAATGTATGGGGAGGAGAGTGTATTTCTCTAAATCTAGAGGGGAGGGGTGCAATTTTTTATTATTAATATTTTTTTTTGAATAAAAATATCAAAAAAGGTATTTTTCAAAGTCTAAGTGAAATGCCATGCTATTAAAATTTGGGTATAAAAACTTTTTGAGGCATCAAGCACCACCATCCCCCCCCCCTGACTCACGCATATGTATAATAACCCACTGGCCTTTCTCCATTGTAGCTTATGCGGAATTACACATCACTGTATATAATTTTCTCAAACATCAAGTGAATCAACCTGGTTAAATAAATTTTAAAATAGATTTCTATGTTGACCGTCTCTCTTATATGGACTATGTAACTCTTTTTGAACATGTGAGCCGCCCTGCGGCATTACTGCCGCTGAGGAGTTAAATATGTATTATCTTGATATTTTAAATCGATTGCCTGTCTCAGAATTTTCTACTGGTAGCAGCAGCTCTCTCTTCTACGTCAAAATTGAAGTTTGTGTGCAACAAAATGGGAAAAAATGCCATTTTGCTGTGGCACAATCTTTAGCTACCTACAACCGCGCTAAAACTTTTAATTTTGCCGTCGAGTTGAAATTTTCTCAATTTTCTATGATTAATGTTTTGATACCATAACCGCTGAAAAAAGCAATAAAAGCGCATCCGTGATCTTTCTTTTAGAGAGAAAAAAAAGAAAGATTCTATACTTTTATAGATAGGAGCTTTAAACCTTCAGAATAGGGTTCCCTGATGTGATGTGCTGAATTTGATGGTGTAATTTTCATCAAGGTCATTTGCCATTTTGGGTTTTGGGTTTTTATTTTCCTTTCTAGCTTTAAACTTGAATATTATATTGGAATAACCATTAAAACCATTTCTTATGACGTATGTATTGTTGTATCATGGGGTTCTGTATGTATCGTAACTCCTTTTTCAGAATTTTGGTTACTATTAAGCGGAGTCTTTCCATTCTTTCAGTTCGTTTCCATGAACAGTTTGATCCATTTGGGGCCAAGTGAAAAAACAAGACGTCCTAGATCAAAAGAGAATTTAAAAGCGAACAGGGGCTCCTTGAGTGGGTGGGAGTAAAGAGTAAAGCTCTGAATAGAATTAGGAGAAGGAGCAGTGTGCATAGTTGTGTTCCAACGGGTGGTTTGTTTCTGTGGTGAGTTATCAATAGTAGTACTATTGTAGAAATAAAAAAAAAACGATAAAATCAAAATTATAAAAAATAGATTAATATAAAAGTGCATCTTTTAAAATTCAGCTATTTTATAGCAGCCTGTACCGTATTAACTGGCTAAAAAATGATTTATAGTTTTTCCAGATAACCCTTTTGACCTCATTATCTCATGACCAAGATCCTTCATCACTAGTGACAATTCTTTTAATGATTTGCCTGACAATAGCCAAGTCATTAGAAAAAACAACGAATATTTCATGTGTCATTTATCACCAACATTTAGTAGCGAGACTGGTCCTGTCACCCAATCTATTACGGAAAATGTCAAATTGTCACCAAAAAGATGCTATCTTGGATTCTCGCATCGTAGAGACGCGCTGTTGTAGAAGGAATATTTGGCTTAAATTCTAATTTTCCTTTCATGTTTATCAGCTTTTTATCTACCACCTTTTTCACTTGGAAGAAAGAAATTTACCCGCTTCCTATAGTAGGCTACATCCAATTGCCCTTGTGTTGAGCAACAGTTGTATCAGTTGTGTGAGGGGGGGGGGGCGTTTACCCCCTCCTAGATTTAAATTTTTGTAAATGTTCCACCCCCCTAGAGTTTGAAAAACAAAAGTTTTGTCCCCCTAAAAATATATGTGAATTGGGGCCACTGTTGAACAGTCGTTTCAAGGAAATTGATGACAAAATGCAAAATTTTATCGTAAAGAGTAGGGGAGTAAGGAGGGGGTGACCTCGTCATATACGGAGAAATTTGTGCTCGTTTTTAAGCTTCTGTCGCTCTTTTTCTTTCATTTGAAAGAAACTTGTTTTTTTATATTTATTTTCTGTTCGTTTCAATACCAAAACAGAATTGAAGTAAATGTGAGGAGGGCAACCGCCCTCTCATACGTTATTTTTGAACTAAAAGTTTGTCTTTAGCCACCGTATACACATATCTATACAGTACAATCATCTCCTATCTCAACCGTGAGACAAAGCCAGACTGCGATGCCGCTACTCCGGAGAACATTTAAACCACTGTATACCGATATAGCACTGTACGATCCTTCTCTATCTCGACCATTCTAAAAACCCAGACCGAGATGCAAGTGCTCCGGAGAACATTTAAACAACTATAAACATAAGCAACATTAGATTTTTCTTTGTGGGTAGACAAGTCAGATTTCTCTTGAACGCCAAACTTGGCTTCAACATTGTACACTGACCCGCTAATGACAGGTTAAATGGGAGGAGCTGTTTGTACATGCCAAGGATGTAGTTCCAAAAATCACTGACTCGTGATCTTACTGTTATATCATTTATATACAGTGATTTAAACCAAGAGAAAAAATAAGCAACATTAGATTTTTCACGGGTAGCACGCGTGTGGCATCGGTATTCACAGCCCGGAGGACAGAAAAAGAAAAGACGAATCGAGCGTCTAGGGGATAAGGAAGAATGCAATACGTTGAAGAGATAAAAAGAAAAAGGAAAATCTTGGTTCTGGCTGTAATAATGCAAATGGTAAAACTAAATTTGGTTTGAGAATGGAAAGGAAAACAGAGAATGAATTTATAAGGATAATTAACGTAAAAATAAGTTTTTTTGGAACAATGCAATAACGTTATGACATTTGATTAGAAAGTATTGGCGCTTCGTATTGATATTTCACTTCCATAGTTTTGTCATTTAAACAAAAATGTCGTGGTCAGAGTGAATGCAGACTCGCAGCTAAATTAAATTTAGTCACTTCCTTTTTTTCACATATGTGTTTTTATTGTCTGTGGTACTGAGGAGCTCATTAAGGAGATAATCAAATACTAGTTTTTAAACATTTTGACTCTTTGCTGAAAAAAGGAGATAATCAAATATTTAAACTGCTAAAACTAAAGAATTACTTGCTAGTTTGTTTTCCTTGGTTGGGATTTCTGTTGATTTCACGATTCTTAAATTTTACTTCGTAATATGCACGTGTGTGCAAAAAATATCGAATAAATTGTTGAAGGGGGAAGTCCTCGCAGCCAACTTCCCAGTTCAGGTCTTTTCTGCCACAGCTTTCTTCAACCGTTCCCCTGCCTCTCTCAGAAGGGTATCGCCAATTTCCTTCTACTTAACCATCTCTTTTTTTTTCGCACAATGTCTGACTATGGCCGCTATTTTCTGCTTCTTCCACGCCATCTCCTGAATTTCTTGTTCAGCACCTTCCTTCTCAGCTTCAAGCTTCTCTCTCTCTCTGATGCCAGGATGATCCGACCTAAGGTCGGATCATCCTGGTTTCACCAGTTGACGTCTTCAGTTCCAGGATCTTTTGCCTATAGCTGTCGATTCGAGTACTCTCCGTAGGTGGCGGCACAGGATCTGACTGTAATAACAACCATTCTCCCTGGACTTGCTTGATGTCCGTCTCAATTGGAAGTTCTCTCGCGATGTGGAAGATACCACTGCAACTCGTTCTTTGGCAATCTGGACTGGGAGGGCTTAGGCAGGCAAGGCTTCGAAAAAAACTAGTTGTCCACAGGGCATTTTGTCACCAGGTACTGTACAGCAGCTTTGATATGCTTTCTAATTCTCAGGAAAAAAATTTCCTGTCTTTCAGAATAACGAATCCAATCTAATAATCCAGGGCAGCCAGGACCCTTTCATTACACAAGGGTTGCTGTAGGTAAACATCTGCAATAATAACTAAGTCTTCAAAACCACCGAAGATCCGGAGATTGACATCATCAGCCGGCACAATCTGCCCCAAAAGAACTGTGCATAACCGTCTCAGCTCAAACTGTACCACATGATTTAACGGCTCCCGTCGTTGAAATACACCGGTAAAAGCGGTGAAATTTGCTGCAGAGCTTACAATAAACTCAATTTTCGGCTTTCATTGTTTGCTTTTTAGCCATTTTACAGTTTTCAAATATTTTGCATTTAACATCAGGAACTCCAAACAATTTTTCTTTGGCACGAATTCTAGGAAATAATCTATCAATGCAGGCCACTGTTCCACCAAGCGGCTTGCTGCTTCCCCTATGGTGAGCCATCTTGTGGGGACGTGCTTCATAAAGTTACGCTGAGGAACTTTAACTTTCCGTTGGCACTGGTTGAAATCCTCAGAACGAGCTGGCCATCCCGTGAAAAAGTTGTAAACAGCGATGATCATATCAGAGCACTCCTTCCCGAGTTCTTGCAGCCCTTTCAGGAATGCATTATGCACTGCATGTATGTTACAGGTTCCCATATTCAATATGCCTTTTGAATACCTTCTTCTCTTTTCTGAGTCTACGATGGGCCACAATTTTTTATTGCCTGCTAGGCAAGCATCGGCAATCTCTCAAGTGAAAGTTCTTCATCTTCAATACTCTGCAGGATTTTCTTACTCAGATCTTCACTGGTTGCATGTCCCATATAATATGTCCGAAGATGCCGACTAGCCACTTTTTTCCGCTCTTTTGACCAGTATCGAACTCTTATTTGGAGCTCCTCTACAACGTCATTGTTCGTTGTTTCATCATATTCCAGCACAAAGTCAGATTTCTGGATGTCTTCGACTAGGATTTCTCGAAAGTACGAATAAATAGCCTCTGTCAACAAGCATGTCATTTTTTTAGCATTTAACGACACGCCTTCTGTTATAGCATCAGGGGACATTGTTCGGAACACCTCGGCAATATGATCACATGAAGCTGCAGCAAAAGAACTAGCAAGAGTCTTTAAAACCAAAACTATCTCTGCCCTTCACGCTGCATTTCGCTAGCGGAACATTTCCAGATTCTTTTATGGTACGCTATTGTCACTCTGTGAGTTTGGATGGTTTCCGGTTGGAGCTGATGCAGCGAGTCTCAACTGACGCTGGTTTAACATGACAGAAACATGTCTTTTTGTGATCTTGTGCGGCTGCATGTTGAATAAGGGCCTGGAACCCTTACTGGCAGCTGAGTTTCTTTTTACAAACATTACAATAGAACGAGCTGCCAATTCCTTTTGTGCACCACTCTTTCACTTTATGCCCAGCACCGTATTCCCTACTGAGTGTGTCGTCTCTGTGTGTGTATCGTCTCTGTGCGTGTGTCGTCTCTGTGCGTGTGTCGTCTTTATGTGTATGTCGTCTCTGTGTGTGTGTTGTCTCTGTGCGTGTGTCGTCTCTATGTGTGTGTCGTCTCTGTTTGTGTCTTCTCTGTTTTTGTGCCGTCTCTGTGTGTTTGTCATATCTGTGTGTGTATCGTCTCTGTGCGTGTGTCGTCTCTGTGCGTGTGTCGTCTTTATGTGTATGTC
The DNA here is from genome assembly GCA_027921565.1 of Artemia sinica. Classification (NCBI taxonomy): domain Eukaryota; kingdom Metazoa; phylum Arthropoda; class Branchiopoda; order Anostraca; family Artemiidae; genus Artemia; species Artemia sinica. Next base: position 48,098,449 of record CM051262.1, on the reverse strand, counting down.
GTCTCTGTGTGTGTGTCGTTCTCTGTGCGTGTGTCGTCTCTATGTGTGTGTCGTCTCTGTTTGTGTCTTCTCTGTGTGTGTGTCGTCTCTGTTTTTGTGCCGTCTCTGTGTGTTTGTCATATCTGTGTGTGTGTCGTCTCTGTGTGTGTGTCGTCTCTGTGTGTGTGTCGTCTCTATGTATTTGTCGTCTCTGTGTGTGTGTCGTCTGTGTGTGTATGTCGTCTCTATGTGTGTGTCGTCTGTTTGTGTGTTTCGTCTCTGCGTGAGTGTCATCTCTGTGTGTGTGTCGTCTCTGTGCGTGTGTCATCTCTATGTGTGTGTCGTCTCTGTGTGTGTCGTGTCTCCAAAAAATTTGTCTTGCCCATTATTTTACAGCGATCTGAAATATGAATGGGTTTTAGGACGGAATTTGAAAACATATAAAGCTAATACAAATACAAACTGACAAAACCAATGAAAACACGAACTTAATCTTACATTTTGACCTCCTCAGACCTGTGGGCATGCATGCCTTTTGCAGGAAATGGTACAAAATCAAAGAAACTGGCTAACACTGAAAACATACAGTAGGAATCTCGGCCTAATTGTCCATTTGCTAAGCACCCAGGCAAGAAAGGATGCTAAGTAAACCAAGGGCCTGTAAAGAACCATAGGCAGTTATGGTACGGTAGAACTAATTCAATCTATCATCTTATCTGCAAAAGCCTAGATCTTACACACACACTAACCGCGTTTATCACAGCCATATACATTATGCGTCTTGAAATACAGTCCAAACTATCAAAAAAGACTTACCTTTTTTTTGAATTATGCCACAATCGACAGTCAACTATAACATACTGTTTCACCAAAAAAATTAGGTCCGAAACGTCGAAAAAAAGTGACTTTAGTGACAAAATGACAGAAATAGTGACAAAAAGTGACATGTCCCAAAAAAGTGACTGCGGCCGATCCCTGCATAAACCATACCTGTGAGATGGGGCAGTAGCAAACCACTTCGCCGGTTCATCCTCTTTCTTTCTGTTTTCGCAATAATAAATAATACAGGTTTGCACCATTTTTCAAAGTTGCTCGACCTACTGAGAAATATACAATGAAGCGCTTAACCAAAAGAAGTGGGAGGAGTTTTTACACGTGCCGTGACCCTTGGTGACAGATATTTTTAGTTTGATATTTGATTTTTGAGTCAAAGTTGCTCGACCTACTGAGAAATATACAATGAAGCGCTTAACCAAAGGAAGTGGGAGGAGTTTTTATACGTGCCGAGACCCTTGATGACAGATATTTTTAGTTTGATATTTGATTTTTGAGTCTGCTTGAATTCTGCAGATTTTCATGTGATAATAGGAAAGATGTGTAACTTCAAAATCAATATATTTCGCTTATTTAGGATCAGCGTAAATAATATATTTTGTTGTTCGCTTATTAAAATAAAAACTTTGATCTTTGAAGATAACTTGCTTATTGACAAATGCTTTATGATGCTTTATTGACAAATGTCGCTAGTACGCTCCTTCAACCTCTGTGTTTGGATTCAAGTTTGATATTTGTATAATAATGCTACTAGTATGAAAATCATCCTTGAAAAACAACACCCCTCTTAATATTTGCTAGGGGCTGGTCTGAAATATTAAAGATTATTTATAGGGGAGCCACAAAATGGCTCAAAACGATACGTTGCTTTGGTTTTATCTGTTTTTCTATTTGCCAAGAGAACTGGAACTTGGTTTTATCTGTTTTTCTATTTGCCAAGAGAACTGGAACCCGAAATTGTAGAACCATTGTTCGACGTGATCACCCCTGGAGAGAAACAAAAACGACTAAACACGCATCTGTGATCATGCTTCTAAAAAAAAAAATCACGAAGTTTATGTAGATGAGTAGATGAGATGTGGAATTGACACCTCTCGAGAAATATTCTCTTGATATGCTGAATTTGATGGTGTAAACTTCATCAAGGTTACTTGTCATTCTGGGGTGGGTATGTTTCCTTCCCTTTTCTAAAATCAGCTAAATTGCATCAGGCTCCTAACTTTTGGCAGGTAACTTTAAACTTAATATATTTTTCTAATTTAGAATCATAGGCAGCGCAATCGCGCTGCCTATGAAATTATGTTTTTGAGGAGGACACAGCCCTCAGGGCAAGGGTTGTAAGCTATGCCCTGGGGGCATATAAGGTTTTTATAGAAAGCGTTGTCGTAGAAACTTCAAAAAAGGCTCATTCGATTGGAAATTGAAATGGCTAGTGTCCTTTTTAATAGTCGAAAGTGATTGGAAGGAACTAACACCACTTCTACGCCCACCATTTTTCCAAACACATCCAATCAAAATTTTGAGATAGCCATATGGTTCCACGCAGTTGAACGTTCTGGAAATTATACCTTTGAGCAGGACACTCCCTCCACAGTCTTCAGGGCAAGGGTTACAAGTTATGCCCTGGGGGCATATAAGGATTTTATTAAAATCTTTGTCGTAGAAACTTGAGAAAGGTCTCATTCGATTGGAAATTCAAAGGGCTATTGCCCTTTTTAATAGTCGAAAGTGATTTGAGGGCAACTAACCCCCCTCTCACGCTCACCTTTTCCCCAAACACATTCAATCAAAATTTTTAGATAGCCATTTTTATTCAACGTAGGAAATCAGTTCTTTAAGGATGACAACATCTCTCCCCCCCCCCCACAGCACTCAGGGCATATAAGGTTTTTACAGAAAGCGATGTTTCAGAAACTTCAAAAAGGGCTCATTCAATTGGAAACTGAAAGGGCTAGTGCCCTTTTTAATAGTCGAAAGGGATTGAAGGGCAACTAACCTCAAAACCCCTAAGCCTTCCCAAGGCCAGAACATAATTTACACTTTACTGAAAAAAATACAAATAAATATGCATTGTCAGTTTAATATACATATACCGATATTTAGTAATCAAATGTTAATATTATTTGATTTATTAAAGTTATAAAAGTAAGAACATTTATATTTTTTTCAGTAAAGTGCAAATTATGTTCTAACTTTGGGTAGGTTTAGGGGTTTTGAGCCCATCTCATGTTAATTTCTGCTTGTTTTGAGTTTGACTCGGTTATTTATTGTAATTTCTGTTCGTTTCTGGGTTTCTTTTATTTATCGATGCTGATTTGTGGTAGTTTCACGCTTGGTAGATTATTGATTTTATTTTGCTCATTTTGGTTTAATGGAATTCTTTACTTTTCTTTGAAAAACTTATTTTGTGGAAAAAGTTTTATAATTAATTGCCATAAAACATTTATTCTCTTGATGTATAGGTTGCTATCAAAAGTCCTTTTATTAGGCTTTTGGTGACTGTTAGCACGAGATACTTCTTAGTAGTTCTTAACCACGAACTGTTTCAATAGTGGTCCATTCCAGGAATCAGTGAAAATCTAACGATATCCATTCACAATAGAGATTTAGCTAGCGCCCAGAACTGGGTTAAACTAAACCATGAGTTCAAATTGAACATATTCAAGGCTGAGCCAAACAGAACTTTTCTTAGTATTGTTTTATTGCTATAGTTACGGCATTAGCTGATTTCAGTGTTTAAATTAAGTGCGGATGGTTAAATGTGATCAACATCATCAATTGATACCAGGTTTCGGAACGTTGTTAATTTTGGTATTAGTGTGAATTGTCCTTTATTGAGCTAGTTGTCACTACGTTTTTTGTTTCCTGTTGGGCAAAAACTGTATGAACTTACTGACGTCGTCGGTAAATCTATTTCTGCTATCTTATTAAATTCAATCACATTATCCGTCGTATTGCCAAATATCTTGAGAAAAGATGTAATTAATTTATATTTGACAGTCAGTTTTGGTTTGAGCTATATTTTGTCAAAAGTTTGAAAGCTCTTCTTTGACATATTCTAACACGAACCGCATCAATCAACCAAATAGAAACGCCTACTGAGTTTCCAAGTGATGGATTTATTTCTTTCCCTTGAAATTGATTGAAGGTTTTTTTTGAATGTCTACTTATTGACAAGATTTAAAGCAGAATAAACCAAAAGTAGGGATTTTATTTAGAATATCTCAGTAAAATTACCCGACTCGTTAATCCTGCATAAAAACACCCTTATTACTTTACGTGGAAAATGGAAGGGAATTCTTCCTCATCCTGTGTGTATTTTGAACACTTTGCTGGTGTGGGTTTTCCTCGTGATTTTGATTATTTCTATTTGTTTACTTTTTTTTCGCACTTGCCTGTTTATGTTTCACTGGGTTATGACGTAGCAAGGTTTTGTCTAAACCATAAGGATTGGACCAATATACGGATTTGCACATACCACGGGCTGTTCTATTTAATTAATTAAGGAAAAGAAATAACTTTCTTAAAAAAAAGAAGTTCAGAGCCATATTGAAAATGGAATGAGGTCATTAAGTCTTTACGACTACTCCTTCCATGTGGAGTGGCTCTTGGAAAAAATAAAACTTTGAAGGCTCATGGCTCTTTTAGACGGGCAACGCTAGAGCACTGTTTCTGATTCTGCTGATATAAGAGAACGCTAGTTTTTAGCCCCTTTTTTTATTTCCCAAACACTTTGTGTTTCTAATCAAACTTAAACATTAAAATACATCTATCGGGGCAATAGCTGTCTTGAAAAAAGAATTTATCTCCCTTTGAATCTGACTTTTTGTTTTTCGTATTATGCTACATACGTAATTTTTTTAAGTGGCTAAGTTTCATTCTGTTAAGTATTACCTTCCACTCAAACAAGTCCTTTCAAGGTAGCCTAACTTAAAAATCCATCAAACCATCATAATCATAGTCTAAAATAATCACAACCATCATAAGCGAAGTATTCAAAAATTAAAATATAGAGTCGAGCTCTGATTCATTTCAAAGAAAACGGAAGGGCTTTCTCACGAAAGTAAAAAGCGAAGTTGAAACTCGAAAAGAAGGTTATAGGCTCGTGTAGATGGATAGATGTTTGGAGTAGAAGATGGATGGAATAATTTTAGGAAAACGGTTTGTGCAGTCCCTGATGGTGTCTTAGGGAAGAACGTTAGAAACGCAGCTAGGAATATTAGTGAAATACTTTATGTTTAATCGAGAGGAGGAGGGGCTTGTACAAGAATTATTCGACTGATATTTCATATGAAATTAAGAGGAATACAAAGAAAGCGGAGAAAACAGTAGAATGTGAATTAAGGAGGTGCGAAGTCGAGGAGGCAATGGATAAAGTTGCTGAAGATCTGGAAGGTGCAGTCAGACGGCATAGTAGTAAAATAGTGTACTGGCAGGTTAATAAATTGAGAAGGAATAGTCAATCTGGGCATGTCCCATTAAAGACAAGATTATCACAATTAGTGATAATCTAAGAGTCGAAGAAAGATGGGCAGAATATTTTGAGAATGTGCTAAACCGTGACAGAGTTACAGGAAAAGATAGAGAAAAGAATGCAAAAGTTTGTGACACTTTGGATGTGAAGAAAGATTTATTTCGTGAAGAAGAAGAATTAGTGAGAGTACTAAAAGGATTAAAAATTAATAAGGCCCCAGGTGCTGACAAAAATGAGTTTTTTAAATATGGTGGTTATGAAGTTAGAGATAAGTTACCGAACATTATGAATATGATTTTTGAAAAATAGGAAGTACCTAGCGATTTTTAGAAAAACTGTAATTTAACGTCCTCATAAGAAAGGTGATAAGAGCGACTGTGGTGACTATTAGAGGCATTACCTTGCTATCTTTAGGTTGATGCTTTAGATAAAGTAATATGATGATAATTTGATATGATGATGCTTTTAGACGGTGTGCGTGTAGCTGAACCACAAGCAACTGAACCCTCGTGTAACTGAACCACCGGTCAACTGAGCCCCATTTAACTAAACCCCCGTGCAACTCAACCCCATTTAACTGAACCCCCATGTAGCTAAACCCACGTGTAACTGAACCAGCGTACAACTGAACCACCATGCAAGTGAACCCTCATGTAACTGAACCATCGTACAACTGAACCACTAAACTGATCTTCAGTTCTCTGAAAATATAAGGCAATATCATTGGGTAAAACACAAGTTAGAATTTTTACATGTTCAACCTTGTTGAAATTGTTTGTTTCTTAAATTCAAGATATAAACGCCTGTCAAAAGTATTCATGAAAAAGCTTTGTTTTATTTTTGCAAAAGAAAAAGAAGATCCGATGTCACAAACCATTAAAGCTGATTTATTACTCTGTTTTTCAGATGAATCAGACCTTTCTGGACGTTAAGTAATAAACATATGTGTTGAAAACATTTGGCCTTTGTGAATCTAGATGACGAATTTTGATCAGATGTCTTTGAGGAGATTGCAGCTAAAAAGGACATGGGAGGGGGAGTGGTTGCACTCTAGCATTTTTTTTCAACATTCCTTCAACCTTCCCTGAAAGTTTTAACTTCATACCCTCAGGTTTATACCCTTAGCTGTTTTCGACACATTGCAGATACAACTTCTTTTAAAACTGGATGCATATAGTACCTCTTGATTTAGTTGAAGATGCTCCTAAATATTTTCCGAACAATGTGACGACTGATACCATCAGCCATTGTAAATGTTCCTGGTATTTCCTTTTCACAACCAATAAAGGAATAAATGCTTTTTCATTGCGTTTGGCATCCTTCTTGAAATTTTCCTAAGATTTGACCTTAATGCTGCATGCTTTTTTTTATTTATAGGATCAAACATGCCATCTTTTCTTGATAAAAAAAAAACGTATACATTAACAATAGGCAACTTGTATAACTTACAGCCCTTGAACCAGAGGCTGAGGGTTGTGAACCATAGATATTTAACTATGGCATAGTTACAAGGCCGTGCCCGGGATTTTTTTTTCAGGAGGGGGTTTTACTAAAAAAAAAAATTTGGGGGATTTTGCACAAAAAAAACGCATGCAAAATTTGTTTATGTCCATTTTTGTTCCATTTTTATGGTTCAGACAAAGGGGGGGGGGGAGAGGTTCAAACCCCCTATCCCCCCCTGTATACGGTCTTGCATAGTTATTTAATCTTTGAACTGTTTTTAATAAAAATGGCCGTCTCAAAATTTAGATTGGATGTATTTTAGGAAAAAATATGGTGATGTGGAAACCCTCCGATCACTTTTAACTCTGAAAAAGTGCACTGGAAACTTTGATTTCCAATCAAATGAGCCCCCCCCCCCCCCAAAGGTCATACAAAAAAAAATCTATAAAAACCTTATGTGTTAGCAATTAGCAACTAGCTTAACTTACAGCCCTTGACCCAGATGCTTATGGTGGGGTTGTTAACCCCAAAGGCATGGTTATTTGACCTTTAGACTTTTGAACAAAATGTTTATTTGTATTTTGATCGGATGTATTTGGGGGGAAATGTCAGTTAAGAGGGAAAGGCTGATTATCCTCTAATTACCTCTGATTCTTCAAAATTGAACTTGAACTTTCAATTTCCAATCGAAAAGGGCCTCCTTCAAAGTTTTTACGACCATCCCTTCTATAAAAATCTTAAATTTTAACAAATAGTAACTTGCAATGACATACAGATTGCTGATACAGGTGTATCAGCAATTGCTTTGGAACGGCTTAGCGTATCAAGAGGAATTTTCTGGGGCATCTACCTGCTACTACTGCTGTTAATACTGCTGCTACTACTGTTATACAATTTAGTTTCCTTTGATTTTTCTTAGTAAAGAACAATTTCCAGTCGAATCCCTGTTTGATAGAAAGCCTTCTTGGTTCAGTTCTTGAATTGTTTTCCCGAGCATGATATATTCTTGAGGGGTTTCCAAGTCATTCAAACTTATTCCAACTTCAATTGCAGACCTAGCATACGTGTCTGCAACTTCATTCTCTATGATTCCAGTGTGAGCGGGAATCCATTGAATGAAAATCTTCTTCTTCTCCGTTGCTGCATGTAGCTTAATGTAGCACTTTATAACTTCTCTACTTGGTTTTGGCATGATGTTAGTATTTGTAATAGCTTGAATAGCGCTCTTTGAATCGGAACATATTACAAATTTTTCTTCTTCACATTCTTCAGTAAACTCTAAGGCCTTTGTAATAGCATATACTTCTGCCTGAAATACACTGCATTCGGGGGGCAATTTGAATTTTCTTGATATGTTTTTCTGAGGTCACCAAAATGCTATTCCAACATGCTTAGTTTCATCAACTTTAGATCCATCAGTAAATAGTGTGATATATCCTTCATATTCATTACTCATCAGCATTTAAAATGCCATTTCTTCAGGTATATTTGGTTCCACTTTGAATTCCAAATTTGACAAAATCCTGTTTTCCTCCCATGGTGGAGGAACTTCTATTTTACTCACCCTCAGCATTTCTGGTAATCTGATTTCTACTCCATGTCTTCTACATATTTCTAAAACTTCTTCCAGTACAATTAAATTGATCTCTGGCTTTGCATGCGTTGGCAGTTACTTGCCGTCCAGGTTTAATAATTTTCGACTTAACTGGGTGGTTATTTTCTTTAATCCAAATTTTCTGCACATACTGATTAATCTCATTTTTCTTCTTGTTTCTAAGTCTAATAGACCACTTTCTGATAATAGAAAGCTAACAGGTGTAGTTCTCCTGGCTCCAAATGCTATCCTTGTGGCTGAATTTTGGATTACATCCAATCTCATAATTGTGGAATGGCAAGCTGTTCGATATATTGTTGAGCAGTATTCCACTTTAGGCATAATATATTTTGTATAATATTGGATAAGGAGTTCTGCTGACAAACCTCCGGACATATAAGCTAAACTCTTCATTATATTTATTCGTTTCAGGCATGCTGATTTAAGATACATCACATGGGGCTTCCAGGTGAGCTTATTGTCGACCACTATGCCTAGTATTTTTGCTTCATTCACATATTCTATCAGATTTCCATTCAGATATATCTTCGGGAGGGCTCCAATCCTTTTCCTAGTGAACACAATTGCTTTTGTTTTAGCTGATGAAAATTTCAAATCAGCTTCTTTAGCCCATTTTTCTAGTTTCTCTAAGACCTGGGCCATTAATGTCTTTATTTGGTTGGTGTCTCGGGCCATAACCCAGACATTATTATCATCCGCAAAAAACAGTTCCACCATCATCCTTTTCACTAATAGGAATGTCAAATAATCCTATATTATACATGTCAGGGCCCAAGGCTGAACCTTGAGGGACCCCACTTTCGGGGAACACTGTAGTTTCTGATAATGTTTCTCCAATTCTTACTTTGGCTCTTCTTCCTTTCAGATAATCCTCCAATAACATTAGCATTTGACCTCCAATCATTTTTCTGTGAAGCATGTTGTCAAAAGCACCCTCAATATCTAATAAAACAGCTGCTAGTATCCATCCATTTTGCAAAGCGAATAGCGCCTCCTGTTTCAAGCATGTAAGACTGTCCTCTGCACTTCAGTTTTTTTTTACGAAAGCCACATTGGATGTCTTTCAGGATTTTTTTCTGGTCCATCACAACTTCTAGCCTTTTTTTTATCATCCTTTCCATCACTTTTAAATCACAGGGAGGAGGGTAATGTATCTGTAGTTTTCAATCTTTGAAGGATCTTTTCCAGGCTTTGGTAACATCACTGCTTCTCCGTATTTCCATACATCGGGAAATTTTCCCATCTTCCATGCATCATTTATTATTCCCAATAATACTTTTAGCCAAGATGTAGGGAATGCTTTAACAAATTGTGGTAATATATCAACAGGTCCTGGTGATGTATTTGGCAAGTTTCTTATTACATTCCTGAGTTCTTGTTTAGAGAAAGGTCTGTTGTATGGCTCATCTTTTCCCTGTGTTCCAAGCTGGCTGGCTTTCATCTCCATCTCTCTCCCTTTTGGGAATTGGGATCTTTTCGTCCAATCACTGAGCTCATAAACTTAGCAGCTGCATCAACTTTTGCTTTTCGTTTACAAGAACTGTATTACCATACATTATTGGAGGGTTGCTTCTGCTTGAAATAGGTCCATTGTTCATCCTTTTCATAAATTAATACACTTTTATTGTGGGCTTTCTAAAGTCAAGGTTATTTATGAAACTACTCCATGCTTTTCTCTTAGCTTCCAGCACTGTTTTCCCGAACTTGGCATATGCTCTGTTTTTTTCAATATGATTATGTAGACTCCATTCCGAATTATACATTCTTCTCCTTTTCATAAAATCCCGCTTGGCTTCAGAGCATTCTTTGTTCCACCAGATAGAGCCTTTATGAGCACTCACTTCCCTATATGGCAATATATTTTTGGCTATTTTGATCATTGTGTCTCGAAATAATTCAATTTTCCTTGACAATTCCACTTCTTCATCTGTTACTGACTTCATATCAAATTCATCAAATGTCCCACTAAGAAGGGGCCAGTTCACATTTTTTATTTTAAATCTTTTTTTCGTGTTGCCCCTGGGAGGAACTTCTTCATCAAGAGTGCATAATATAGGATAATGATCACTAGACAACTCACTTCCAGCATCACATACTATGTTTAATTTAGTGTATATTCTTGGGCTACATAATACCAAGTCAATTGTTGTTGTTTCTCCTGTCTGAGGGTGGGTTTAGGCTTGTTGGCAAGCCACTAGGTGTCACTAAACAAATTGAATTGTTTATTAAACAATTCTCAAGGCTGGTACCAGAATTATTAATAATTCTGCATTTGCACCAAGATCTGTTGTGTGCATTCATATCACCAACTAATATCAAATCTTCTCCAGCTGAAATTTTATTAATAGCTTCTTCTATTCTTTGTGCCAGCAGTCCATTATTTCCATCCGGATTATAAACACATATAATATTTGCTTTCCTGTTGTTTTCCAAAAAAATTTGGGCTCCAATGATTTCCACTTCTTTATCTGTAGGTTGATGATACGCCAACTCCAACTCCTTGCGATGAATATAGTTTTTAATTCCAATCATTACACCTCCTTTTTTCCATTTATTCTGTCATTCCTCAAAATGCTAAAACCTTTGAACGAATTCACATTATTAGGTTTAAGCTATGTTTCTTGAATACAGAAAACATCAGTGTCTTTTTGGTAACAGTATTATAGCAACAAATCTCTTTTTTCTCTCATAATTGAACATGCATTCCAAGATAACATTTTCAGCTGCATTAGGGGTTTGATCTATTTTCAAAACCACTATTAACTTGGCAAACCATTGTTATGTCATTGCGATTAAGTTTTCCCAATTTCAGCTCTTCTACTAAATCGCACAACTTGTCTATCTTTTCACTCACTGGTAAGTCTTGAATATTTAACATGCCAGGGGTTGTCAACATCCCAATCACTAATTTATTTGCTGTCCATTGTTGCAATTCTGCTGCAGTTTTACTTATTACTCTTTTTTTCTGGGTTCAAGTTTGATTGCACTGCTTGAGCATAGTTTCTATATATAATCCTTGCTCTCTTAAAATCTATACCATATTTTTTCAGCAACCTCTAACACTTGTTGATTTTCTCTTCTTATTTGGCAAATTGAAGTCCTTGATGAGTGATTTTCTTTACAATTTGCACACTTGTATTTATAGGTCCTTTCATCTGTGCTTTCAATTTTAAGTGGGCAATCTTGGCTTTGGTGGTTCTTTGCACATCTTAGGCAAACCTCTTTTGATTTACAGTCTTTTTGTAACGTCCATACTTTTGACACTTATAGCACTGCATTACCTTCCTATGGTAGGGCAAAATGTCTCACCAGGGCAACACCAGAATGGATACTTGATTGTATCTGATCTTTTGGTAAGTACAATGGGGTACCTTTCATCACTCCTCTTGCTAATTTTTCTTTCCTTATAACTGTAACTTCAATGTTCAGCACCTTCTTCATCTCCAAAGCAGTCTTAAGTGCCCTTTCTTCCTTAAGATGCAGGAAGATGATGTTTACCACCTTTATCATAGGCAGCGCACTAGCGCTGCCTAAGTAAAGAACGATGTGGGTACAATGTGTTGTTTTTTTTTTTTTTGGGGGGGGGGGGGTTCTCCATACCCAGGCACTTCGTATCGAAGGAGTCGTCGTAGAAACTTAGAAAAGGGCTCATTCGATTGTAAATTGGAGCGGCTAGTGCCCTTTTTAATAGTCGAAAGTGATTGGAGGGAAACTAGCCCCCCCACGCCCATCATTCCTCCAAACCCATCCAATCAAAATTTTGAGATAGCTATTTTGTTCAGCGTATTTGATTTCCAGATAGAAATATGTTTTTTGAGGAGGACACTCCCCCCACAACCCTCAGGGCAAGGGTTTTAAGTTATGCCCTGGGGGCATATAAGGTTTTTATAGAAGGCGTTGTTGTAGAAACTTCAAAACAGGCCAATTCAATTGGAAATTCAAAACCCTAGTACCCTTTTAATAGTCGAAAGTGATTGGAGGGCAACTGGCCCCCCCCCCGCCCATCATTCCCCCAAACACATCCAATCAAAATTTTGAGATAGCCATTTTGTTCAGCGTACTTGGTTTCCAGATAGAAAATATGTTTTTGAGGAGGACACTCCCCCACAACCCTCAGGGCAAGGGTTTTAAGTTATGCCCTGGGGCATATAAGGTTTTTATAGAAGGTGTTGTCGTAGAAACTTCAAAACAGGCTAATTCGATTGGAAATTCAAAGGGCTAGTGCCCTTTTTAATAGTCGAAAGTGATTGTAGGGCAACTAGCCTCCCCCCATGCCCATCATTCCCCCAAACATATCCAATCAAAATTTTGAGGTAGCCATTTCGTTCAGCGTAGTTGTTTTCAGGATATAAAATATGTTTTTGAGGAGGACACTCCCTCACAACCCTCAGGGCATTAAAAAAATATAAATGTTTTTTCTTTTGTAACTTTAATAAATCAAATAATTTTAACATTTTGATTACTAAATATCAGTATATGTATATTAAACTGACAATGCACATTCATTTGTATTTTTTTCAGTTAAGTGCAAATTTTGTTCTGGCCTTGGGAAGGCATAGGGGTTTTGCGCCCAACTTATGTTAATTTCTGCTCGTTTGAGTTTGACTCGGTTATTTTTTGTAATTTCTGTTCGTTTTGGGTTTCATTTATTTATCGATGCTGATTTGTGGTAGTTTCCAGCTTGGTAGATTATTTGATTTTATTTTTGCTCATTTTTTGTTTAATGGAGCTCTTTACTTTTCTTTGAAAAACTTATTTTGTGGAAAAAGTTTTTTTAATTAATTAATCTCAAAGTCGAACCTACTTTTTATCTTCTCCTTGAAAAACATTCTGAGTTCATATTCGTTGGTGAATTTGGCACCTTGCTCAACAGCCTTGAAAATGACACTACCACAAATCATTTCAGTTTCTGGAAGCTCTAATTGTGGAATATTGACACTTGGTTGATTTCTGCTTTTTGTTACTTGGCCACTGGTTGTCTGAATATCACTATTTCTATAGAAAAACTGCCGTTTTGGAGCTTTTCTTTCCATTTGGATGCTGTCACCACTAACTGGAGATGCCACCCTTCTTTTCAATTTTTTCTTCTTTCCTTTTCTTCACAATATAATCTCTCGGCTTCTCTTGGGTTTATCATGGTCATTTCATCATTTTCAAAATTTATTTTAGGTAGGGATTGAACATTCCCTTCCAACTCACACTCTTCAACTTCTAAACTACTATATCTGTTGCTCACCTTGCATGCCTACTGTGATGTGTTACATCCTCCATTTGAATCTACAGTGGGGCTGTTATTGAACACTTGCTGTCCGTATATATGGGGCATTACTTGTCTCACTGCAAGTCCATTGTTCATGCCATTTACAGCACAACCATATTGAGATGAATTTGATGGGCTTGGTATAGATCCATTGCTGTATACTTGTTGTCCATAAATACTGGGTAAATGCATAGGGCTTGGCACATTCCACTGCATTTGCATTAACTGAGGTCCTGGAGCTCCATTCATAGGCATTTGCATAGGGTTATGAACCATTGAGTAATGTCCAACATTAATAGGTGCTGCTGGGCCCCTATCTGAGGGGCCAGCCTGATTGTCCATATTGGCACTATTTTTCAACTATGCTTTATATAGTACAATCTCTTCTGCTATGATTAAACTTTATTTCACTCTATATCACAAAGAAAAGTCTCTGATCAAATTTAGCTTGTTACGTGCCGAACTCTTTAAAAAAACTCCCTTCCACGGAGCATTTTTATAAATCACGTTGACAGTAATTTATATAAAGACTTAAAAAAGCAAACAATTCCAGCAAGGTTGAACATGTAAAGATTCTAACTTGTGTTTTACCCAATGCAAGTACGGTGGTTGAGTTGCACGAGGGTTCAGCTACACGAGGGTTCAGTTGCACGGTGATTCAGTTGCACGGTGGTTCAGTTACACGGTGGTTCAGTTGCACGGTGCTTCAGTTGCACGGTGCTTCAGTTGCACGGTGCTTCAGTTACACGGGGGTTTAGTTAAATGGGGTTGAGTTACACGAGGGTTCAGATAAATGGGTTCAGTTGCTTGGTGTTCAGTTACACGGTGCTTCAGTTATAATGGAACCTTTTTAGACTGGCTTAAAGATTCTTCACATAAAGTTTTAAGAGAAGAAGAATGGGATTTTATGAAGGAGAGAGGATGCGTCGACCAGATTTTCACTCTTAGTTGAGAAATGCCTGAGCCATCAACCCCCTTTGCTCCTCAGTTTTATAGATTATGAGCAATCGTTTGATTCAGCTAAGAGCTTTAGCTAAGGTCCTATCCTTGTATGGTATCCTGCGATCTGAGTTCAAATCTCGGTGGAGCCTTTTTATAACTTAGAATAGAATAGAATTTTATCTAAAAAAAAATTTCTATATATATATATATATATATATATATATATATATATATATATATATATATATATATTATATATATATATATATATATATATATATATATATATATATATATATTCTATATATATCATCAAAAAACGTGACGTTCACGTCAAACATAATTCATTATAAAAAAAAGATTCATAAAAAAAAAAATTCAACACTTAGTTAAAAAGCCAAAAATCAAAATAAATAGAAAATAATAAAATTAATGAAAATACATAAAAAATATGATGAGTCAAATCTTAGTTAAAAAGTCAAAAATAAAAAAAATAATTAGATAACAATAAAATTAATGACTAATTTTCCTGGCTATTATATAACTCAACAAAACTTTGAAAAAAACTCTTCCGATATCTTTCATGTTTAGCGGGGATGGGAGTCAGTTTGGGGACTTTATACGGGACGGTCTGTTGCGGGCGGGAAGATAGGGTTCAGGGATGATGGAAACGTAATCGAGGAACAGACAGGGTCTTGGTACCGAAACGAAGGCATAGGAGGTTCCTTCTCTCGGCCAACGTGGTGAGTTTGAACTTACCTAGTAGATAATGATATGGAACCTTCCCTTCACCATTTATGATTCTAAGTGCTCGTTTCTGGACATTTTCAATCATATAGATATGCTCTGAAGAAAGACCGAAATGCCACACTGGACAAGCAAACTCGAGTATTGGCCCAATAAAGTTAAGCAAAAGTTCAGATAGGGATGAAATCCTTTTAATAGACAGTGATGATGATAACAGTGATAGAAATTCACAAAAATACTAGATATTTCGGTCACTGCATATGTGACCGAAATATCTGGTATTTTTGTGAATGTCTATCACTGTTACCATCTTCACTGTCTATTAAAAGGATTTCATTCCTATTTGAACTTTTATTTATCGTCATGGAAAGGCAGTGTGGTCTCCGAAATTATCTAAACAATAAAGTTGGAGAAGATCCTTTTGGGGGGGGAGGAGGGCAATACAATTTTTATAAAAAGTTTTAGAAGGGGAAGCCTGTTTTAGGTTATTTTGAACATGGGCATCCCACTTCAAGCTAGCAGTAATTGTCACCCCAAGTAGTTTAATGCATGTGACAGAGATTTTGGAAGGAATGGGGTTTGTGAAAGAAGGGGGTTATTTTAAAAAAATTAACTGTCATAACTGACGATTTATTAGCGTTAACTTTCATCTTCGACAAAGAAGCCTCCTGCGTGACGACGTCAAGTAATGTCATAATTGAGCTTTTAATATTTCGTCGACAAACCTCAAGTGCAGACAGGTCGTCCACATACTTCCATCGCTGTGTGTGGTCAGTCATGCGGCTGTTAACCATTATAAGAACTACAATGGGACCCATCAGAGTTTCCTGAGGCACCCCACAAAAGATAGGAAGGGGATTGGAATAAACATTTTTATATTTAAGCACTTGAAAACGATTTTGTTAACAAAGAGGCGACAATTTTAACTAGAAAAGGGACTCACTTGAAACTCCGTCAGCAGTTTATTTAAGAGGATATTGTAGTCAGTTAGGGCGAACGCTTTCTGGAGATCAATTAATAAGAGATTCAACCAAGTATCAGGGTTTTCAAAGCTATTAAGAACGATGTCAAGAAGACTAACAATATAGTGTGAAGTAGATGTCTCCTTCAGGTTTCCAAATTGATTTAAGTCAATAAGTTCAAGACTCTCTACCTTTAACCAATTAGATAAGAAACACTCGTACATTTTGAAAAAACTGAGGTTAAGGTGATTGGTCGTACTCCAGTAAAATCGTTCACGCCTCCCTTCTTTTGGATTGGAGTAATATAGCCCAGCTTCCAGCACGACGGGTAACATCCGGAATTACTAATATCATGAAAAATACTAACAAAGGGGTATTGATTGTTTATCAGGGAATGCTTTTATTAGATCAATTGGGATATCAATTTGACAAATACTAGTTTTTTTCAGTTTCGGTATTTTGTCTATTATTTGCTTCGCCGAAATTTCCGGTATTTTATCTTGGAGTTTCAGGGATTAGCTGGTTTTCCGAGAGAGGAGGGAACGTTTGCACAATCCTAGCTAGGTGTTTATTAAGCTCATTTGCTGTCTGTTCAGGCGGTTCATCCAGGAGAAAACCAAGGTTCTCGCACGACCGACCCCCTATTTCTTTCGCTTTCTTAAACCATTGCTGAGGTTTGCTCTGTTTTAAGTAATTCAATTTATTCTTACCATAACGAGAAGCAGCACGACGTATTTTTTCTTAATTTGTTTACGGAGGGTTAAGGCTTCCTCTTTCTTTCCAAGCCGAAAAAGTTTTAGTTTGAAATGGATTAGTCCTTTTATTTATTCATTAATGTAAGGTTTATGTGAGGAACACCTCTGGGAAGCAATTTCGGTATTTGTCATTAATTTTGTTTGAAACAAACTAACCTTTGAATTAAGATTTACACACGACAAAATATCATCCCAACTCTCGGACGTAATCCAAGATCCAAAATCACAGACTTTGACTTGTTATTGGCCGGTACGAAAATTCAGAAGCTGAATAATTTGTTTTAAAAAACTAGCAGTGGTTTCAAATGTAGCATGAAATGATAAATACCACCGAGGGGGGGGGGAGGGTAGTTGGAATATTGTAAAAGGTTTAAGGTTGGTGCAAATAACATCCAAACTGGTTCCACCTTTTTTAGTAGGGAAGTCAACAATTTGCTTAAGCTTCTGATCATTGCACAGATAATTAAGACTTAGTTCGTTCGTCTCACCTGCTATAAAGATGCCGTCATTTGGATACTTTGTCGTCACAAAGTCAAGACTTGCTTGTAGCGTGTCATGAAAATTACGACGAGAACAAGCATTCTGTCCGGGTGAAAAATAAAAAGAGCAAATTGTTAAATTAGTGTAAGGCCGCGGTAGGCATTTGGGCTTTGTAGATATCCAAATGAATTCATCGCTATTACCTAGACCTGGTACATGGATAAGGATAGGAGATAGGCAATCCTTTGCGAAAATCATTTCTTCTCCTTTTTCCCCAGTTGGTGGTCAACCGGGCGTAGCTTTGTAAACTCCTGAAAACCAGTCATTTTAAGGAGATCTGGATTTTGTGCCTGGACTTCCGGTAACTGCAATTATTATATCAATGTGGTTCAATTTTGTTGTTGCTTCTAACTCAACTAACTTTTCAAAATTTAAACTTTCGGCGTTCGTAAGGACGAAAATGGAAAACTCTTTAACAACAGATTTCTTCAAAAAAGCTTTGTTCTGAGGCAACATTGGCAGGGTGTAAGCATTAAAATTAATGCTGATAGTGGGGATAACATCCCCTAAAAGTGAAATATTATCATTCGGGTTATTGTAGGGAAGTTTGCCGTAAGGCTCAAACTCACCACCCTGAACCGAGAGACTACGAAACCGGTTTTGAAGTGGGAGGGGAAGAGGTTCACTTTAAAAGTTGGGGGTAAATTGACAGAGCCGCGGGTAAAATGTTGCTCTTTTGTAAACTTTTCTTCTATTAAAGAGGGAAAACTTTATCTTTTATCTGAATAGTCACGGGTAATCAGTGAAGCATTAACTGGTTTATGGTTGAACTTTAAGAATGAAGCTTTGACTGGGCGATGGATCTAACGGATAATTTTTGGCGAAGACTATTTATTATAGGATGATTTTCGCATGTGGGAACTCTCAAATCAGAGTCAAACTGGTACGGTAGCCAGGCTGGATAAAGTGCAAGGGAAGGGAGAAATGTTTCCTGGTGATCCGGGAACAAGTCAAATTGGGAGTGTTCTTTATATGGGGGATGGGAAGGCAAGATGATGCTGGGAGAGGGAAGTACGGTGGAGGTTGTTTGAGAGGGGAGGGGTCGGGTTTGTTTCGGCAAATAACGAGTGGAGTCCAGAACCAGTCTGTAACTTCTTGGACGCACGAGAACGGAGTCGAAAAAAAGTGGATTTTTGGGAGGAATATGAGTGAGTGAGGGGAGGGGGTTCGAATTGAGTAAAGTGATTTTGGGGGTTGGGTTGACTGGGCTCGCGTAAGCACTTGGGATGGAGGATTGTTTCGAGGGATATATTCCTGGGGTATACTGCTCGTCACCGGGTATGCAGGGGGATAAGACTGAAAGTTGAATGGAACACGATCTAAGGGAGGGGGGTCGTGAATACTTTCGGCGGCGCCCTAAAAAAGTTGGGTTTTAAACCTACCCTCCAACCCTGAAGATGCATGAGCAAAATTACACGACTTATCAATACAAGATAAAACAGAACACCGGTCAACATGATCTAAAATACACACAGATTCCCGAAGTACAATAACGAAAAATATGTAGAAACTTGCATTGTTTGCGAAACTTGCAGAAACCACTATTAAAATGATTGCAGATCACATTTTCCTTTCTGCTTATTTTTACATTTATTTTTCTTTATCCATCACGTTCGTAATTTTTCAAAAATAATAATAACAATGTCATCATCTGGTAATGACTTCTTCATAACCTTGTTAATCCTTTCGTTTAGTTCATTATCACCTGATAATTTATGTAAAAAACTGGAAGTTACTGGACTAATGAACACTAATGGACTAATAATGAACTAAACGAAAGGATTCTTTCGTAATTTTTTCAAAAATAAAAAATAATGTCATCGTCTGGTAATGACTTCTCCATAACCTTGTTAATCCTTTCGTTGGGATACCACCAGATGGCTAATTTGACAGTGTATATATATACAAATCTTTAAATTAGCCAACCAGTATTTTAAGCCTAGGAGTCCAGCTGGACAAAAGTAAACATTAAGAAAACAATTCTTACTCCATAATATGTAGAATAATCCTAGTTAACACATTTTGCAGGGGGAGAGCCTTTATCTTCACTTTGCTGTTCTTTTTTCAGTTTTTCTAAGAAATTCATGAATTTCAAAGGGCCTATTTGTTTCACAGAATATATACCCCCACCCCCCTAATGTGTAAATATACCTAGAATTGCATTCTCAATCTAAATATAACATCCATTTGCATCACAAATTAACTTTACTCCCATATTAGCCATGTGGTCGATGTCCCTTTCGTTTAGTTCATTATTAGTCCATTAGTATCCATTAGTCCCATTGCCCAGTTAAAGCTTCATTCTTTAAGTCCAACCTTAAACAAGTGAATGCTTCACTGAATACCCGTACATGGATAAGGGTAGTAAATAAGCAATCCTTTGCGAAAAACATAACTCCTCCTCCTTTTTTCCCTAGTGTGGTCAACCGGGCGTAGCTTTATACACTCCTGAAAACCAGTCATTTTAAGGAGATCTGGATTTTGTGGCTCGACTTCAGTAACTGCAATTATATCAATATGGTTCAACTTTGCTGTTGCTTCTAACTCAAATAACTTTTCAAAATTTAAACTTTCGGCGTTCTTTAGGAGGAAAACAGGGAAATGACAATGTTTTTATCAAACTCTTTAACAACAGATTTCTTCAAAACAGCTTTGTTCCGAGGCAACTTTGGCAGGGTGTAAGCCTTAAAGTTAATGCTGGGAGTAAAGAGGACATCCCCTAAAAATGTTGTGACGACAAAGTATCCAAATGCCGGCATCTTTATAGCAGGAGACGCGCACGAACTAAGTCTTAATTATCCGTGCAATGATCAGAAGCTTAAGCAAATTGTTGATATCCCTACTACAAAAGGTGGAATCAGTTTGGATGATATTTGCACCAACCTTAAAACCTTCTACAATATTCCAACTACCCTCACCCCCCCCCCCCCTCGGTAGTAGCTATCATTTCATGCTACATTTGAAACCACTGCTAGTTTTTAAAACAAATTACTCAGTCTCTGAATTTTTTTTACCGGCCAATAACAAGTCAAGGTCTTTTTGATTTTGGATTACGTCCGAGAGATGGGATGATGTTTTGTCGTGGGTAAACCTTAATTCAAAAATTAGTTTTGTTTAAAAAAAAATTAATGACAAATTACCGAAATTGTTTCCCAGAGGTTACCAAGAAGGGTTATAGGCGTTTACACCCCCCTTCGAAAAATACCCCCCGCGGAAAATACTCCCCTCTGGAAAATACGGCTTAAAAAATTTGAGAATTTTATTTGAGTTTTTTTTTTATTTCCTTAGGGGGAAGGATTTTTGGTACTTATGTATTATGCGCCACTCCCTCAAGTTTACGCTGTGTAAAATTCGAGAACAGTTCAGTTTCTTTGTTACTTTAGAAATAAATTTGGGCTATAGATTTGCATATTAGGGGGGGGGGGGGGTAAAGTATAGCAGGTCAGCATGCAAAATGTGTTGGTACAAGTATTCTGCATATTAGATAGGTAAATTCTGCATTTACCATGAACATGGTAAAATAACATAAATGAAAGGCACAAATAACATAAACTTGGATCAGCGATCATCATAAAACACTTAAATGAAACACTACATTAACCTAATAATAGTACTTAATACTTGGAAAAACGGTCATTGAAAAAAAAACGCTTAACACTTGGAAAAAACACTTAAATGAAACATCACATTTACTTTTTTTTTTTTTTTTTAGTGTACGAAATTTCCAGATGCCTCGCTATTCTTCTGTAGTTTTATAGTGGTCATACCTAGAAAGAATTTTCTTCTGGCTTTAAATGGTCCAAATACTTTACCCCCCCCCCCACCTTATAGCCCGAAATAAAAAATTCCAATATATTCTGTCACTTGTCTTGCGCTAAGCTGAAAAAAACTAACGTAGAAACTGGTTTGTTCTCCAGTTTTACACAGCGTAAACTTGAGCGAGTTGCCCATAATACACAAGTACCAAAATTCCTTTCCCCTCCGGAAATAAAAAAAAAAACTCAGATAAAATTTTCAGATTTGGAAAGCCTTATTTTCCGGGGGGGGGGGTATTTTCCGAGGGGTAAACGCCGGCCACCACCAAGAAGGTAAGTTCCTCAGATAAACCTTGCATTTGTGAAAAAACAAAAGGACTAATCCATTTGAAACTAAAACTTTTTCGCCTTGGAAAGAAAGAGGAAGCCTTAACCCTCCGTAAACAAATCAAGAAAGAAATACGTCGTGCTGCTTCTCGTTATGGTAAGAATAAATGGTACTTTCGCATTATCAGGGCCTCTCGGCTTAATCGCAATAGAGAAGGCAATGATAAATCCGCTTTTGACATGATAACCGCTGTAGACTAGGCAATGATGGCTTGGTTTGCATTGCGTATACGATATTAAACTGTGTTTTTGTTTTTTTTTAGGGGGGGAGGTACCTAGGTTAGGTTACGCTTTTAATATATGCAATGCTTTACCCCTACCCCAACCCCCCTAATATGCAAATATATATCCCAAATTTGTTTCTAAACTATTATATAATCATCCTATTTCATTTTATTTCATTAGCATTAACCAAACTTAGACTTTTTAGAGAGGCCCGGAAAATGCGAAAGTACCGAATAAATTGAATTACTTGAAACAGAGCAAACCTCAGCAATCGTTTAAGAAAGTGAAAGAAATAGGGGGTCGGTCGTGCAAGAACCCTTGATTTTCTTCTGGATGAACCACCTGAACAGACAGCAAGTGAGCTTAATAAACACCTAGCTAGGATTGTGCAAACGTTCCCTCCTCTCTCGGAAAACCAGCTAATCCCTTAAACTCCAAGATAAAATAACGGAAATTTCGGCGAAGCAAATAATAGAAAAAATACCGAAGCTGAAAAATAATAGTATTTGTCCAATTGATATCCCAATTGATCTAATAAAAGCATTCCCTGATAAACAATCAACATCCCTTGTTAGTATTTTTGATGATATTAGTAATTCCGGATGTTACCCGTCGTGCTGGAAGCTGGGCTATATTACTCCAATCCAAAAGAAGGGAGGCCTGAACTATTTTATTGGAGGTTTGACTAATTCCTGCTCTGACCTTCGCATACATTCTGCAAAATGAAATATTGAACTCTGAATTGATGCCTGAAGGCTCACAAGCCTGAAGGCTCAGCACAAAAGTGCTGAAATAAAACATATCTAATATAGGCTGTTGTGGTGTGTAAATAATGTGTTCTGATTTGGGACGGTTAAATGGTCATGACTGACATGGTTTGGGTTTAACAGTACTCATTTCGAAAAAAAAGTGATTTTACTGCACAATTGCTGCCATGGAAGCAAAAAGATTGCGTGTAGTGTTTCAAAAGGCGTTTCTGACATTTGTGGCAAATCCTATTACTTACAGCTCACATCCTTACAACTAAGAAAGTTCCATGTATTTAATTGAATCCGTTGTCTTCTATTTTATTTGATTCTCAAGATATTTAAATTAATTTTTTTTTCTTTCCCTTTGTCAATCGCATAAATAGTTTGGAAATAGAGCTTTTGATATTAGAATTTTTCGTCGTTATATGTAGTATGTCTAAAGAAAACCTATTTTGTACGAACAACTGACTCTTAATAATATTCTAAAACTCTCAACATGATTTTTTAGTTTTTGTGCTCTCCTAGTAATTTTGTAATGTGCAAAGAACGCCTTTTTAATCACAGAAACGGTTGTCAAAGAACAACAAAAATATAACATTAATACTTGTTTCCAATCGATGAGACCATTAAGTAGTTTCCTTAATTCTGGGAAGGATTTAACTCGGGGAAATATAGTAAGTGGGGTATATAGTATTCCTTGTTCTTGTGGGAAGTTTTATATTGGTAGAACTCGGCAGCAATTGTTGAAAGATTTATTGAGAATCGCAACTCAGTAGAAAAAACTCTACAATTGAGCAAGCCTCCTGAAACCTTTGTTTCGGCTTTGGCAGAACATATCTTCTTTCACCCTAACCATTTTGTACAATATGATGAGGCCACGGCTTTTTCTAATTATAAAGGTTTTTCTCAGTGGGTGAGGGAGGCTATTGAAATAAAAAACATATGTTTGCTAATCTTTCAATAAATAGGGATACGGCAAATTTAAATATTGACCCAATTTATAATATTCTTTTGAAAAATGAACCAATAATTAACCAGGGAATTAAGATTTTACAAAATCACCAGGGGACGAGATTACCTACCAGACCAAGACGAATTGCTTTAATGATAGCTAACAAAAGGATTATTTCACAACAGAATAATTGACTATTTCCATATTTATACTTTTTTATCCAGTTGCTTTGGTGTTCTCTTCGAAGCAACTCTATTAGCTTCTGTGATTTATGTGTATCAGTTGCGTCAATTGTATTTGTTAAATATTGGTAGTGGTTTTATTTTAGTTTTTATTTTTGTTTCTTCTGTGATGAAGACGCCTCGTTTTCATACAGGCGAAATATCCGCGTCATTTTAGTTTTTATCTTTTCTCTTTAGTGACCGCAATCTCGTTTGTTTGTTTTTCTCTTTGTTGTTCTTTGTCATGGCTGGCCAGTTCGGCTTAAGATCTTTCATTAGAAACAATTGTTACTCAATAAGTATACTATTCTTTTTCAGACCGGTAGACTGAATGTCCCAAGGAACAATATAGAAACCGGATGGGATTTTACTGTCGGTAAGAACTTAGTTTATTTACTTAGAAATGAAGAAACAGATAACAGGCCTAAAATCTGTCATTATGGATACTGGTATGCCAAGGCTATCTTTAATTACGAACAATACTGATATTAAATATAGTCTTTATGTAGATCCAGATTTGACTTTGGATTTATTTTTCTTTTTGTCGTTGTGAAATTCGGATGATTGGAATTGCGCCCGCTTGGCGTAACATTGTAAAATTAAACTGTTAATATTTCGATGATTTAAAAGAAAATAATCATTCTCTTACTAGTCTTCACTTGAAATGATTAAAAATATATTATTTATTTTATAGTATGCCGCATTACTGTCTTATTTCCGTAAACAAAGGTTATGTGGAAAATGTCATGAACAATCAAACATAGACAGAAACTTAAACAAGAATCTGATCATTTGTCTCGAATATTTGTTTGAAACGCATTTCCGTAGTTATCTCTTATTCTAAAAATGTTTGTGCATTCTAATTCTAAACAAATCGTTGTTATACAGAGAGAAACCTTTCATCTTTATGCTCCTCAAATTTAAAGAAGAATGGTAGAATTAGACCAATGATAGAGTAAGGGAATCAGTTTGAAAATGCTTTTGGTCTACATGATTAATGCGTAGTTTAGTTGACAACAAAGAAGACTGTTGATGGATTTATAAAAATACCGGAATTAAGCGGCCCCTTAGACTCAAATTTATGTACCACAAAAGATAAATCATACTTCACCGCTTTTTCACTAAGGAAAAAAGCTGATTATTAATAAACTTTTGATTAAGGTGGGTATTCTCTAGTTTGGAGAAAGTCTGGGGGATATATTAAATAAACTTTGAAGTAGGTGGTATTCTCTAGTTTGAGAAGTCTCGAAGTAAACTTAGGTATGGCAGTTTGGAGAAAAAACTTGTACTAGAAAGAAAGAAAAAGAATATTTAATTAGAAACATTTTGTCTTAAAGCAATTTACATTGCACGTCTGAAGTTCGAGACTTCACAATATTGGTACTAAAATCAATTATTTTTGGTCTTCTAGATTAATTTACAGCATATCAACATTTTATTGTGTTGTTTTGCGAATGTGAAGTGTATTAAGTAGTTATTTTGCGCGCTATGTATAATAGGCACGTAAGCATTAGTATATTTTAGGAGATTCACCTTAGGAAGGGGAAGGGGTAAACAAAGCATGAAAAATAATGGAAATCATCGGGGACATCATAATCTTGATTTTAAGAGGGGCCCAAAGGCATCCTGTGTACTTGATTAGATATGTACACAGGAGAATTCGAAGGTGCTCGACGTTTTGTGGTGACGGGGATTTTTCTACAAGCCGAAAAACGGGGGTGAATTAGATAGAAAACGTATCCCTCTAGAGGAGGAGACATAGTATGACAGGAAAAAGCATGCCCAGCCTAATCCATTGCTGTGTCAATTGTTAAAAATTGTCTCAAAAACTATTGTTCTTTTTTTTTTCAAGCAAAACTAGAAGGGCAAATTCATATTGCATAAGTTTAGCTTTGTTATGTGTAGTTTTTTCTGAGTTCCTACTAACTTAAGAAAAAGGGTCTGGGAAATTTTATCTTATGTGTCTTTCAAGGTAAAAAAAAATATCACTTGTCCTTGCCCAGGCCCTCAATGGACCCGATGCTTGACATTTTGTCCTCCTTCCCCTCTTCCTCCCCTCAGTATATACACATGTAAGGGAGCCAAGATCTACTTATCTCAAAAGAGCCTTGTCAACCTAAAAGTTTGAAAGAATCATAATCCATGAGAAAAATTGTGATCGGGTGATAGGGATAAAGGTGAAATATGGCGATACTTTTCTGCTAGGATACATAAGCTTTAGTCCTGGCTCTGTTAATTTCCTTTGTCCCAAACCTATAATAACTTAATCAGAATTCACACTAAAAATTAAACAAAATAATGATATTGTAACCCTGACGTATTCCATATTAAAGCTCTTGTTTTATTTTATTGTTTAGAGCCAAGTCTTGAACGCCCAGCAGAGCAAAAAAGGACTGCATTATTGGATCCACCTCCTGGTGATCGCTTCAGGAAAAGGCAGTGTTAGTATACAGTACTTGCTACATTTCTTTACCCTGATTCTCTTGTCCTTTTATTTTTCTATAGTCACCTTGTTAAGGAGTATATTATTTTTAATTTAATAGAAAAACATTAAAAGTTTATGCTTTATTTTGCATAGTGATAAATTCATGGCCTGTTTAAAATGAGGTTGATAAACGGGAAATGGCTCAATTTAGTTGTAAAATTAATAGTTTAAAGACAAACAATAATCGAAACCAGGTAGAGAGGCAGAAAAAAAATGAGATTTAGAGTTGACTAAATTTATCTTAATTTTTTGAAATCTATTTAAATTAATATATTTTTAATTAAAAGTTGCTTGATTTTTAGCCAAAATAAAAATTGAAGTTGCGTGTGT
The DNA here is from genome assembly GCA_027921565.1 of Artemia sinica. NCBI lineage: Eukaryota > Metazoa > Arthropoda > Branchiopoda > Anostraca > Artemiidae > Artemia > Artemia sinica. The sequence goes on along the minus strand of CM051262.1, from coordinate 48,071,794 downwards.
TTAAAACACTGATGCATGGCCTAAAACCAACGAAAATTATATAAGTAAACAAGCGTTTGATATTATATGCAATTAAAGAACAAATTTGCTTTACTACACTAAATTTAGATTTTTCTTTCTTTCTTTTTTACCAATCCATATGAGCTTTAAGAAAGAACAAATTGTATAGAAGAACTTTAAAAATTTACAGGTTTTAACTTTAGATGGCCGTTTACCGGTTCGATGCAATGATAATAATAGAAAAGCTGAATTATTGCTTTGCATCTCATCGTTTTTTGTTTTGGAAGTCCAATTGTATTGTGTTTAAACGTTTTTTTTTTAATTCTGTAATGTAACGGCGCTGAGGATCGATATTTGTGGTATCAGGCATCACTATACCTAGTCTTGAACAGACGCTAAATTTGCTGTCAAAGTTTTTTTTTTAATTTAAGAATTTACTAAAGGTGCTGGTTATGCTAGAGGATATCACTGACATCCCTTATAGTTGATATTAATGGCAAGTTGATAGTACAAATGGGTACAAAAATCGTTTCCCGTTTCTGTTCTTGTGTTGCTGAATGACTTTGATTAAATATTAAAGAAAGTATTGTCCGAGAAGTGATCATTTACGGTGTGCATTTCATTTTATAGTTGAGGTACGGACATACCGCTACCTATGGTATGTCCTTTGCTTGAAGGATATACGTATTCTATTAAATCGAGGACATGAATTTGCTTGTCTAAAGAGTACTGCCTTACTCTAATAGAAATTCAAGTGTCGCAACCACAACATGATGGCTAATATTGACAGCCTTTTTTTCTCGGAACATGCCAAGTTCCTCCTTGCGACATACATAATTTCAATGCTAATCATTGAGTGACAGTTTTTTAATGTAAATCCCTTGTGTTCGGACTGAACTAAATTTTTGTCATAGCTGACAGGCGAAAGAGCCATAAAATTCATACTATGAGGCACCCATTTCTCGGAACCAAATGTTTGTCGCATTGTTTGCAGTGTTCAGGAGGTATCTTATCACAAAATGTCAGAGCTAAGATAATCTATGCAGGTGAGAGAGTTTGCTAAAACCAAAATAAAGCTTAGAGTTCAATTGGATCTTAGTATTATTTTGCCAGATTTTTCTCCCTCCGGATTGAATTTACGACAATTCATTGCTGGGACAGTCTTGACATTACAGACACGTGCCCCAAAACCTGTCTGTGGAAAAATAATTTTTTATTAAATTTGTCACCGTCTCTAAATAGCTTGTAAGCGATTGCGAATCATTCTATCGAAATAAGGTTGAATGCCCCAGTTTTCACTAAATTCTTTGTCTTAAATATTCAAAATAAGTCCATGCTTTTTTTCAACGATTTTTAAAAGTCGTTGAAAAAATCCAGTCGTTGATTCACTTATTCATCATGCTCTTATTTTATCTTGAGTTATTATATACTGCTTTATTTAATGTTTTTCGAGCTATTCGTGAATTTCAGTAGATAATATACGGCAAATTAGAAGTTAGGATAATGTATGCTGGTGAGAGTTCGCAAGCAAGGGAATCATAGCTTGGAATTTAATTGGATTATTTGACTCAGAAAAAGATCCTATATGTTGAAAAATTATCCAAGTCTGCTTTGTGACAGCGCATCTTCTGCCAAAGCAATCACTTTTTTATTTTTTAATCGTCTAACGTTCCTTGATCCTTATATGTATGGTCCTCGAGTTGCTCCACCATTATTTTTCATGCCGAAAATAAGGGTCATACAACTTTATGAGCTTATTACTTGATATATTTTTGGAATCGTTTTTGCTTTAATATTAATTTCTAATAAGTAGCAATCATAACGGAAATAATTGTTACTTGTGAACATAACGGAAATATAGGTCTAGATACCCTTTTTAGTGTTGAGGAATATCTCATTTGATGCATTGAAGAATCAAAACGAAAAGGCGTATCCCGCAGGTTTTTCGAAAAAGGGTTAAGGCACGAATGAGACCCTTCTAGTGGATGCAAAAGTATATCTACTTTATTAGAGAGAGAGGAGGGGGGCAGCCAGGATTGGAACAAAGAGCGTGTCGTTATCTCTTTCTCAAATATTGCCTAACATGATTCTATATACTTATATACCAAAGGGAAGCCTCAGAATATTGTAGATATTTTCCCGTAATAGAGCCTTGAACAAAAAACTTCCTTTGAAAACCTTATTTCAGTTTCCTTTGGAGCTTTGAAATATCAAATTTACTTTTTTTTTTTTTTTGGTGCGAAAAATAGAAAGGCAAAATGAACTTGGAAAAATAGAAGTTCAGAACCTTCTTTAGGTACGAGTCAATTTTTCAATATAGGAATCTGACATCAATCGGACTCGCATCTCTCGCTTTTTTGACAGTTACAAGTTCTTAAGTAGGGTTAATGCCCAGAAAAGCGGAAAACATTTGAATGCACTGGTAGGTTTCTTACCTGTCTTAGAAATAGGCTGCATGATTCATGTACAAAGTGTTGGATCTTTGCTCCACTTTAGATTATGCGGGATAGCAAAAATAACCGATTAAGGTCAAAGCTGAGATAATAAGGACGATAGTGATGAAAAGTAACCAACTGTTAAGTAGAAACGTGTTTACTAAAGAAAGGGGAAAGAATATGCTTGGTGTTTTTCAGAAAAACGAAATTACGAAAAAGCTTTCGAATACACTACTCGTTATGACTAAAGTGGCTCGAGATCATTCAATATATTTCCGATAAAAGAGTGGCTTCGATTACCCTAAAATTATCCCAGGCTGCAAAAAGGGGTTCCTGCCTCAGGAAGGATGTGGTTTTGACGTAGACCAAAAATATTCGGCGATTTCTTGGAAGGTGGTATAAGTAGAAGATTTAGATAGGGACGAAGAAGAGTTTTTGTTAGTTGATTGGCCAAATATGGCTAAATAAGTCACGAGAGTTTTGCTGTAGTAGTTGTATAATTAAAAATGATCAGTTTCTCAATAATGCTGATACAAATCAAAATTTCAAAGGAAAATGAAAAAAATTTCAGTCGAAACTAGGGCTAAATTCTAATTTATTAAGATATATTTTCTATGCCTTATGGTTGCAGTATTCGCTGTAACTTAGTGACGAAGTTCAGCCATAGTAACCAAAAATTGAAAAGTGAAGAAATGCGTGTAATTCTTTTATGGGTCCGGTCTCATCCGGGTTGCAGCGGTAGCTAGCAACCTAGTAAGAAACGATCACGTCCAATGTTAAGAAATATAATAACCCGTAACTCCTAAAAATTGAGTCAGATCAAGACATATTTCCCTTGAACAGCAAGGGAATTCTATTGGCTTGAAAATCAAGAAAAGTGGCAGCTTCTACAGCATTCTGCCTAAACGGCATCTTTTTGTTTTTCATAGATAGCTTGGCACTGGAACATTGTAGAGAGCTGATCAATGGCTCATTTTAAAGAAAATTGATGGGGTTAAAAAGCTTTTGTAATTAAAACAAGTTATCTTAAAAATAGAATCAATTTATTTTACGAAAAATCGCATATTCCATGTTAAAGATTGATCGAAGACGTCATAATCGTAGGGTGTAGCCAGGTAGTATCTTACTATTCCAATTAAGAAAAAGCCATAGGCTATTTCCTGTTTGTAATTTCACATCAAACAAAGAACAGATCAGATCAGACCAAGAACAGATCAGATCAGACCGAGAACAGATCATACATATTACGTATCTTCAAAGAACGACACTGCTATTCGAGAATAAAAAAATGAAATTTTTATTGGATGGTGTTTTATTAATGTTTTGTCTCATAATTTACAAACTAAAAGAGGTCTCGTGCCAAAACAGAATGTGTAATGATCGATGCATTGCTCCGCTGATCGTCAATTTATTTGACAGAGCTATTGGTTTGAATCTCAGTGACAGAAATTAGATCGTTTCATGTCGAGAGATTCGTTCCCCCTTTTAAACTTTATGCATAGCTTTAATCATTTTTACTTATGATAGACGTCGGATGAATTATTTATTGAAAAAAAGACAGCTTTGTGAGGAGTCCATGGCTACCGAAAGGCTTTATTGAACATAGCACAACACGTTCTATTTCTTGTATATTTTTTTAAAGTATATGTTTTTTTAAAGTAAATTTCTTTCAAACCAAATGAAAAACCAACATAGAACATCCATGTTGGCTGATACAGTGACCCTAGTTGTTAGTGGTGTATGTACTTCATTTACAAAGTAACTTTGAACACTTGAACGAGTTTTTCGTTTCAAAAGGGAGTGAGCATTACGCTCCTGGGTGTCACACCTTCTATCCTTATGTTATTAAAAATCAGTTTTTTGTTGAGAATTAGTAGTTTTTTTAAAATCGAAGAATATAAGAGTGCAGTAGAAAAAATAGAACAAATTTTTTGTTCAAAAATTTCTCTCTCAGTCCATGAATTTCAAGGATAAATGTTCTTTTTTTATGTGTTTAATAAAACATGTAAAAGTGGACAATGATAGTGGTTATAGCATAAAAGTCATTGTAAATAATACTAGTGGTTACCCATTATAATGATTGTAAAAGAAAGAAAAGAAGAAAGATGAGATTTTATATTTTTTTTAAACTACCCATAAGAGTGGAAGGAAGTATCAAGTAAAAACCGATTAATTTATGATAGCAGTAAATGACCTTTTTCAAATAAGACATCTGTCCTGTAAGCGGGGAAAAAATTTTCATTTTGTCAACATTTCAGATGACGAAATTGAGGAAGCTGGTCCGTATAGAGGTGGACAAATGCATGAGCCGAGACCAAGGTTTGACCAAAAAATTATTTTTCTAGGATATATTTAAATAAGCTAGTTATTAGGATGTAGGTTTGAACGACTGCCATTTTTGGTGATCAAAACAGGGTGACTAAAATGCACGTTACACTTAGCATGCAAATTACTGCACGGCATTGCATATTCATTTGTGAAACTCGTGACGTCACTCATTTTATACCTCTTGCATTTTGTACACCCATCCACCATCAAAACTACGCGCGCGTAGCTTTTTAGTTTAGATTTTAAGCAGGCCTACTTAGTTGTAAATGTTTATGGAGAATTTTAAGGTTATATAATTCCAATAAGTTAGTATGTTTTTACTATTGTAAGAGCAGAAAAGGATATTGATGAACAGAGAATACTATTGTAGTAAGTTCGTTATTGCAGATGTGTTTATTTATGTAATAGCTGATATCTGCTCATTTATGATATTTTGTTTTCTATGAAGGCACAACCAACATCGCTTATGAAGTATTTAAGGCTTTCTGTGGAGGAAAAATAGTAGATCAAATAGATGTTCTCTTGATCAAGTTCAAATAATAAGACAACTGCCTCACTCCGATTAGGAAAAAAATATCTTCATATTAGTTTTCTCCTTTTAAATTGATTAAGGGATTATGGGTATGACTTACCTTACCGTACTTTAGACTTATGAAAGAAAGGGAAAATTCCTAAGATCTTTTCAAAGATTAAGGGAAACTGATAATAGGAAAGAAAATAAAAACTTGTGATATTTATTTATTTATTGTTAATTTGCTTTACTCTGGCCCAAAAACAAAGGGCGCGTTTCTGTCAATGTGGCCAAACGGGAAAATTTGTGTAAAGGGTCTATAACTAACCTATATTTTATAGATACCTAAACATTAGTATTTTGTAATATAAAAATGATTTTAAAACAAAGGTCTGGCTACGTTCTGAAAATTTCAGGTTACATCAAAATAACTTTAGAGCTCTAATTAAAATCTAGAAATAAAAACAAGAAAATTGAGCTTAATAAAGCTTGTTTTGAATGTCTTAATTCTGGATGACACTCTACTGTCATTGGTAGCACTAGCTTTTAATTCCCATTACATCCATGTTAAATTGCCAAAGTAGCTTCTAAATTCTCAACAACCTCCGCAAATGAATGAAAAGATTAATAGCTCTGACCAAACTAAACACCTTTCGTTAAATCTCAGTAAAGAATCAATTTTTTCGTAATTTAAGCTCATTCCTTTTAATGATGTTTCGTGATAACTAAAAAATTGTGCCTTTGACTGTCTTGTTTAATGGTTCGTTTACACATTGCGGAAATTCATGCGGATTTAGCAATCCGTGCGGAAATTCCGTCCGTTTTCGTGCTAGAAAAAATCTCTAGCTTCCGCAACGTTTTGGTCAAATCAGGACGGAATCTTGGCAAGGTTTTTAAAAGAATAAAACCATGAGTATGGATTATCAAAAACTACACGATCTTATAATTTTGGTTCAAGGCTACCCCAGCTTGTATGATCCTACCCACCCAGGCTATAAGAAAACTAAGAAAAACGGTGTCATTTGTCTCTCTATTGCTCAACAGCTTTCAGAAGAGGGTAAGAACATAATACCCTTCTTGATGTGTTGATGATAGCCATAGGGGATATCCACCATATGGCTACCAATAAGTCCTTTCACCTCTTTGACTCTAGGTCACGCTGTTGCAATAATTTGAAATCTTTGCCTTAAAACGCAGCGTTATTTAACCATAGTTCGAACAGAAACGGACGGATTTCCACATGGATTTCTGCAATGTGTAAACGAACCATAAAGTAGAGCTTTAGAATCTACATAAAGAAGTCACCAAAACCAAGCAAAGATCATGTGTAACAAGACGGCAAACTGTAATTTCATTTTTCAAAAGACAAACACTTCATCTGCTACGTTACCTATCATTGTTCGTCAGCATTAAAATAGTATAAAAAGGAAAGCAGACATAGAAACGAAAAAAAATAAACAGGGGATCACAAATAGAATGAAAATATGTGGGGGTAAATTTTATTGCACTCTTAAGAAATTTGAATAGAATTATACATTATGCCTATATTTACGTGTACTTGAATTATTGGAATGGATTATTGGGAATAAAATTATATTAAGAAAATAAAAATAATAATGTATATTATTTATTTATTTATTAGTTTTATATTATATCACTTTAAAATTATGCCTATTTTCACTACTTTGAAATTATCAAATCTATATTGGGCAATCACTTTAAAATGGTGCTGTCTGTGAATTGAAGAGTTCGTCCAAAAGATCAATAACTGTTATTTTGATTTATCAAAAGTTTAGAAAAGACATATATGAATGTAGCGTTGTATATCCTCTTACTGTAATAAGTCCCAAGTATCTTCAGTGAGCCTTTAAACAAGTGATTTCTTTGGTTTGATTTATTGCTGGATCTAAGCATATTTGAGTAGGCCAAGAGCTACACAGATTTGATCCTTCATGAATTTACATTTATTATATTTGCGTAATAATTATCTAAGTTAGATGCTTCCAAGTTTTTAACATTTTGGTTTTTGTGAAATTTTACATAGTTTTGTTTTAGTGGTGTTTCTTTATGATAGCATTTGACACTAATCACACAATGCTCTATCATTACAGTTTATCTTGCAAAAAAGTGACAACAGGGGTCTTTCCCACACACTAAAAATTACAAGAAATTTAAAGCAAGCTACTAGCTTCGTTTAATTGGACTTGCCGAATTGTAAATCAAACACTTAAGGCCAAGTTTTCAACGTAATAAGTTTGTTTTGTTACCGTCTTTGAAGACACATCCTTTCACCTGACTAATGTTCAGATGTGTATGTCTTAGCAACAAAGTGTAAAATAAATAAAAGTTACCAGTATAATAAAAAATCAAAACGAATGAACTTGTCCCTATCACTTCGTCGTTAACAATAATTCAGATTTTAGTTTAAGTATTGACAATTTTATTGTCAACTTTCAGAATGCACAAATTAGATTATTGTTTAAAAAAAAAAATTCAGACCAAATACTTTATTAATGATGAAACGAAGCATACACTCAGTGGCTTTTCTGCCTATCTTTTTCCACCGTGGTCCCTATAAATACCACTAGAAAATCACCAGATGAGCACAGAAATAATCTATCAGATGCACGATTAACTCGATTCAGTTCAGGAGAAAGTCAGACACATAAGCAAGCTGGACACATAAGTAGGCTGGGAATGGCTCACACCTATTCAAGAAGTCTCAATTATGGCATTGTTTCTCATCCAGGTAAAGAATCTCCTTTTATTTGGTTCTTCGTTTATTTAGACAAAATATCAGCTATACACGACCACTCAACCATATAAAAACAATAAATTAAAAAAAAAGTATGTTGATTTTAATAACAATACTAAGAGTTTAATTTTTGTTAAAGTAACAAATACATCAACCACCAGATGTCAAACTTGTTGTGGTTACACATCCTTTCTTAAAAAAGATAAAAACTGACATTTACACTCATTATTGGCCTAGACACATAATAGAGGAAAGATAATAAAAAATGAAATTGAATAATTAGGAGAATGAAAATACTATCAAAGAAAAAAGCATGGCTCAACCTCCTCAACTTCGTGCAAAACATAAATTAATAGTCATTGAGTCAATTTTTTATGTCTTTATATCGGTCCTGCTGTTGCAATTTTCAATATTTATTTTTAACTTTGCAGTTTTAACACTTAGAAGCCAAATTTCCTCTAAACCATTGGACCGTTGAGTTTTCTTAAGCAATTAAAGGGTTTGATAAATACAACAAAAATGGGATTTGAACAGTGATTACTAATTATACTTTGGCATTTGAAATTGATAACCTTTTTTTCAGTGGCTTATCGCAAAAGTCTTAATATTGTTGAAAATATTAAAACCGCAAAATATATTCGCTTTATAAGCCATGAATTTTGAAATATATATCAGGAAATAAAGAAGTTCATCCCCTTGCAATATAACTTGACAATAATATTGAATAACCTCAAGCTATTTTTGATGCGCATTTTATTTCTTATTCAGTGTTTTGATTGCACTTTTTAGTCATGTTTTCTTATTCATTTGGTTTGGGGGTCTATCACACCAGAGCTACTTTGTACACTTCCATAATGACATTAGACCTCCCGTATTATTTGTTCGAAAACTAACTGCTCAGTCAACTTTTAAAGACTGGCCGCTATATTTTCCCTTTTCTGAAACCATCACTAATTCTTTGGGGTTAACTGATGGAGAAGGCATGCATGAGCATAATGATTACCACTTGCAGTTCAAGAACAGTATCTGCACAAAAAACGAAGTACTAGAACCTTCAATCATGGCAGAGACGTTGACGACCACTGTCGGAAAGGAGCTTACTCAGTAAGGTCAAGAACAGCTGAAATACCAGAAAACCATCATCCAGAACTAAGGCATTGAACCTGCAAGATATGCGTTCTTTTATAAGGGACAACCGATTCAGTTCTAGCTGTTCATGGCACTATATTGCTTCACGCTGCAAAAAAAAGGGTTAATCCTGCGACTATTAGACCACTAAGAAATGTGTAATTGAATCTTCATATTCATTTCAAGATTCCTTAATCCAGAAATAGTCCTCATGTTACCTATAAGCAACATATTTCGATTCATAAAGAAGTCGTAAAGGGGACTTTCTCTTCTACCCTGTTTAACCATTCTGTTATGGGAGCAGAGAGAAAATGCTCTTCATGTTACATTCTTTACGGTATCATTATATCGTTTGACTCATCTGCTGATGATAGCCTTAACCGAAGTTGGGCTACTGACCGTATTTCAGAAATCTTTTCCTTATCATCGCAAAATACTGTAATCTCTGCCTAGAATTCAGTTTGGAAAAGTCAGAACTTGTTCATTTTAATTGTCATTATGAATATTCACAACAGGCTATATCAAGTGGTACCTCTGTTATTAAGACCGTTGGCCATATCTCACACCTGGGCCTCCCTTTCCTCACCTCTATTAATCAAATTTGCAGTTTTTGATCCTTCACTTTTCTCGCCCAATATCGGCCACCTTCCCTTTAAATGCTTCGGGGAACTTTTTTTTTTCCTCGTTCAGTCTTTACAACCCCGTTTTCTGTCTGATGTTACATCGTTCCGGAAGATTTTCACTAACACTGATAAAGTAAAAATCTATTCTGCCTTATTCTGTTTCGTCAAATATCTGCTACACATACCATAATAAAAACGCAACTCGAGATTGATTTACAATTACAGCATAACAGACCCAGAAATTACAGCTTCAAAACTGTAAAAATACATAGAGAAAATTACAGGTTACCACCCACGTTTAAGATTTCTTAATTTCTTATAGCTCTTTGTTTTTTCGATTGTTTTTTTTTTGTTTTTTGTCTCGTATTAAGCTACAACTTATATTCTTGCAGGTATTTTAGAAGTGTAAATATTCTTCTCGTTTCTGTTTTTGCTTTCTTTTTCCATTTATTGTCTTTCTTTTTCATGTTTTGTTAGCCGATTCTCAACTGAATCAATAAATAAAATTTATGGATTTGCCACCATTCACTTCCTTGTGTGATTTTGGAAATTGGATCAGTTTTTGAAAAACAAATTCTAGTTGTCCTTATTTAAGATTAATTTATTAGTTTATTTTTTCCGTTGTGTTTACTATTGCTCAATCTTGACTTTTAAGTAGTGTTTTCGCCAGTATTTTTTTATTGTTATTCCCGTATTGTATTTTCCCAAATTTCTCGAATGTTTGTTGCTATGCTATGCCGTATTAAACGAAGTGTAGCGAAAAAAGAATGGGTAAAGTAGAAAGTAACTATCACAACTGGTTCATTCTTTCTCTTCTGCAGTGGAGCATGTAATCTTCAAACTTTTTTTATTTTTATTTTTTTGTTATTTTTGCATAGCTCAAAATGTACTATTTAAAGGCTCCGGGTTTGATGTTACTCGGGTACTCGTTCTGAGAAATGGTTCTGACAAAGTTACATGAATGAAGAACTGGCAACAACAACTAAAAATAATAAAAATTGGCGACCTTGTCCTTCCGCATTGGGCTGGCACTGCAACACATTGGCCTATATATTTTCTTTTAGAGAGAGAATATTGATTGCCAGAAAATAAAAAGTGCAAAATTAGAATTTGCCAGTAAGCCCTACGCCTTTTGTGGTCAGCTATCTAACGGTTATATGCTTACATAGTGATATAAAAGTAAGATTCTAAGACTTAAAGTAAATTAATATTTACAAAAAAGTGCAATTCTGATATGTCATTTCGCATGCTGTTTATCCAAATATTGCCGCTTGTTTTAATGTATATATATATTTTTACATGATTTTGCTACTGCTCTTACATTTTAAAGTGGTCATTTTTCATATAAGAAATGAATTCAGGCGTTTTTGGGTTTGTGAAAAAGTTTTTGAAAACTAAAATATTTTTTCCGCGTCGTCTTTCCTGTAATGGGTACTCTCGGCTGCCTCGTAACTGCACTATTTACATTGATTCTCCAAGAAAAACTTTCTTATGCGGAATTATTTCCTCGACAACCAGTGATCGCAATTATGAGCCTCGTCTGAAGTTCTAGGAAATGATATCGGTCAATTCGGCTTTGGAATCCCAATCTGCGGCTAATTTGCTCTGTGATTTGACTTTTGCGAGATCCAAGCCCGGTCTGACTCCTGTAAGAGGTCTGGTCCCTAAATTGTCGTCACTGGAACACCAACCAGAAGCGGTTGTTAAGTTCAACTAAACTGGAGGAAATGTACCGGAGACCCATCCTGTTGTACCTTCCAGGATCAAGGCAAATGGGAATTTGCCTCTATGAAAAGAGAGGGTATTCCAAATTCTTGTGTTCAGGAGACCTCTCAAAAAGAGAGTATAAGATCTCTACCAAGCTCAGTCAGAAGTAGCCTTCATTGTCCTAATTAACCTGTTTTATCTCTCTGAGAGGATGAAGGAGGCTTCTATTTTTTATTCTTTTTACGGCAGCATTTATACCAAAAGTTAATATTGTATTCTGACTCGGTTGATGGGAAACAGATGATAGACCCATATTTATCTCTTGGTAGGACTTGTGTTATATTGATAGTAAGTGGGAGCAAGGGGGAGGTTAGATGATCCAAAATGTGTTATCAGCTCAATTACTATATGGGCTAGTGGAACTCAGCCAAACCTGGCCAGGAGCTGCAGTAAAAAAGTTTGAGTTTTCTTACTCCGTTTAGTTTTGGTGTCTCTTTACACATATTTTATCGGACGTTGCATGGAAATAGTTCGTGCCCTTCAATTAGGCAGTCTAAACAGAAATCGTTCTGGATATAGAGATCCGAAAAGAGAAGTCTACTGGATATAGTTTTGTTGTTTCTTCATTCAAATAATCTGGTGTTGTCAAATTCTGCGACAAACATAAAACTTGTTATAAAGACATAAAGACCCATGGGTCATAGTTGCTGCTATATTTCACTAGGCTTTGGAGGTGTGATCGTTATTGGGGGTCCCAGTCTCCCTGTTTAAACGGGTTTCCAGTCCATAGGTCAATGAAATTGTGACCATCTTCATTGATTTATTTTTCGTAGCCTTGACAGGAAACTGGTTGTCTTGGCTCTAGTCCAGACAAGGTCGAAAATTTATTGTAATCTTTCAAAAAAGGTAACTGTCAATAAATACGAAGCGAAATCTTTGTTGGATTTATGTGCTGTACATGAATTATTGAGGCATAAAGTAACTATAACCTAATTTGCTCATAAAGGAATTTGCTTTTCCTTGGAATTTACCCCAATTAGGACATGTCTTAATGTGTTTTAACAAATGCCTACAAAGATTATAATACAGTTAGGAAATATGGGTAGTTCAAGTGCAAATTTGATCAGTTCCGCAATGTTTTGGTTACAATGGAATAAAAAAGGGGCACCATTTGGGTTGAAGCATGTGGAATTGGCTTGGATACATCTAAATTTTTATTTACTACTACTAACAACTCACCGTAGTACCAAGCCGCCTGAGGCCACCGCAGCTACGCGCGCTCCTCCTCTATCCCAATCTATTCAAAGCCTCCCTCTTTACACCCTCCAATGGAAGCTCCCATGTCCTTTAAATCTTTCTTTATGACATCTTCCCACCCCAAAAACAGACGACCTGCTTTCCGTTTAGCCCTAGACGGTTGGTCGAACAGGAAAATGTTTGGGAATCTGTCATCCTTGACTAGGACGGATGGATGACTAGGCTACGACTAGGATGGTCATCCATCCTTGACTAGAGAGAGAGATTTATTATAAACAAACAATTTAACATAAGTTTAGCGGCCACCCCAAGAAGTAAAAACTTGTCCAAGGGGGTGGCAAAAATACACTAACAAAACAAAACAATAAAAAAAACGAAAAAAAAAATAAACCTATCTATATCACAGTCCCCAAACAGCACCACAAACCTTAAACCTTAACATTTTCATTAAATTTGCTATCATACTATCAGACTAGGATGGATGACCTTGACTAGGATGGCTAGGGCACAGAACGTGCCCTAGCCATCTCAAGCTTTCTCTCATTATAGCCTTAGAAAGCGGGATTGAACCATACTTTTCGTTTAGCCTACTGTTTGAAATACAGTCACTCAGCCGGGTACCCGAAACAACCCATAAACAATTTCTCTGCCTTAAATAGTTTCTTTTTTAGGTATCATTTGCTATTTAATTGCAGAAAGTTTTGTTATATTTCTGGGGTATTCCACTCTTATTTTGAGGAATTTCATAATGAATGTAAAAAGTTACAAGCTAATCTGGTGTGTTGATACTTAAATGTCTGATAATTTAATAAGGAGAAGTTATTGATTGATTTTTGAATGATTCAAAACAATTTAAACAATATTTAATTCCTTTAGTTCATTATTCTTTTTTTTTTCGTTTTGTTTTTTTTTATAGTTTTTTTCTTTAGTTTGAACTTGGAGTAAATAAAATCGTTTATCGTTGTCGTCAAGTCCACGAAGAATTCTTGATTAAAAAAAAAAAATGTACGGTTAGAATAAATTCATAAACGTTATCAGATTCAATTTGTAAGTAACCCAAGACGGCTTATGCATTTAACAGGGTAACAAAAAAAAAAATGTAAAAATATGTTAAACAAGTAAAAACAGAATGTAAATACAGCTAATGAGATTTATTCCTGTTTTTTAGCTGACCCGAAAAAGCATGGGAGGGGACGATTGTCTGATTGGAGGGGACGCCATTCGCTGAGCATCTAGGAAGAGAATGTGCTATATATGGTTTCGAATTATGTAATTTCTCAATTGAACATCCCTTGTTTATCCCAATATTTTTCTAAGACGGGAAGGGTCATGGTCTACTTCTTTAAAGGTATCATACCTCCGAGCTTTATTTCCACACTAAGTGAAAGTTCTATAAATGATCGCTGTTTCTATTATGGCAACGGTATTAATATGAGTTTTTCTTTTCTTTTAGGTTAGAGTTTTGTGTCTGACGCCTTGGTCTGCATCGGGTTAATTGCTGCATTTGTTGGATTTAAGGATCTATGACTTGTCTATGTCACTATGCTTTGATCCAGAATGACGTTTTCAAATTTATTTTCAGGTAAAAATTGTTCTGGTATTTTTCATCGAAAATAAAACTCTTATAGTATAACCTTATGAGTTGGATTTCATTCATATTTCTTTAATTCTTCAAAATCAAATGATGTATGTTTTCCTTAAGAGGTGGGTGTGATTTATTTGACTTTTGGTGCCTGCCATTCTCCTCTGCGCAAGACATAGCTTGAATGTCAGGTTTACTCGATATTCTAAATTTCAATAAATTTATAATTAAATAAAAACACGTGGCTCATTGACCGTATTACGGAGTCCCCTCCGTGCCATGGTTTGATCTTTTTGGCTCCAGAGTATGAAAAATTACTAAAAATAGTCTGTTCGATTTGTAGTACCTTCGCTATTTAAAGTAGTCTTTTTCTTTTTTTTTTTTTTTTTTTTTTTTTTTTCTTTTTTTTTTTTTTTTTTTTTCTTTTTTTTAGTTAAATTAGGGTTTGTTCATCAGCTAAAAATAACAAAATCCAGAAGCTAAGCTTGTACATGAGATCACTACCCCAACTAGGCCTAAAAACAACAAAAAAGAACTATCATAAAAATCACTAATAAGCGACTATACGACCCCTACTCGTTACCAACTCATTAATTCTCACCATTCAACATGTTTAACCTTGTCCCTTTGTCCCTCGACAAAAATCCAGAAAAAAAAAATTACAAATTAAAGGCAAAAGAGACCAGAGAACTGACTCACTCACCCCCATATACCCTATAACAATGTTCTTTTAACAGACTTCTAAATTCAGAGACATCGGTCACCTTCTTGATCTCATCTGACAGACTATTCCAAGCACGAGGGCTAACATGGCGGACACAAAACACTGACCTAGTTGTCACAGTCTTAGGTGGTCGAAATTCATTCTAACGTCTTAAACTACAAGAATGTACACCAGAAACAGGCATAAAAAAATCTTGAAAGGAAATTGGTAGCATTTTATTCTGATGTTTAAATATAAAAAGAGCATTATAAAACTTAATCAATCCAAAAAATGGAACAGTATGCAGTTCAGCATACCTTGCTCTAAAAGAGGAACGATTATCCTCTCCAGTAAGTACTCTTACAGCTTTATTCTGTAATACTCTAATCTGCGATAAATGACCCACAAACGTTGAAGACGAAAGCAATATACAATAAATCAAATACGGATGAATTAGGGAGAAATAAAGCATTCTGAGAACCGGTCTTGGGAAAGTACGCTTTAGCTTCCTTATAATTCCCAAATTTCGGGCAACCTTAGTTGCAATTTGATTAACATGGTCTTTGAAACTCAAGCACTCATCGACTATCACTCCAAGAAACTTCACTGCTGTAAAACGTTCTATAGCCTTCCCGTCAAGTTTAAGGTTCTCAATCCAGGGGTAGTAATTTACGCTTCTCCCGTAAAACACAAATTGACTTTTCTTATGGTTTAAATTAAGTTTATTAACTTGCATCCATTTTTCTATTTGTTCCATTCCCTTTTTCAGAATTAGTAGAAGTTCACTTTCCGTCCTCGCAGCAACTGTAAAATGTGTATTGCCAGCAAAAATAGGAATTATAGTTCTGGGTCCGCGATCCCGTTTATCCGTAACCGTTGTATCTTCAATGCACTGGTAAATATCATTGATATAAATCAAAAATAAAAGAGGCCGCAAAACTGACCATTGAGGAACGCCAGGCTTCACTCTCTGTGGGCTAGAGGTCGCACTTTCAATTTGCACAATCTGCATACGTTCACTCAGGAATGATCTAATAAGTTCCAAAAATTTTCCATGGATACCACAATTATCCAACTTCTTTACTAGAATTTCATAATCAAGACAATCAAATGCTTTCATTATGTCAAGGAAAACGGATGCCACTTTAAGACCACGATCTAAATGATTATTCACAAATGTCGTCAAGAAGATCACTGCTTGCTCAGTTGACATTCCTTTCCTAAACCCGAACTGACTAGACCGAAAAAACAGACTTAGATTCTAGGAAATTAATCATTCATATTCAGTCTCTCTATTATTCTAGAAATAACAGGAGGAAGAGAAATAGGCCTATAATTATCTAAATTCCCACTATCACCCCCTTTAAAAAGCGGTTTTACTTTCGCAATCTTCAGACAATCGGGGAAAATATCTGACTTAAAACATTCATTTATTAGCATTACCATCTGACAAGAAAGAATAGGATAAATAGCACGGAAAACTTTCACAGTCATGAGATCCGATCCCGCTGCAATGTTTTTTACATTTTTAACCATTTCACACTACTCACTTAGTTTAACCGGCTTTAAATAAGCAGACACATCGCTCTTATCAGGTAGGAATTGTGTAAAATCGCCACCCTCAGCCAGGACTGGGACACTGGATCCTACATTATGGCCCACATTAGAGAAATGCTCACAAACTGAATTGCAATTCACGCTATCCGGAAGCTCCGAGGGAGGCCGACTAGGGTTCATTACAGACTTGATAAGTTTCCAAGTCTTACCTGGATTTGTTCCTTTATTTTGGGTCAAATCCTTATATAAATGGTTTCGCCTTCTCATGCTTAAGAGTAGACTCTTAGCAATCCATGGTTTCTTTGCTAATTGATATCTGTAAACTTTTTTTAGTTTAACACACTTCTGAAGTAAACCTGTTAATGTGCCGTACCATTTATCAAATTTCCGATTGATATCATATTCCTCATGTAGAAAATTGAATTTAGTCTTATCAACTTCCAGTTTAAAACGGGCAAACAACCTCAGAATCAATAATAGGCCTAATGAGGTTACAATGATGTCCCTTATTCGACTGTAGGACTTGCGGCACTGTTATCATGACTCCAGAATGATCTGAAACACTATTTACCCCAACAGCAGGTGACTTATATTCAGTATTCACAAATATGTTATCCAATATTGACCCAGAATTCTCAGTGACTCTTGTACAGATGTTTACAGTAGGCTTAAGCCCGTAGCTAAGCATCATATCCAGAAACTCCTTAACTCTCTGACTAGAATGTAGACTTTTCAAATCAATGTTGAAGTCGCCACACACAAAACACAGCTGTCCTGTTCCACTCAACAGGTCCAGTTGCTCTTCTAGCAGGTTCAGAAATTCTACGAGACTACTAGACGGAGGTCGATAAATAATAGCAAGAACACATTTAAAATTAAGCTTAGATACTTGCACAGCCATCGACTCAAGCACCATTTCCTTATGTTTAGTAAGGGAAGGCATCGGCAAGACATTAAGATCACTCTTGATATATGCCGCTAAACCTCCATGTTGGTGCAATTCCCTGTTTTTTTTTTTATATAAAGCTAGAACGTGCGTCTTCTAGTCTAGGTAAACAAACAACAGAAGCACCACCTTTGTTTGAAGAATAGAGAGATGTTGTAAAAATTAGATTTAAAATACACTGAATTCCTAACATAAAAGTGTCCGGTCCTCTATGAATAGTCGTAAAAAAATACACGTTTCATCACTAGAAGGTGTCAAAAGAGCTGCATAAAAAGATTCCAAAGGTTGTATTTTTGAGAGTCATATGCTCGTAATAAGTTTTTTTATTCAGATCAGAAGGTGGTGTTTTAAATTGTCAATCACCTCTGATCAACTCTTGCCGAAAATGGATTTTATTATTTTGCAACGGTTTACATTATTATACATTGCGGGAAGACATGGGTTTGTTTTACCCTAGTCTTCATTTATTTAGTCGTTTTTATTCTTTTGATGTTCCATTTCTATAGCTATGACCGCTATGAAGATGAGCAACAGCCAATCCTTCCGTATCCAGGTCAAGGTGAGCGTCGAAGTGTTCTTGGCCATGTGCTCTCAAACCTTGCATACAAGGGACCAGAACCACCTAGAGGTGAAGACAATTATGGTAGAATGCAGGACACATTTGGACCTAGGAGGTAAGGTCTTATCCTAATGTGTTAAGCAGTAAAGGTGTGACTTTTAACTCAAAAATGTCATGGATGGATCATGTAAATAATTGTACGAAGAAGGCGAATATAGCGTTGCAAAATCTAGTCACAATTCGGCGATTAGGTTTTAGTCATTTTTCACTGTTGAATTTTTATAAACTGTACATTCGGAGTATTTTAGAGTATGCTTGTCCTGTGTGGCATTCGGGGCTAAGTAAAGAGCAAAGAAATGACCTTGAGAATGTGAAGGAACGAGCTACCCGTGTGATATTAAGTCCGGTATTCACGAATTATGATGGCAGCCTTAAAATCCTAGGCCTAGATGGACTTGATGTCAGGCGACACCCGCTTACAATGGCCTTTGGACAGAAGCTTTTGGAGTCAAGCAGGCATCGAGATTTGCTCCCTGAACGGGCAAGAACAGGGTGTAATACAAGGCTCCAGAATAAACTCGAGCCTTGTAAGCCCGTGGCTACCAACCGATACAGATTGTCTTGTCGAGAGTATTTTGTGTCTCATTTTAATAAGTAAGTGACAAGGAAGAGTGATTATTTAAATTATATTGTGTCTCATTTAATTCTTGTTATTTGACATAATAAATTCGTATCGTATATTGAAATTAAATGGATTATTAGCAAATTTATAAGAGATGGTGCTGAATATGCCATCCATAACGTAAATACCCATACAGATCGTATTGAACAGAATTATTAGCGTTTCGTAATATAATATCTTGAGTTTACATACAAATATTTGTGACGTCAGGATTATTGTTACTGCCTATCATTTTTGTTTTTGTTTTTTCTTCCTTTTTTTGGTTAAAGCTTTGGGGTAGATCAAACAGCAATTACGTATTCCAATTACGTAAGAGTCTGAACATGGATATTCTTAATTGTAGTATAGAAACTAAAACCATTCAATATTTCCACTCCTATTTCCATGGTTTTGAATAAATTTAAGTTGAAATTGCCTTTTCGATGCTTAAGTAATAACAACAAAGTTGCTGGAGGTGCAAAGGAAGTGTTGACAAGTTCGCCTTGTACTTTAATTGTTTTTGTGTTTGGGGTAGTTCTAGTTCAGAATTTTTATCTTCTTTTTATGTATTTGGAATTTGATTTATTTTGTAATATTTTTGGCACTTTGTGTGATTATGTTAATTTTTAGTCGTTATTTGCTAGTAAGCTAAAAAAATACGAATTTTATTTTTATGTGTAATCATTTTGTTTGCGATAGAGTAAGATAGGGATATTTTACAATTTAGTGCATTTTGTTTAGTTGCACTGGCCATGGTATTTTTTGTCTTTCATTTTAGTAAAAGCATGTGTTTTTGATCTGCTGATCTTTTTCTCCTTTTTCCATTTTCTTAATTTTTGACGGGTCTATTAAACTAACAAATACATAAAATGATTTGTGATTTGAATTTATGTGAAGGATAATATCTCCTTTTCATTTTTTACCCTCCATCTCTTCCCTTTTCTCTTCTTTCTGAACTACTTTTATGTTGATACGTAGCATATCGTTCAATTCAGGCTTGGGAATTCTACATTTGTGGCTAAATTTTATTGATTCATCTGTACTGATGTTTTAGTGTTTCAGCATGTTTTTTTTTTTTCTAATCTACCTTTTTCTAGCTGAAGTTTTTACGGGAAACATATTTGAAACAGGTCAACCTCCTCTCTTCCCCACGGTTAAAATTAAAATTGGTATTAAGGCTGTTTTGGTTATTTGACCCATTGAGACGAAGATTATTACACTCCAAATGAAGAGCTATCGCTTGATTAGATTTTAGTGAACCTGTTATCCAGAGGAAAACGTTTCCACAATGCTAAATTTTGCTAAAATTTTCAACAACAAAAAATGCTAATTGTTTCTGCTAAATATTTGAATTTAACTCTTAGTTCCTAAACGTCACTGTCAAGCTTAAAGGTTGCGTCTGGTATAATCTCGCGTATGAAAAATAATTGCCTAAAAACAGGTTCGCTAAGTTATGCTCAAAGGTAGATCTGCAAGGCAATATAGACCAGGAGGAACAAAGTGTAATTGAACATTCATTGCCCTACTAATTTTCTCTTTGAGAAACACTTTAGAAAACCATTTAATGCAATCGTTTCTGAAGTGTTTAATTACAGGTGAGATCTTCTCCTGTGGAATTGACGTTATGTGCTTGTACTTGTCACTTTATTGACGTTGCGGCATTGATATTATGCACTCGAATACAGATTATGTTTAAACGGGATTTAATATGGCTACATCCGGTTAGCTTCGGAAAAAAATGTTGGTTTTGTCCTGCCGGTGTGGGTTTAGGATATTAGGGTGGCCGGCGTTTCCCCCGCCCCGGAAAATACCCCCACCCCCTGCGGAAAATAAGGCTTTCCAAATTTGAGAATTTTATTTGTTTTTTTTTTCGAGGGGGGGCGGAAGAGTTTTTGGTACTTTTTGGTACTGTATTTTTGGAGTTTTTGGTACTGTGTTATACGCCACTCACTCAAGTTTACGCTATGTAAAACTCGAGAAAAACCGGTTTCTTCGTTAGTTTCTTTCAGGTTAGCACGAGGCAAGACAAAGACAAGTGACACAATAGATGGGAAATATATAATTTGGGCTCTATATTCGCACATAAGGGGGGGGGGGGGTAATCTATCTGGACAGTTTGAAATCAGAAAAGAAAGTAAGAACGATTCCTGAAACACAATGGGCGTTTAATTAGAACAATAAGCTTTGTTTAAAATTCCATAAAAAAAAACTCTAACGTAAAGAGTGAGGTCTTGAGGAGGAGGCAACCTCTTTCATATATATTATAATTTCAGTTCGTTTCAGGGTTTGATGCTGCTCTTTACTTTCAGTTGAAAAAGCTTGTTTTTTTAATTTCATTTCTAATCTTTTTTAAATAATACCGGGAAATCCGGCTCTCTCTCCATGAAAAATTCCGGTTTTTGTGTATTATACACCACTCACTTAAGTTTACGATGTGTAAAACTCGAGAACAAACCGGTTTCTTCGTTAGTTTTTTCGTTACTTTAGAAACAAATTTGGACTATATATTTGCACATTGGTGGGGGGGATAAAGTATAGCTGGTCTGCATGCAAAATGTGTTAAGTACAATTATTCTGCATATTATTGAGTAAGAATTGTTTTCTGACTTCAAACTGTCCAAATACTTCCCCCTCCCTTATATGCAAATATATAGCCCAAATTGATATATTTAATTATATATTTTCCATCTATTGCTCTCACTTGCCTTTGTCCTGTCTCACGTTAAACTGAATGATGCTAACGAAGAAACCGGTTTGTTCTCGAGTTTTACACGGTACAAACTTGATTGAGTAGCGTATAATACATAAGTACCAATATCACTTCTCCCTACGGAAAAAAATTCAAATAAAATTCTCATATTTGGAAAGCTTTACCTTCCAGGGGGAGTGGGGGGGAGGGGGGTAAACGCCATAACCGAATATTAGATAACCTCTCTGTCCATGTGGAGTAAAGGGGAGTTAACTCTTATTAAGGTTAGAAAACCGTGTTTAAGATAAATTTTTTTAGTAATTACTGAATCCAAAGATTATAGTTTTACTTAAAGTATAGTTATGCATCTTTTGATGAGATATTTGAAAAGATATCTCAAAATGTATTTTCAAATATCCCATTTGACAACAAAAAAGAATTGGGAATTGAACAAACAAAAAAGATGAAATGGTAGGGAAAAAAAGCGAATGTAACTATTTGATAATTGCTGCACTTAGAAATATTTTATTTTTCATTTGTATACTATTATTTGTAATGCCTTCTGAAGGGGAATGACATCTAATTAACAGGACTATTTCAAAATTCCTCTTCTCTTCCATTTTTTTTATGTGTCTTACTTTTCCTTGGGATATGAAATTTTACATATGGGGCTTGGATTCTCCGGGGGGGGGGGGGCAGACACCAACAAATTCATTTTGGAAAAAAAAAAACTGTACGTTCTTTTTGCATAATCTCTTTCTCCAAAAACTGAGCTCTTACATAAAACTTGACAGTATTTTTTTTTTAGGTACTATGATGAGCCCATGCCAAAACGTTCGTACCAAGGAGGAGAGGGAATTGTTGTAATAATCTATGGGTTAGATGACAGAATGAACTGCGATCGACTATTCAACATTTTGTGTCTCTACGGAAATGTTGAAAAGGTACTATATATATTAGAATAGCAATTACAAATATATTTTACTGATTTTACAGAAGTTTGTGTATTGACCGGATATTATCGGATTCTTTTTGTAGTATAACATCATAATTATCTTCGCTCAATTAAAGTCATCCTTTCATGCTATGTTACTATACTGTCGATACTCATACATGTTCTAAAACGATATTACTATATATATCCTGTAGTGTAATATTTGCAGGTATGAAAATGAATCGGAGGTCATGGGCTTGAGGTTCCTGGTGATGGACGTTGACTCATGTTGATCAGAGACCGTCACAAAGTGTGGACCCTTCCCCCCACAGAAACTTCAAAATCTTGAAGCCTTAAAAGATGCCCCTACTCTCTCCTCAAAAAGTGCCCCTACTTCCCAGATAGATGTTAATCGTATATTTTGAAGAGCTTTTCAGGAATATGCATTGTCATAGGAAACCCCTTTTTTCAAAGGAGAACTAAATGTTAAAATAAAACTGAAAGCAGTCATCACTAGGCCTACAATTTACTTCTCTATCCTGATTTTTTTTTTTTTTTTTTTTTTTTTTTTTTTTTTTTTTTTTTTTTTTTTTTTTTTTTTTTTTTTTCTCTAGTTTGGTTGTTTAACAAGGAAGTTCTTCTATTTTAGTTTTTAAGGTTTGCCTTTGCGGACTTTTATGTTCATATTGTATTCTTCTTCCTCCGTTGAGAACGCTGAGCGGAAGTTTTTGCCGAAATGCTTGCATTTCCCTCTTTTTTGCTGGCTGGGACTTACCTCGTTTTTCTTCGTTGCTCTTTTCTCATTTTGCACATGGCTGACCTTGAACAAATTAAAGGAGACTTGCCGAGTGACTCGTCGTCTATCACCAGCCGATACAGTTGAGCCGAGAAAAATACCTCAAATTTTAACTAACAATAATCGACTTAACTGCACACTTGCTTTGAAGACAGAACATAATCAAACACTTAACGCAGACAAATGAGCGAATCAAAGAAGAAAATCAGCGTGCTTGTAATCTTAATTACTAGTTAACAATATGTACACATAGGATCGGGGGGGGGGGGAGGAAACAGCTCACCAAGAATTCTTGGGATAAAATTGACAGAGTTGTATTGAGACAGCTGTATCATGAAAATTTAAATTTTATGTTCTGTGAAATTAAAGTACTATATCCCCTTCTAAGTCCTTCACGTCTTGGGGAACCCCTGGATGGGGAATGCTACCTTGCAAAAATATTACATTCTCTAAAGGCTGCTGCGAATATTGCCGCCCCAACTGTATCCGTAAAAAGTAATATGTGTAAATCGGGAGGGTCTGATGTCTCTGGGTGAAGCTAAACTCTGTCATCTTTTTTTGGTATAAAATGTGGAAGGATTGCGAATGACTTCGTTCAGGTATAGTTTTCGGTTTAGTTAAATAGTCAAAGCATAATTTTCAGAAAGTTGTGAAAAATGAAAAACAAAATGCCAATTTTAAAATCTATCATAGTCAATGCAGAACAATCCACAACTTTCGAGGAAAGAGGTTAATAAACTCACTCGTTTTGCTTCAACTCAGACAAATAATATTGCCACCACTGAATGGCACACTCAATTTTAACTAATATTTGTTTTGACACAGATTTTAATGCAATACTGCCGAAGCAACTGTTAAAGCTCAATCCCCATAAAAATTACCCCACTGATACACCCTCTATGTCATATAATGTTTTATATGTAAATACTTGGCTAAAAAAATGGAGAGACAGAAGAAGACTAGAAATGTCTTCCCAATCCAGCAATTGAGATAAATGAGCACTTGAACGATGTCTTAACCTTACTCATCTATCCAATTACCTATGACAAAAGAGTATAACCGACACTCGTCTTCTGAAAATAGGTAAAGGCCCTGGAGCGGATGGTCTGCAAGTGGAGCACTTACAGTACAGTACACATGTACTGTTCGAACGCCTAGCTTTGTTATTCCAGATAATATTGTCCCAACAGTATGACCCTAAGTCACTATTTGAAGGTCTAGTCACATGTGTGCCTAAAAAGAGTAAAGATCCAAGGCTATGTAATTCAGTACAAACGATAACTATATGCCATGTTCCTAGCAAGTTACTTGAAACAACAATATGTCCGTTTCTGTGCGAAAAGTGTGATTTCGGGATCATCAGTTTGGTTTTAGACAAGGATTAGGAGCACAAAATATATATTCTGTGTTTTTGTCCATAATTAGACGGCACGATATGAGGAAAAAGTGTCTGTATGTATGCGCAGTTGATATATCTAAAGCCTCTGACTCCATTTTACATTCACAATCATTAGTTGCATTGTATAAATATCGGAACTGGCGGAACTGTTTTATTTGCGCATGTCTTCGGAATCGGTACCAGAATTCAATAGTCCGGATCCGTACTCGTGAAGGAACTACAAATCCTATTCCCGTGAAGCTTGAGGTAAAACAAGGTTCAGTCTTAAGTCCATTAATCTTCAAAAACACATTTAGGACATTGACGAGAAACATCTTACCCTGTGTTATTGATAGCCATACTGATAATTGCCATCTGTCGTATCCAGATCTCTGTCGTACTTCTTCTCGCTGAAAACGCTTCTTCAATGGATAGGGCTGTTGATGTTCATCAGTTTAGTGCGTCTTATGCAGGGTTCCCATGGCACCATCCAAGTTAAAAAATTGTTTCATAAAATTGCGCACCGTGAAGTTTGTCCTGGTCACATAAGAATTTCAGCTTTCTGACTTTACAGCAATTTTTCGTAGCAAATAACTGAATTAATCAAATGCTGAGCTGTGAAAACCATCTTCTTCAATATTTTTTTTCTTTTAATAAATAACGCTTAGATGATTCTTTTTTATAACCCTCATTCTTTCACCATGCAAAATATTTAAAAAGAAGTATACGCTAGTATATATGTAGGCAATTATTTGTGTGTAGTTTATTTGAAACTTTCCACAGTTCCACTGCTATTGGCTGAACTTTGTGAGCTTTCTTGAAAAAGTTGAATAAAGTTGAACTTTTTTCTGACAGCAATAATTTCAACAAAGTTATGCGAGGAAAACGGTTTATTAACTTTGTGGGCAGCTTTAGTAACTTAATTGACGCCGCGGGAGCCCCGCATTAAGATTAGCATTGCTATTGGACCATCAGAGACTGATAGTTCCTGTGTCTTAGTACTGATTTAAATTTCTTGTTGTTGTTCTTTCTTTGTTAGTTATATTATTCATTTTACTGAATAGTCGTTGTTTTTTTTTTTTTTTTTTTTTTTTTGTTTTTTTCTTTAATAAAATTATTATTATTTATAGAACGGGGGAGGGTCCAGATAACCTCCGAAAAGCCATGATCCTCAAGATTCCCCGTTAATGTCCTATATTTCGCCTCCTTCTCAACGGTTCTAATAAATTCATGAAAAGTTTTCATCTTGAATCTCGCCCTGATGTGTGAGATTATGCTAGATCTTATTTCTTCATTTAATGTCTGCTGAAGATGCCAGTCGTCGGCGTCAATATAGAGTATAAAGCCGTTTAATATTATTTCTCTAAGTTTGTATCTTGATAAACTCAACATAGTTTACCAATGAGAAGAGAGCGGATGGTAAACTTTCGAACGAGCATATGTTTTGTTCTTATCCTGGAAAGTGATTTTTCTCTTTATTCTTGCTCTTTTTCCTCAAAGATAATTTCGACTGATTCTGCACAATCATCCTAAGAAAGATGCAATTCTTTGGTACTATTTGGTGTGCTTGTATGAGAGGTTTGAACTTTTTGGTAATGCAAATTTGTGCGTGAAATTAATTGAAGTGTGCACATGTAAAATATATGTAGTAGACCTAATTGAATGAATCATTTTATTTTGATTTGGAATTTTCACTTGATTTTTACTGGTGCAAGTTTTGCGGAAAAAATTATGATTTTAAACTTCTTTCAATAACTGTTTCAAGTAGTCTTTATACATATAGGTCTCTTACATGTTAAATATTTATCAGCATATTGCAACAGGAAAGGATGTATTCAGTGTTCGCCTTGCATGTCCAATCTTGCACAGTGTGTTTATGCTATCTACAATAACAAGAATATTAAAATAATTAAAATGAGTGAGAGGAAAAAAGGCCCCTGAAGCGAGATAACATCATAATTGGTGTTGTTTCTCTTAGCATAAAATCTATAATTGGTCCGATTTTGTTCATTTGTATTCATCCAAAACTAATATAAATTTTTATTAAGTATGGTACTTTTTGTATTTGTCTGTTAAATATTAAGCTGCTCAAGTAGGTGAGAATCCAACAGTGTTTGTGTTTACTCTATTAAAGGAAAAGAGTACGTTTGTTATGTCATTTATTGTGCGCCGCTTTACTTAGTCATTTTTTCCTTGAAAGTTTGCATTGGACTTATGAATAAAAAGTAGTTACGTTATACGAAATTATCCTTAGACAGAAGTAAAGCCGTTAATATCAGAAACTGCATATCTTGTGCAATATTAGAGTTCTATTTAAAAAATTAGAAGATATCGTTAATTCAGTATTAAATTCGACAAAAAAAAAGTCACAACTATGTTGCTTGTGCAATGCTAGAATTCGCTTTAGAAAACCAGTTTATCCTGTTTGGCGATTTACAATATTTCTAACCATACATTGTAGTAATTTGAATCTCTATTTTAGGATTTTGAACACTAATAGCAAACAATAGTTTTTTTTCTAAATAGCTGTAATGAAAGCGTATCCATTAAAAATCGTAAGTGATTATTTAGGGTCAATAAAAGTATTATGAAAGGTAAAAAAATCAGTTGTTTAATTTATGAAAGAAAATAATACACTAAAGAATTGCATTGTCTTTTCATAGGAAATAAAATCCTACCTTTTTTTGTCAAGAAATATGCTTGGAACGAGAATGTAAAATGTACTATATCTTCAGGGCGGGATTAGGTGTTGATGGAGGAAGTCTGACTGAAGGATAAATGGTTAGTTTAAGGTTTCTAAAGACAAAACTGAATCAAGAAATTAAGCCATTGGATTTGATACATGAGGCCCATTTCTTACTTAAAAGAATTGCTAGTGTATCTTAATTACTTAAATTCGGCAAATGATTCTGACCTAAAAACTTCATCAACTAGCATGCAATGTTTTAAGCTATGTATGGTTGATTCAGGATTAACCAACTCGAGGAATGTCGGTGTTGCTATTTTTCCATTCTATATAATTTTTGTTTCTTAAACAAATAGATACTTTCTTGGATGCCACACATCTCTTGATACTAATGTGTTTGTATCCAGGGTATTGCAGCACAAAATTTCTGGCAGATGATAATTTTTCAATACATTGAACTATTCTGCGATTTCACTGGTTACTTCTTCGACTTCTACTTCGCTGATATTTTACACAAATACTAAATATAAGCAGCGTGTTAACGTGTTGATAGTTCCTTCAGGACTGAGTTGAGTGGTACTGCTAGTCATAGTTGTGTCAAGGGCTCTACCTCATTTGTTCACCAAACAGCAAGATAAAGCTTTACCGATTTACATGAGAAACAGTATATTTGGAGCGCATACCTGACCTAGAGCTTAAATTGAGCTTGAAAGTGGGGCATACTTTCAAACTTTTAGAGATGTCTTGAATCTTTTTGACTAGTTAAAAAAAAAACTTTGCGAGTCTGCTCTGATGGTGTTTTTTAAGCCATACAATGCAATTGCTCGCCAAAGTCGTTATTGTATAATTTTTGGGGGGGGTTGTACAGCTGTCATGATCCTCGCAACGTGAAGATGAAAGAATCAGATATCAGAGCAAGATAATTTAAATCTTTTGCTGATCTGTAGATTCTACAATTTGAGGACTGGCCGTACAACTCAATGTTTTCAGGAAATCAGGAACGTTTCAAGTTTGTGGAGAAATTAGGAGTAGTTTATTCAAAATGTCTGTACAACAGCAAATATATTTTGCATTGCACATTTGACTTTGTCACGAGTAGAAATGAGTCATAGTCAAATGATATGAATTTTAAACACCCTTAGTGGTCAATTTCAACTCGGAAGACTATGGCCTTCGGCTGTTGTATTCCATAATCAATGTTGTACGTTTCGCGAGCTCTGCCTTTGTAATTCTTTGTTTTTCGTTAAATAGGGACCGAAATTGCAGTTCTTGGTGTGATCCGATTTTCGAGTGCATATATTAACAATTATCTGAAATATTTAAGTGTTGAGGCATTAAAAATGAAAAATTAATTGCAAACCGCACGGAACTTGCTTTTGCTATTTTATTGTGTGATAGTTGTTTAAATAGTACCGAAAAACTAATGAACTTTTTTTTATATTTTTTCGGTGTTTTTTTTTCCTGTCAGTTTAATTTTCGAAAATTTAAGTGTACAAAAGAAAATTTTGGATTGTTTTGCTCCGAGCAAACTTATACAGTTAGTAATTTGTGACTCTGGTTACATAATAGAAGATTTTGAACAAATACACATCCATTCGTGAAGTAGTGTTTTCGTTTTTTAGTTGAAAATAAGGGGGGGAAATAATATTAAGGTAGGAGTATGTAATTACATATACAGTACTTGGGAGCGGGTATGTTCTTTGAGCTCATTATCATTGTTGATTAGCCTTCTGTAATAGATTCTCTGCGACTATATGAAAGAATCAATACAAATTTTTACCATGGGATGCTTAAGTAACTCTGTCCTGCATAATAAATCAAAGTAAAGCCCTTACCATGCTACGTGAAGGTCATACTGTATATATAATGTTACTCTATTCGTAATCAGTGTTAATTGCTTGGTTAAATAGCACCTTAAAGTCTTAGTTTTTTTTTTTTTAGATAAGATTCTTGAGATCGATTGAAGGTGGAGCTATGGTTCAAATGTCAGATAATAAGGCGGTTGCGCGTGCTATAAGCCATTTAAGCAATGAAATGCTATTTGGCAAAAAGCTACAAATTAGGTAAGTATACTATCCATCATCTGTTTTTCCACTAGTTTTATATTTATACAAATCTTTGTATTGATGTGTTTCAGGAGCAATGCTAAGGCTTTCAGAAACTGATAATAGATTTTTATTTATTTATTTTTTTTATGAATCAGGAGTGAAAAAATATTGTTTTACGAACTTCGGGTATGGAAATGTGTCAAAACAAATGAATGAATGAACTTTATTCCCCACTAAAAAAGACATAGGCCTAATGTCACTAGTAGAGTAATAAAAGGAAAGAAAGTCACAAAAAAAAAAAACACATCAAATTTAAAAATGCGCAAATATATACAAGCAGAACAGCAAATGGACACTAATATCGCAAAGCATCACACAGTTCTATTTTCCTTTAAACTCGTATAAAACTTCTAGTCTTTTCTGAAGAGCCATGTACGGGTCCGGTATGTTATATTATTTGATAATAACTGTGTTACGCTTCCAAGGAGGTAAGTGCAAAAGAAATTTACAAAAAAGGTAGTAACAAGAACGCAGTGTACGTTTATTCTTATCAGATAAGAGAATCCAAAAAAGAGAGAGCGCCAACACATGTGGTGTAACCATCACCGAAAATGGCTGTGCCCGAATGTGTCGACTGTATGAAGCTTTTGAAGATACAATCGTACCGTAAGCTTTTGGGACTTTACTAGATAAATCATCTATTAACCAAAGACGAGTCCATTTAGAGTTACAATCCAAAGGTAGACCAAGATGCACTATACTTGAAGACAGTTTTATTATCAGGTCACAAAGTTTTACTTCTGGGCCTGGAACTCTTCCTTTACGATTGAAGACCATCAAGTATTTTTATAGTTTTGTTGAAAGACAGACCTATTTCCTCATATGAGCTTTTCAACGCCATAAAACTCTTCGAAACGAGAAAAAGAATGACTTAAATACAAAATATCGTCGGCATAATTCAATAAAAGATCTCTTGACCAAGATACACAACGCTCGGCTTAACCACATGCTGAGCATCAACTGCACTATTATTGAAAAGAGGTAGCGAAGAGATAGCTCCTTGACGAATCCCTTTTCGAACTAGGATAATAGTAGGAGTTTTTATCCTACTCGGTAGACTAATTTTAATCTTCACTGCAAGTTTTTCGACACAAATCACAGAATATAAGGGCCACAGTATATAAATAATGGGCAGAATGATCGTTCCCTATCTCAACCATTATAAAAACCCGGACCGAGATGCGACTGCTCTGGAGAGCATTTTAAACAACTATAAACATAAACGACATTCAATTTTTTCACGGGTAGACAGGTCAGATTTCTCTTTAACGAGAAACTTGGCTTCAATGTTGTAACACTAAATTTTAAAGAATCTAATTTTAAATTAATTTATTGCAATACATCTATGAAAATCGGTAATTAGAAGTGCACTGTTATTATTAGACGTTTTTAGGAATTACAAGCAGGTTTTGAAGTCTCGAGTTGGTTTCAAAGGCATTTTAAGAAAGTTTCTTCCAAAATACGTGTTCCAGGGTAATTGGACCGCTTATGGGAGATCAAACGAGAGGAGATGTCAGTAAAAATAGAAGCCTACGATAACTCAAATTCAAAACGGCCAGAAATTATTATTAAAGAATAAAATTGGAAATGAGAATAATTGGTATGGCTCTAACACTGCATATAAATTTATATAAACGTATATACAGTGGGCTGTAATAATGCAAAAGGTAAATATAACATTGGTTGAAGAATGAAAAGAAAAACAAAGAATGAATTTACAACGATAATCAAGTTGTATTCGATAATCAAAATGTATTATTTCTTGTAGTTCCTCTTTAGAAAAAAGTTCTAGAAATTGTGCCGTAAAAGGTCTAAGATTATGCAGACCCAGCAGTAAAAAATGCATTTTATTTATTTTCTGGCAAGCAAACTTGAAGAATATTCTATAATAGGAGCTTTAAGAGAATTTTTAAGAAAAACTTTAAAGAATTTTACGAAAAACACTTCATAACAGACGTTTGGTAGTTTCTCGGATAAGGCTATTGTGGCAACTTTTACCACAGTCTTTTTAGAAAGCCTACATAGGCTAATTAGTTAAGTCCAGTGTATATAAATAATAGATTAAGTCATAATTTGTATATAAATTAAGGCATACCTGTGAGATGGGACAGTTACAACCACTTCGCCGGCTCACCAAGTTTCTTTCTTCTTTCGCAATTACGAATAATACAAATTCGTACAATTTTTCAGTGACTGACAAATACATACTAACCCGCTTATGTCAGAGTAAGTTTGTACGCACCGAGAATGAAGCGCCAACAACTATCAGCCTTAATCTTACTGTTATATTATCTTTATACAGTGGTAAGGACTACTCACTTGCCAAGACCGCGGTTTTATGCGCTTAAAAGGAATTGACTATGAA
Organism: Artemia sinica; assembly: GCA_027921565.1. Lineage (NCBI taxonomy): Eukaryota > Metazoa > Arthropoda > Branchiopoda > Anostraca > Artemiidae > Artemia > Artemia sinica. The sequence goes on along the minus strand of CM051262.1, from coordinate 48,040,086 downwards.
TACCAGAATCGAATGCTTGACTTACATCTAAACCTGATATAACAATAGATTCATTAATTCGCTCACATTCCGTAAGGATATTACACATAAGATGGTGTACATGTTCTCTGCAAGCCACAAATATTATTAACTTCTTTTGAGCATTTTTTTTACTTTGCTAATGGCATCACAGACACTGGAAAAAGTTACTATAAAGTCCAGACTTTCAGAAGGCTCTGAGAGTCTTTTGTCTAGTTCCTTTTCATAAGTATGTTCAAGCTGGGAATCTGGTGCACAGAACTTAGAAGCATAACAGTCAGTCCATTCTTTCTCTGAAGAGCTTAAATGGGGAGGGTCAGAATTTTTAACGCCTGTTATTTTTCACAAACTTCCAAACCAGGGAAGGGTCGATCTTGATTCGAGTGCTATTTTCTTTTATAATACGAGCCCAGTGCTGGGCTAAACATTTTGCGAATTTGCGTTTCGTGTACAATCTCGTTTTATTCACTGGGCCCACTTTAGGCCAAGCCATTGTCACACCACAACTGAAACCAAAACTGCGACCGACGGCAGGCTTCACTAAGCTCGGCGTTTTCGTCCCACCTTGGTATTTCTGCTCCCAATTCGAATTTTTCTACTAGGTATAGCCATAGTTTCGGCCACTCTCAACGAGTGTATGATTTCACAGCAGTAGGCATTCAATGATAACTTCTTGTCAGTCTTACCGAAACCCGAGTTAGTCTGCAATAGGTGATAAGGCACTTTAATTTTTGACAATATTTTATCAGAAACTAAATGGTAAGTTAGGACATCAGTTTTTTTGCCATCCCCAGTTTCCAGACACAGTGGTTAGGATTCTTAAGTGACGTACTGGGATTACTTGAACCAACGCGGAGCGTATTTGAAACTGGTAGATGGTCAGAAACACTGATTGCATTATTAACACGGGAAGAGGGATGGATTGCATTCGGTTTCGTCGAAAAGAAAAGTCAAGATTGGATGTAGACCCACTATTATGCACATATGCAAATTCCAAATTGTTGTTAATAACCGACAGTTGAGGACAAGAACTAAGAAGTATCGCTGTCCTGGGGCTATTAATATCACTGAGATTACAGTTCACGTTCCCTGCAATAACAGTAAGTTCTTTTTTTTTCCTCTGCCTCTGACACAGCATTTACAAGCTATGCTGAACTTCCGCTCTGAGTCTAAGTCACGGGTATCACTTGGCATATATGTTGAAACACACAGCAGCGTCTAAGAGTCGAACAGACAAAGAAATCAGAAGACGAAATTGGTTTAGGCATAAGTTCGGCACTAATAAATAGAGCCACACCGTCAGAGGGTCATCCTCTCCCAGTCGACAACCAAGGCACACCAAATACTTCAACCCAACCATCAAGTTTCAGCAGGGATAGTCCCTCTTTCGATGAGAAATTCTCCTGTGGACAATAGTTTTGAGCTACAGGGACCTTATAGGCATAGCACGGGTGGCGATGATTGGGGGTAAATGATTGCAGGTAAAGCTAAGATATATGATTTTTTTATGGAGGGGGGAAGTGATCATATGCCACTTGGGTACGTGCTTGTTTATAGCTACACCTTAGGGGGACAAAACTCATAGATTCTAAGAGTTTGGAGTAATGTTTGTGATGGGACCTTATAGTAGTGTAGCAGTGGGTTTGTAGTTGTTAGGTATTATATATTTCTTAGTTTTGTGCTGCTACTCGTTTCAGGGGAGGAGTTAACTATGCCAAAGTCTATCATGGAGTTTCATTCATATCATGGAGAATTCATTCGTGTCTTTGAAAAATCTTAAACTTATAAGCTTTTAATCAGGGGTCGACTTTGCCTTCGACTATATGCTTTCGACGACTGTGGGATAAAGAAGTTAGAATCTCTGTGTAATTCAGACATTTCTATAACTTTTTCTTATTAAGGCAATGTATATTGCTTATCTTTCTCTGTAGGGATTTCTATTGAAAATAGATAATTATTGACCTAGTATAAAAAAAAACGTAAGTACGACGAAAATGTTGGAAGAATTTGCTGTTAAGCGTAAATATTCATTCCATTTCTTTGTTTTCTAGATTATCCAAACAGTCAGAAGTTCAAGATATTCAGAATCCTGGATCTCTGAAAGATGGGACGCCATCATTTAAGTCATATATCGGCTCCAAGAATAATCGATATAATACACCAGAAGCGGCTGCAAAGAACAGAACTGTTGGAGTTTGGGAGGTGAGTTTTATCGTATTGCATCTTTTTCAATTCATTCTTGAAAATCCTTGTACAGGTTCCAATGGATTGTTGAAAGTCTAGGTGACAAACAGCTGTGTATGCATCTTGCCAAAACGACATATCAGCAATATCTCAGGAACGGCTTAGAGTATTAAGTTGAAACTTTAAGGACATGTTGGACAAGGATGTTGAACTAAGCAAAAAGCGCTTATGTTCATGCTACTGCTAGTCTACTGCTTCTACTAAGGGTAAGGGTATTAAGGTAAAATTTTATGGAAATATCGAGGGTAGATCACGATATAGAGTATTAAGTTGAAACTTTTGGGGCATGTTGTGGACGATGTTGAACTAACCAAAAGAAACTATTACGTACTGTTACTATTATTGCTACTGCTAGTACTGTTACTGCAACTGCTAGTACTGTTACTGCAACTGCTACTTCTACTGAGACTAAGGGCAAAAAAGTAAAATTTTCAGGAAATTTGTTTGGGAATGTTGAACTGAATCAATAGAGACTATATGCATACATGTTGTTAAAAGGGCGTATCAGTAACATCTCGGGGACGGCTTATTTAGTCTAAGCTGTTCTTGACATGTTAATGATGCCTCCTTTTGACAAATTGCATACACATGATCTGTTTTGATTTAGTTCAACCTTCCCCTTAATTTTTTATCTTAATGTCCTTAGCCTTAGTAGTAGTAACGGTCGTAGCAGTAGTAGTAGCAGCAATAGTGTCTTAGCAGTCCTAATAGTAGTAGCAATAGGGGTTGTATGCATATCGTGCCCTTTCGTGCAGCTCGTGCAGCTTTTTGGCTATGTCAATATTCCCTTAGGATGCCCGTGTCAACTTAATACTATAAACTCTTGAGTCCTTTTATGATAATTATGACCTTGGATATTCTAATGCAACAGCTTAATGCACTTACTACATCTGTCATGGCCCAGTCCCTGCTATTGACTATATTCTGCCCTGAAATGACCCTTATCACTGAAACTTTGATCAATAGAATACCGTCTAAGACTGTGGCCCTGGTCTCCGAACTCCAAGATACGAGGGCCGCCCCTCAGCCCCCTGCTATCATAATACCCACCACGAAAATGAATTCTTCTTTTATCTCCTCCACTGTTATTTTGAACATATGCCGCACTAGGTTGACTGTTGGGATTATTCGGGCTCACCAATTTCTCACTGCTTCTTTTTTATCGTGGTTCTTGTTGAGATAGTAGAATCCCATTCCTGGAATGATATGTATTCATTTTTGTTCTCTGCCCTCCATACTAATCTCTACTCTCCTCAAATTCCCTGACTCACGGGCTGCGGCGTCCTATTTTTTTTTTATTTCTTTCATTTTGTCGTTTATTTTATTGTACGCAAATCAATGATTTGCAAGATAAAGTCTCACACCCCTCAGCCTAACGCCTTCATGATCCCATTCTCTCACTTGTATCATAACCTGTATAAGCTTCCCTCAAGCAAGCTTGTTACTAGCTGAATAATCGGGAGCTACAGTAAAGTAATATCTTTGGAAATTCTAAAATGAATTCAGCATCGAAAATTTGAGACCTGTAGATGGTAATCTGATAACAATAGATCGGACGGAAAGTGTAATCGGTCAAAAGGGCGTATCAGCAATTTCTGTAAGGCAATATCTTTGGAATTCTAAAATGAATTCAGCATCGAGAATTTGAGACCTGTAGATGGTAATCTGATCACAATAGATCGGAAACGAAGTGTAATCGGTCAGAAGGGCGTATCAGCAATTTCTTAGGAGCCACTTTGAGCATAAACTTGGCGTTTTCAAGGCATGCTAAAGAGGATCTTGAACTAACTGGTAATCTGATCACAATAGATCGGACGCGAAGTGTAATTGGTCAAAAGGGCGTATCAGTTTTTAGGTAAATCGATTAAACAGGTGCAATGGGATTTGGTAGCTGTATTTGCCATGAAAAATTTCAATCAAAAGCTAGAGACAAGGCACGTCACTGTGTTATTTTTTATGTATGTTGCCAATTTCAATGATTCAATTGATTTTGTTGTATACCTTAAGGTTTTTACATTATAAATTTGGTTCAAGTGGTAGGTAGTAGATCTTCTTCGTAAATTTAAAAAAAAAAAAAAATGTTCCTTCAAGTTCTCTTTAAGCCTAAGATTGTTGTTGAGGATTCAGATATGACCGATACCTCTACCAGCATGTTGATTGCCCGAAACGGAATTTATGGCCATGTGTTTTGTTCTTTTTTCGCAAACCACAACAATGATTATTGTAGACTAAGTTCAACCGTATTGTTTATATCGTAAGATCATCTACTACGTTTATTCAATGCTTTGCGATTCCGTTTCAAACAATGTGTTGCATCTGTTGACTTGCGACAACAACAAGTTTTTTTTAACTGAAAGTAAGGAACGACGTTAAAACTTAAAACGAACAGAAATTATTCCGTATATGAAAGGGCTGTCCCCTCCTCAACGCCTCGCTATTTACGCTAAAGTTTTTCATTGTTTAAAAAAATAGAGTTGTGAGAAAGTCAAACTTTAGCGTAAAGAGCGAGGCGTTGAGGAGGGGACAGCCCCTTTCATATACGGAATAATTTCTTGTTCGTTTTAAGTTTTAACGTCTTTCCTTACTTTCAGTGAAAAAAACTTGTTTTTTTTATTTAATTTTTGAACGTTTTTGAATTAATGCAGGTTTTGATTTTGGCTCACCGTACATGAATAATTAAAAAAAAATGAATATTAATTTTACTTTTATTTGGTTAAATGGCTTTCTCGAAACCTGTTTAATTTTATTTACGAACGTTTTTATTGGTAATAAATATACGTAACTTACGAATTAACTTACGTAACGAACCTCAATATTCTTATATTTTTAATACGTATATTAGAGGGTTCGCCCCCTAGTCAATACCTTGCTCTTTAAGCTAAAGTTCGAATTTCGTTCCAATTCTTTAAAAATGACCCCTTAATCACAAATGTCGTTAATTAGAATAAATAGCTCTTATGAAAGTACTAAATAATCTTTGGCTTAAAGAGCGAGGTATTGACTAGGGATGAACCCAATCATATACGTAATGTTTTCTGTCGTTTTAAGTTTTGATGTTGCTTCTTACTTTCAGATAAAAAACTTGTTTTTTTATATATAATTTCTGATCTTTTTTTAAATAATGCTGGGAAATCCGGCGCCCCCTTCATAGCAATGTCCCATCTCCCATGAAAACTTCCTTCATGGTAAGATTCTTCCACATAACTCCTGACCCACTCCTCCCCCCTACAAAAAATCCCTCGGAAAATATCTGTATACTTCGCAATAACCTATGCTATATGTAAACAATGGGCAAAGTTCGAAACTAGCAGCCCTTCCACTTGGGACTGTGGGGGGTTAAGTCATCCTTAGAGACATAGTTTTTACATTTTTCGAATAGGCTGAACCAAATGGCTATCTCAAAATTTCAATCAAGTGACTTTGGTAAAAAAATGAGCATGTGAGGGGGTCTAGCTGCCCTCTAGTTTTTTGGTCACTTAAAAAGGGCACTAGAACTTTTAATTTCCGTTTGAATGAGCCCTCTCACAATATTCTATGACCACTGGGTCGAAGCGATCACCCCTGAAAAAAAAAACAACGCATCGTGATCTTTCTTCGAGCAAAAAATGCAAATTTCCACCTTTTTTTGCAGATAGGAGCGTGAAACTTCTTTAATAGGGTTCTCTGATAAGCTGAATGTGATGGTGTAATTTTCGTTAAAGTTAATTAAAAATACAAATTTCCACATTTTTGCAGATAGGAGTTTGAAGCTTCTTTAATAATGTTCGTTGATAAGCTGAATCTGATGGTGTGAATTTCGTTAAAGTTAAATAAAAAATTTTGTAATTAAAACAAAATTTTATTGTTAAAAAAAAAAATGAGTTGTGAGAAAGTCAAACTTTAGCGTAAAGAGCGAGGCGTTGAGGAGGGGACATCCCCTTTCATACACGGTATAATTTCTGTTCGTTTTAAGTTTTAACGTCGTTTCTTACTTTCAGTTAAAAAAAACTTGTTTTTTTTTTATTTCATTTGTGAACGTTTTTTTAATTAATGCAGGTTTTGATTTCGTGGCTCACCGTGCATGAATAATTAAAACGAAATTTGCATATTAATTTTACTTTTATTTGGTTAAATGGCTTTCTCGAAACTTGTTGAATTTTATTTACGAACGTTTTTATTAGTAATAAATATACGTAACTTACGTAACTAACTTCTATATTCATATATTTTTAATACGTATATTAAGGGGGTTTGCCCCCTAGTCAATACCTTGCTCTTTAAACTAAAGTTCGAATTTTGTTCCAATTCTTTAAAAATGACCCCTTAATCACAAAGGCCGTTAATTAGAATAAATAGCTCTTATGAACGTACTAAAAAATTTTTGGCTTAAAGAGCGAGGCACTGACTAGGATGTGAACCCAATCATGTAGCTAATATTTTTTTTGTTCGTTTTAAGTTTTGATGTTGCTCCTTACTTTCACTTGAAAAACTTGTTTTTTTTTATATTTAATTTCTGATTTTTTTTTTAATAATGATGGGAAATCCGGTGCCCCCTTCATATAGCAATGTCCCTTCCCCCATGAAAACTTCCTTCATGAAAAGATCCTCCCGTATAACCCCCGACCCACCCCACCCCCCACTACAAGAAAAAATTCCCCCTGAAAACGTCTGTATACTTCCCAATAACCAATACTATATGTTAACATTGGGTAAAGTTCATAACTTTCAGCCCTCCCCCTGGGGACTTCGAGGGATTAAGTCATCCTAAAAGACATAGTTAAAATATTTTCGATCATGCTGAACAAAATGGCTATCTCAAAATTTTGATCGGGTGACTTTGGGAAAAAAATGAGCGTGGGAGGGGGCCTAGTTGCCCTCCATTTTTTTTGTCACTTAAAAAGGGCACTAGAAACTTTTTATTTCCATTCCAATGAGCCCTCCCACGATATTCTAGGACCACTGGGTCGATACGATCACCCCTGAAAAAAAAAAACAAAAAAAAACACACGCATCCGTGATCTTTCTTCTGGCAAAAAATGGAAAATTCCACATTTTTGTAGATAGGAGCTTGAAACCTCTACAGTAGGGTTCTCTGATACGCTGAATATGATGGTGTGATTTTCATTAAGGTTTGATAACTTTTAGGGGTCTTTCTCCCTTTTTTTGAAAATCAGCCAAATTTTCTCAGGCGCGTAACTTTTGATAGGTAAGATTAAACTGGATGAAACTTATATATTTAAAATCAGAATTAAAATCTGATTCTTTTGATGTATCTATTGGTATCAAAGTTATGTTTTTTAGAGTTTCGGTTACCATTGAGCCGGGTCGCTCCTTACTTACAGTTCGTTACCACGAACTGTTTGATTTACTGAACTTAGTAATTTAATTACATTGAATGATCCGTGAATTAATTGTTCAGCAAGAGGAAATAATGTATTAGTAATCCTATTCTCTTTTACTTTTATATTTAATAAATCTTGTTTTTACAGGCTATTCACTTTTTCAATGCTCCTGCAAACATGGATGAGGGAAAAATCCGCGATCTGTTTGCCAGCGCTGGGGCGCCTGAACCTGAAAGTGTAATTGTTCTCAAATCAAAAAGTAAGTATATAGTAAACCAAAAGTTCCGCAAAACTCGTGCAGTTTTGAGCGCACGTGCTGGAATGTGGGTTCTCTTTTTCGGTTTGATATTTAGTTACTTCCTACTAATTCCCATGTTAGATGTTATCATTCACGTGTATTAACCTTTATGGAAAGCTAATGTAATTGACATGTTAGATAAATATATAGAGCAGATCACTGTCGGCACGATTAGCAGCGCTGATGTTTCTTTTATCTCTACGCTAGTGACGTTGCCGAGAAAGAGCTTTAAGTGAGTAATTCAAGTCAAGAAATCGTCAGATCATGCCACCTAGTCAATCCGTTTGTCATCAAGTTTTTATGAAACTGGATCGTCAAATTATTTCTCTGACGTGTTTGCAAGTTTAAGCGTTCACAAGAAAATTTTCCGCAAGTCCCAAAATGCTGGGTTTTTGTTTTTGGCACAAAATGTTAACATTTTGACAGTTGTTAAATAGTACACCTTTGCCTTTCTTTGGATTTAAATAGATTTTTGAATGATTTATGCTAGCTATTTGAGTCTAATGGTATGGCTAGTATAATAAAATGTTTAAATAAGTTATTCTGAATCGTGGAAAACATCACAACCTGTAATTCTAAAACTAAATTTATTTGCGATGCAGTTCGTATTTTAGCAAAAACAAAATTTATTTCAAAGCAAAATAAATCGGATGAGAAAGTTAATAAGGATAAGAGATTATATTAATCTGTAAATTTTACCTGTAAACAGATAGAAGATATTAACTTACCTGAAATCTTAAACCAACGGGAAGTGAAGCAGGCCCTTCCTATTATTTTGAATTATTATGATAGTCCAATTGTAACATATAAATTCTCAAAAACGATAGAGCAAATGATTTTCACTATGATTTAATTCTTAAAAATTTTTTAAAGGACAGTAATTGGAAATCTGCTTGTGTTTGCAAGCAATTTTTTCTATTTGTAAATTCAGCTTACCAACCTGATATAACTGGGGACTTTTTAATAATAAAGCAGCAGGATATTCAAAATATAATGAACATGGGGGCTAACTTTCGTCTTTCCCATCATTTAAAGCCATCAAATATTCTTAGTGGCTTAGAAAATTATTTAAATTTATTTATTGGTAAGTGGGGCAAGAAAGAACAAATATATTAAAAAGAGTTTTCAAAAATTGGAGGAATTTGATAATGACTAGAGCGTGAAATAATATATATATACTAGTTCACATATCCTTAAAAAACATTCAATAGTTTATAATGCTAATATAAAACAGGCAATCGCTAATCTACAGAATGAACTTGTAATTGTACCAGTAAAAATATTGCCATAATTTGTCAGAGACTATTGTGATATTTTTTTTTTTTTTTTTTTTTTTTTTTTTTTTTTTTTTTTTTTTTTTTTTTTTTTTTTTTTTATCAGGGAGTTACTTACAACAAGTACATATGAAAGGCTCATGTAGAGGATAATAGTTTAATTGAAAATGTAAAGGAAATACTTTTAAAAAAAATATTAGAATTCATGACAATGATAAAAAATTCTCTTTCTTATATTGGATGATAAAGTTTCATAAAAATCCCTCTAAACCACGCTTTATCGCTGGGGCAGCTATGTATCCAACTAGAATAGTGGCTACTGACCTGCCTTTAATTTTACCGGAAATTAGAAATAAATCTAAGGCCTGTTGTTCTGGAATTGAAAATTTGTTCTCATTTTAATCCATACTGGAGTGTTAATAATTAATTACAGGTGATAAACCCTTCGGCAGAAGTATTAGCTAAAAAAGTGGATTCATTTGGTTTTACTATACTCTATACAAGTCTATCCTTTAAGTTAGTATTCAAGAATTTAAAAACTGTTGTTAAAAAATCTTTCCTTTCATCTAATATGATTAAAAAAAATAGATATTTATAATAAAAAAGCCAGGTGCACAAGTTTCTTTAATAATACTGTTAGTTCAAGGTGTTATGGCTTGGACGTGATGTTTGATTTACTCGAGTTTGTTATATTTCATACTTTTATAAGATTTAACCCTAATTTGTATAAGCAAGTTATAGGAATTCCTTTGGGTGCTAATGGCAGTCTATTTATAGCGGACTTGTTTTTGAGCCAACTAGAATATAAGTACATGATAAGTAAAGATAACCCAAATAATGTAAAGAATTCTCTTTCAAATAATAAAAGATATTTGGATAATTTTTTGGTAATAAATTGCGTGGAGTTTATTAAGATTTCGATGAATATTTACCCTTCCGAGTTAGTTCTGAAACCTAGTCATGGGACAGGTCAACACATACCTCTTTTTAGATTTAAATATTATTATTTCTGACAATAATAAATTAGTTTTTAAAATATATAATAAAACGGATGATTTCGATTTTGGAGTGATTAATTTCCCGTTCAACATCACTTACTCTGCCTTTTACCCACAGTTATTTAGTTATGCAAGAATTTGCAGTAATTATACGGATTTTAAAAATAGATGTCAAGTTCTGCAAATAAAATAACTTGGCAATTCAAAAAATATAGTTTTCAGTATAATGAACTTTTAGGTAAATATGCAAAAAGTTATCAAGAAATATTGAAGGATATTTTAATGTAATTCTTCTTTTTTATTATTGGTTCCAGAAACCAATTAAGTAGTTTATTTTCCAATCCATGGTAAGATTTTATTTGGATGTTTGTGAGTATTGAATGAATGAATGAACCTATTCTGGGAATCGTGTTCATTTTCTATGATGAAGAGAATCGGGAACTGTACGGGAGTTTAGTGTACCAAAATTGAAAGTGCAAATAAACGAGGTGGCAGAAAAGGGAGGATACATTTCTGGTTTGTGAAATGTGGGATTGTTTTAGTTTAGTTTTCAGCTTCAGTTGTTTACTAGATTCGAACATGGATAGTTCTGATCTCATTTTTTATGTATTTTTTTTTATAATTTCACTAACTGGCATGCATTTTCCAAGCGTCACTGAGTACAGGGATACGATAAAGAGCTTATGCTAGGCGCGCAAGTTTGCCTGGGTAAGGAATTTAATGAGCCGAAATTCATATAGGCAGGTGTGTATTCCTCTGATGAGCCCTGTTGGGAGGTGATCACTTGAGAATATTTCATTAGATTTTGGGTGCTTTGCTTGTAATGTTACGATGGCTTAGATTTACTAATGACAATTAGTTTTCTAGCCTAACTATTTCTCTTTTGATAGGTGAACGAAGCTCCACCGGTATGATCACTATGAAATCTGGTACAGATGCTCTGGGAGCTATCGCTCTTGTTAATCATACTCCAATAGAATCTGACGGTAAGTAAGACGTAATTTTACTTTTAACGCCAATTACTTGTTATTCCTTTTTTTCCAGATACAAAATGCAAAACCGTATGTAGCTCCTTTTTCAGTCTGAAATTACTTTTTGGAAATTGGATTTGCTAGAATTCATGCTGAATTCGACATGGCAACCGATCCCTGGATGCATTCCTTTGTTGTATTCCTGCTCACAGCTCTGGGTTAGAAATTATCCATAAGAGATAGTAAAATAAGCTGATCAAGCTGACAATGTGCTTTTGACAGTGATTTTTCGGGGAGGCAAAAATAAGAAAGAAAAGGCATCGGCACTTGACATTATTGTCGTAATATATAATTCTTCAACATCTTTACAATTTGTAGGGAAAACTTAGTTCCTAAAGTGTCTGTCATATATTATATATATATATATATATATATATATATATATATATATATATATATATATATATATATATATATATATATATATATATATATATATATATATATATATATATTCTATTAATTCTGTTTTACTTTTTATTTTTTTAAGTAACCTTTTTCACATATTCAACTCTCTTCGTTTTCAAATCTAGTATATATCATTTCATATAGTTATGAAAGAGGAGAAAGGGTGAATCATTAACTTTTGTAACGCTGGTATTGTGGCCATTTTGAAATTCTCTTAAAAAGACTAATGGATGTCGTGAGACTACGATCAGAATTTTCTGCTCTTATAGCTCCATTCTACAAACGCTTGAAGCAAGACCTATGAGATAGCTTACTTTGCTTTATGCTCGATCACTACCTAGGAGATAGATTACAGTGTTCTAAACCAAGATAATCTCATTAAATTCCAGTGTTAATAAATGAGATTAAAGGAGAAATGTCTATAATACAGAAAAATAACCATAACTAAGCTCTCTTTGAAAGGTAAAAAAAAAATAATGGGATTTCTAGATAATCGGATTCTTGCCATAAATCAGCCAGCCATTTATCAGCCTCAGTTAAGTTCCCGCCACTTTTAACCTTAAATTTTGAGTGTCTTTTTTTTTTTTTATTATTTTTATGTACAGTCGCTGGAAGCCTTACACAAGACCTTGTACCGTTGGCTAGATGTGAAATTTATTGCTTCCATATATGCTTCTTTAATGCACATCAGTTGTTACTTGATGCTGCTTTGACATTTTTACATTAAAAAAAGGATTTGCTAGATGAAATGTTTTGATTTGGGTTAATTGCAGATACTTAATCAGTATACAAAATGTGCACGTGCAAACTCTTCATCCTGTGAAATTAAACTTGAAAGCTCATGTGCTTACACAAGCATTAGCTGCTATTGAGATTGCTAAAGGATTATCTAATTTATTTCTAAACAATAATGTCGACTCTTCTTCTAGCATGCTTGTTCAATGCAGTGAGCCTGTCAGGTATAACTCCTGAGTGGGCGATATAACCCAACGCACAAACAAGTTTCCAGTAAATGATACAATCTAATACCGTAACGCATCACGAATAAAAACCTGTTTTTCTAGTGTTTTGTTTTTATCCGTCTTTTTTCTTTTTTACGTTAATATCTTATGTCAATTTTCCCTTTTACCGTCTCATTTTTCTTTATTTCCTTTCTTTCTATCTTTCGACTTTCCTCCTTTAAGCCTAAGTCTATAATTTTTCTTGTCTTGAAGCCTAATAGTAAATTACATAAATAAAACTTATTTCAGGAATAGTTGCATACATCTTCCATGTTATAAGCCAGCTATTGTTATGAAAAGGTTTGAAATCACACAGGAAAGGAAATTTAAAACAAAAGCAACGGCGGTTTTGACCATGTTTTACAAATATACCAAATTGTTATATTTTATAATTTATTTTAGTTTGGAGTTAATTCTAAAGTACAAATAAGCATGAATTGATTCATATTCTTAGGTACACATCATGGGGTTTGAACCGTAGGGCAGGGGGGGGGGAGAGGATTCATAAGACTTAGGAGAGGGAGAGAAATGTGACATTCAGAACAATCTCGGGGGTGTCACACCGCCCTCTCCCTAGGTTGCTCATATTATGACGTGTATCTTTTTTTGTTTTTAGATTATATGTACTTAAAATGTTTGCACTATTTTAAATGTATGTTCAGTGTTCTATATTATTCTAAGCTCTTAACTTTTCAAAAAGTTAAATGTTAAGACAAAAAATGCTATTGGCAATATTAGTCTACTTCCTTTGCCTATGGCTCATTTGAGCAACGCTCATTGAAAAAAAAACTTGGCAACCTAGCTAGTTTATGTGAGCTGATTAGCTGTAATGAGGGAAGTATCGACAAGAAAAGGTTTCACGCAGATCCAAAGATTTTTTCTAATACTTGACAAAAAATCTTGCATGCCAAACGATTTGACGAGGTATCGAACCATTTTGAGTCGGTAGGGCTATTTGAGCAGAAAGTTTTGATTAAGAACCCTAAGAGAATGATTTGGAGTAGGTGATATAAAACTATAAATTAACATGTGAAATACTTGTATGGGAAGAACATTCAAAAGAATCAAATTAACCGATTTTCTTAGTTCCAGGAAAATTTCCATTTGTTTTCAAGATGTGTTTTGCTGCTAGTAAGGACACCCTAAATCAAAGGAGGAAATCGATATGGAATGAATAATGCTAGTGTTTCGACCTCCATTGCTTATTTAAAAGCTGAAGGTTTTTTCTATTTGCAGTAGGGTAGATGAATCAGTGGCAGAGATTAGATTTGTGTGACTTTCTTATATGGACGGCATGGAAGACTAAGACGTCTCTGCTGCTATTTTTTCTTTCTGACAAATTTGTATTTCATGTCACTGTGCTTAGATTTTATGACAAAGCAGTTTTATACATTATTTGTTTCATTAAAATGTATGCATAGATTATTTTAATTCTCTGAAGTAGGCCTTCGGTGATATATATATATATATATATATATTATATATATATATATATATATATATATATATATATATATATATATAACTTTTCAAAAGTTTAGACGTTTTTTAAAATGTTGCTATTGGCAATATTTAATTGACTTCCTTTGCCTATGGCTTATTGCATGCAATGTTCATTGAAAACAACATGGCAACCTAACTCGTTTAGGCGACCTCATTAATTGTAATGATGTAAGTATCGTCAAAAAAGGGTTTCAAGCAGTTCCAAAGACTTATCGATTATTCTTCTACCCGTTTACGAAACCTTATGTGCTGCATAATTTGGTAAGGAATCGATGCATTTCAAGTCGGTAGAGCCATTTGAGCAGGGAATTTTGGAAAAGAACCCAAAACGAATGATTTAGAATAGCTGATGGTAAAACTATAAATTTGAACAAACGTGAAGTAATTGTATAAAAAGAATATGTAAAAGAACGAAATTAATGGATTTTCTTAGTTCCAAGATGGAATCCATTTGTTTTCTACGTGTCTTTTGCTGCTAGTAAGGGACGCCCTAAATCAAAGGAGGAAATCGATAATGAATGAATAAAGCCAATGTTTTGACCTCTAATGTCTTTTAAAGCTGAAAGTTTTTTCATTTGAAGTAGGTGTGGCAGCTTTTACCACAGCAACCAGTAATTAGAACCCAAGTCCTAGAATTGGCCTCAGTCAGGAAACCTTTTCGCTATCTAAATTCACAAAGTGCAAAGATTTTCAAACACAGATGTTTTATTCTTAAAAGTTCAGGAAAGGTCTGAGAGTTTCACACAAAAACAACCTATTCCTGAGTCTTCTGTTAGAAAGGAGCCAACTGGGAGAAAAAGAAAAATCGAAGAACATGGAACTTAGTGCAAAGTACTTGGAGAACAAAATGGAAGCTAAAGATGCTCCCATGGCAGCATCTGGGGATCAATATCATTTATTTTTTAAATCTTTTCTGCACTATATAAAGCGTGTGCCAACTGAGAAAAAGCTGGATTTACAAATAGACATTATGATCTGTTTTAAAATATATACCAGTTAACTATAAATTGATTAGAAGTATGTTCTTTTCATAGTTTTTTTCTTGACACTCATTCTAGGATTATAGTTAGTTGCAGTAGCATCGTTGAGGGCCAAGGGGGGCAGTCCACCCCCTCCAACCCAAAAATTTGAAAAAAAAACACTTTAATTTATTAAGTGTATTTGGAAAACCATTGCTCATTTTAAGTGTAAAATTTGCTCTTTATTTTGAGCAGAAAATTTTTGTTTAATTAATCCATGCTCATTTTTAACATAAGGAAAACGAGAAAAATGGCGGTCCAGGACACTTCATAACATGTTCCACAAAAATGAGAGCCTAGTTTTAATGGCAAAATTGAAAATTGTTTTATGCTTCCTGTTTCGCAAAGTCCAAGTCCTTCACCTCTAATTCCTGCACTATTAATTTTTTCAAGTAGGATTCTGATATCTATCGTGTCAAATGCCTTCTTTATATCAAAAAAAAGACTAGAAACATTGATTTCTATCATTTAGAGAACCAATAATGCTTCGTAAAAGTGCAGCAATAGCTTATGTGAATGACTAGACCTAAAGCCAAATTGACTCTTAGAGAAAAAATAAGTTTGTCAAAACTTAAAACAGTTCATTTTTTAATTAGTATTTCTTATACCTTAGAAAAAGGAAAAGAATAGCTATTGCGGGTAATTATTTGGGTCTGTATTATCTCCTCTCTTTTTTAATATTGGATGGACTCGGGCAATTTTCCATACTTCTGAGGATATCCCAAGTAATAGGGGATATACATAGTAATATGTATTAAAATTATAAAGCAAATGGAATAGAAATTACACTAACGAAATTTTTAAAAACATTTGTAGATAATTCGTCTAAACCTAAGCAATTTCTACTCTTTAACTTCATTATTACACTCTGAAGTTCATTAAGAGTATCAGGAGCAATAAACATTCAAGAATTTTGAGATGGTGGAAGATATTTTTTTTATATAAATGAGGTGGACATTCTGGAGAATCAAGTGCAATATGTGAGCTAACGTTGCCAAAATAGTGACAGATATGTTCAGCAGTACTACTTTTTTCTTTCAGTTCAGCCCTACTTTCATTTATAATCAATTCTGGGTGTGTTGTTTCATTTTTAGTTGCATTTTACCTTTTATTCAATTCCAAGTAATTTGAGGTGAGATCGATTTCTTAAATGAATTTTGTTATATATTTTTTCAGTTATCTTGGAAATGTTAGTTAGCAATTTTTATCGGTTTCAAGCGCTCTATATCATGATCTAAAGGGTAACTCACTCTTTTTTCTTATAGAGTTGATTTTTTTTCATGAATAGATTTTAATAGTGAGGTGCTTATCCATTTTTTTCGGTCAAGGTCTTTCGCGATGCAAAGTTTTTTATAAGCATAGCTAAGATCCAACGTTTTGTTTAAAACCTTATAAAATGCATCTAAAGTTAAAACTGATTTGTTTTGAGGAAAATTTCCTATAGAAAATACTAAAAAAGAGCCCTTAACAACAGCTCTCTTTTAACAGCACTTTAAAAAAAGAAATTGCTTTTGGTTAGAACAGAATTTACTGTTACGTTGAAAGGCCCACGTTTTTTCCCTACAGAATGTAGATGTGGCTATAACAGGTTCTGAACTTCGTTCCAGACGAGGTATTAACTGTATTCATAAATTTTATACCCACGACCAATTATAACAGAACCCCCTTGCAACTGAACAATATGGCTCTTTACTTTTACCTGAAAAAAGTCTTTTTCGGCTTTTTTTTCGTTAAGAAAAAGTTCGGTTGAAATTTGACTGAATCCGTATCTGCCATCTCTATGATTGATATGATCATTTGTTTTAATTTCTACGTTTTCTGGGTTTAATTTATTCTTCGATAATTATTGCTCGCTGTTTTGATTTTGACTTGCTATAGGACTTTATTTTCTGCTGGTTTTGGATCCAATATGGCTCTGCTTTTATCTGAAAAAAATCTTTGTCGAATTTTTTCCATTAATAAGAAAGTTCGGTGCGAATGGTCATTGGCTTTTTCACCATTGAATTTCGTAAATTATAAACAAATTTTCTTTTTTTCAGAGGAAAAAAAATTATTTTCAATATATTCAAGGGCTAGGGAACTACAGTTGTGGTTTCCAATAAATTTGAGAAACGCATTATGAGTCATTGATTAGGGTTCATGGATTTTGATTTCCCCTCGAAAGGGGTGCGCCGATCCCGGAAGTACTGCAATACCGGGCCAACGCGTGAAGGGAGCGGAGCAAACCCCGACATCCCTCCGGTTTCCGAAAATCAGTTTAATATTCTGGGCCCCATGTAGGGACCGTATCAGATATTAAGCTGATAAGAACAGATGCTACACTTTGATCTTAGCCAAAAGGCCGAGAAGCGATAATTCAACAAGGATTATCAAAGACTATATAAGATTACGAGTAAGAAAGTTTGTCACAAATTTAATTTCGGTTGCAATACACAAATGACATTCAATTAACTTATCACTTTGTCTTTAGATTTTTATAAACAGTATAAACATTTCCCATAATATCAAAGTTTATCGCAAATTTTCATGGTAAACGGAAAATTTGCAAATCAAGACTTGGATTGTGAAAAAAATTGTCATTCAAAAAGCCAAAATCAGACAAAGATAAAAAAAAAAAAAAAAAAAAAAAAAAAAAAAAAAAAAAAAAAAAAAAAAAAAAAAAAACGCATAAGAAAATTAAATAATTTGAAATAGTGTATTTTGATTTAGCTCAATTTCCCATTGAACATGTCCTGACAATTTCAACGTAGTACCCTTAGCCGTTCCTCAGGTATCGCCCTTTTGACAAAACTGAAAGCATGAAGTGTCTCTTGTTTAGTTTAAAATCCCTGCAAAAAATACCCTGAAGTTCTGTATTAACTTCTAATTTTAATTTTAAATTTTTATATTAAAAATTTCTTTAACGTTACACGTTGGCAAAGCCACGAACATCTTAACGTAGAAAAAAAACATTTTCATGAAAAATAAGATTGCATCGATTTGTGACATCAGCAGTAGATTTTATTTTCAAGGATTTTATATTTGTTGGAAAAAAATAAAAATAAAAAATTATTCAGCCTCCAAACGATTTCTTCGGCATTGATTTCACCTTTACGCATAACCAACTGCACTAGGAGGCGTTGAATTTTGTTTTGAATTTTATGGTAATTAGTAAGCTATATTAAACTTGTTGATTTTAAAGTTTTATGTACCAAAGGAGTTACAACATTTAGGTGATTAGTTTTGCTTACTGTTTTTCACGGTTTAACACTATCCTACGAAATTTGTTGACTATAAGCAATGATTTGGGACAATCCAAATAAAAAAGGATTACATACTTAGTTACATGACTTGCTAAATAATGCTATTTATTTAATAAAAATTTCTGTCATTTATATAATAACAATTTCCGACAGTTTTTATTTCACATATTTTTTTTCATTGGTTAAGAAAAGATAATTTTAGGTCTTTTCCGTTTCTCTCTATAAGGATTTTAAATTTAGGCTTTCTATTTATATGTTTGACAAAATTTTGCAACAATTTTTTAACAAAAGTTGTACTATAATGCTTTCGATTGATGGGTAGGGGGAGAAATATCCAAATGTAAATAAGTTGAAAATCTGCATAATCTTTTGGTTTCTATAGGGTTGAAGGGATTCCAGCCCCTGTTATGTTACAACCTTGAGTATAGACAAATGTGACGCAACTATTAACCCCCACATACCCTGAAAGTTTCAACTTAACTTCCTTAACTTTTCCGTAAACATCACATATACACCCTTTTGACAACATTGGATGCAGATAGTGTATTTTGATTTAGTTCAATTTCCAACGTAAAAGCCATTTACGTTGATATATCCTACTTGACAATAATGCAAGTTATGTTGTGATATTATTAAATTTGCTCAAAACATAGACACACAAACTGGATTCAAAATGAGCCGAGCAAACATTACAAGAAAAATGTCCTCTCTTCCCCAAAAACACCACTGGTGACGATCAATGGTGCCGAGCAAATACTTCATCATTTCCTTCCAATCTCGTACAGGCCCATGGGCCACTCAGAAAGTCTACTCCCTCTGGAGAAAAATAAATTTCTGTAAAATTTAGGACGGTTCTGCAGCAAAGCCTATTATAGAAACAAGGGTCAGCCCTGACCACACCAATTCCTTGTACCAAAATATCTTACAGAATGCACTTTAATCATCAACTAAATGAATTCATTCTTCATTGAAAGATTCTAAAATATGGACCAAGGAATCAATAGTTAAGCTGTCAGAATGCCATACTTCAGACTCCCCGAATTTATCACCGAAGATACAACTCTGAGATGGTAAATCACAGGGTTTTTGTGTTATTTGCATTTAGGCTCCAGGCACCTCCTTCCTCACTGACCGTTTTCCCTTGATTCTCATTCTCCCTTCCCATGGAGAATTGCCTCTTGATTCTCTTTTCCCTTCAATCAGAGCCTTGTCTTTTGAATCGCGTTCTCCCGCCAGACAGAGTATTGTGTCTAGAAACAATATAAGGAACCAAAGAGACTAAATCTTTGATAGTATTAGGCTAGAAACCCATGGAATCCCCAAATGAAAGGATTTGCCCCTATAAGATCTCGAAACTCCTCATTTTAGAGGAACCTCCTAAACTGGAATGGAAAGAGGATAATTTCTTAAGCCACATTGGCCTGACATAACATAAAGAAAGAAAAACGAGCAAAATGGGGTTTTTAAAGGCCAAATGAAAATACTGAAAAAAAACAACAAATCGAATATTTCGAGGGGACAAACGCCTCTCTTCTTCAGCGCGATACGAAAAAATATAATGAATGCGAGTGCCGAAGAACGAGCCAACAAATAAAACGCGGAAAGTCAATGTGAATGTGAAAAAAAAACAAAGAAAAAAAAAAAACAAAAATTAAAAGATGAACAAAAATCAATAAAAGCCAAAAACTGTAGGAATTGAAACAAAATACCTAACAACAATAGAAGCGAGTCATTCACCAATGTCCGGGATTTGCAGAGAAATTGAAAATTGAACCGCCCTCAACGGATGCTAGCGAATAATTCACATTGACTTTCCGCGTTTTTATTTTTTTGGTTTGTTCTTCGGCCACTCGCATTGATTATATTTTTTCGTTTCGCTTTGTTGTGTTTTTTCAGTATTTTCATTTGGCCTTTAAAAACCCATTTTCGCTCGTTTTTCTTTCTTTATGGAATGGAAATACTGTTCCTAGACGAAGGAGGAATGAGGGCCCTAAGAGAATGGGGACTCAAGAGCACCTAGGACTTGGCTCGTTATTGCACCGAGCCAAGAGTGCCTTCGAGCATTCCTTACCCGCTTAAAATTAGCTTCGCCGGATGTAATCTGCAAAAGATAACAACAAATGCTTAGCCGGTAACTTATCAACTGAAAAGCTGTATGCAACTAGGCGAATAACAACACTAATCATGTCTACTTTACTATAAACATAGCTTATTTAGAAACCCCTGGAAGGTGTGCCACATTTCACAATTACTGTCCCTTTTTGCTATCTGCCCATAATTTCACAATTTGTTTTTCATTTTTGAAAAGATTGAATTTTTGTTCATGTATGACTTCAATTATCCTGCATTTTCCAGGTTACTTGTCTGACCACTAATCAAAACCGTTTCCTCAGGTAGTAATTCTACTAACCTCTCATGTCATTTACGTTTCGTCAAAGGCTAAGGTTAAGTAATCGGGCTTGTCAGATAAGTAATCTTGGAACATTAGAACATACTACAAGAGCATAGGCTAGCTTGCCTTTCGGAATTCAAAAATTTGTTAAGACTCAACAAGTGCCCCTCCCCACGGTAATCTTCAGTAAAAGGCCAAAGATTAACTCGATATGAGGAGAGGCCAGAGCTATGAAAATTGCTAGAGTTGACTTGAGTATATAACAATAAAATCCTTATCGGTTTTTTAACAAGGTTCGAAAGCTATAAGGAAGTCAATGTTCAATCAAGTAAATACGGGCAAAAAAATCACATGATGAGGAAAACATATTCAATGAGCAGCAACTCATGGGCAACTTTAATGACATGGTACAAAACCTACATCCGCAGAAATAACATAAATATTCAGTAATCAGGCTCAAAAGTAATTGTAATGTAACTGAGTGGTGGATCACAATGGCTGTAGCCAAAGGCCCCCCTATTTAAATATTCCAAGAACCTTGGCGGTAGTGAAGGAATATTTAGTTTGATATGTTGCCAACGCAATTGACTTGATGAAATGTGTGGGACCAAGGGCATTTCACTTTTAAGACTAGCCTTTGTGACTTTATTTAAATTTCAGCAATTTGATTCGATTCCCAGTTCAATTTAAAAATCAGTATTTAATAATTACAGAGTATTTTCAAAAACAAAATGCATCAGCAATCTATGTATATATATATATATATATATATATATATATATATATATATATATATATATATATATATATATATATATATATATATATATATATATATATATATATATATATATATATATATATATATATATATATATCTTGGCTCGGTGCAATAGCGAGCCAAGTCCTAGGTGCTCTTGAGTCCCCATTCTCTTAGGGCCCTCATTCCTCCTTCGTCTAGGAACAGTATTTCCATTCCATAAAGAAAGAAAAACGAGCAAAAATGGGGTTTTTAAAGGCAAAATGAAAATACTGAAAAAACACAACAAAGCGAAACGAAAAAATATAATCAATGCGAGTGGCCGAAGAACAAACCAAAATATAAAACGCGGAAAGTCAATGTGAATTATTCGCTAGTATCCGTCGATGGCGGTTCAATTTTCAATTTCTCTGCAAATCCCGGACATTGGTGAAATCCCGGATATATATATATATATATATATATATATATATATATATATATATATATATATATATATATATATATATATATATATATATATATATATATATATATATATATATATATATATATATATATATATATATATATATATATATATATATATAATATATATATATATATATATATATATATATATATATATATATATATTATATAATATATATATATATATATATATATATATATATATTATATATATATATATATATATATATATATATATATATATACTATATATATAATGTTACATTTCTACTTACTTTTAATTTCTCTCAGCAGGCACCTTTTTACTCAATAAAAAATTTTCAAACTGAGGAAATTCAACTAATCACCTTGGGTGGTTGGCTTTTGTTTTGATTCCAATAGATTCCCAATCATCACAAATCCAAGTGTCATTATAGCTTCATTTTTAGTTGGTAAGATTTGATACACAAAAAGCTGATTTTTTCGACCTTTAGACGCCGGAAGTGAAGTGTTTGTTTATGAAAATAGGTGACTGCTTGTCTATCTCTGAGACAGACAAGCGAAATTGTAAATTGTAAAACAGACAAGCAAAAAATTGTAAATTGTAGTAGTAATCAACCTTATACTTTGCGTGCGCCCCTGTACCAAACAGGTTTCTGGTGGGTACGATCTGGTTTGTTGGGTACAATCTGGTTTGGTGGGTATAATCTGGTTTGGTGGGTATAATCTGGTTTGGTTGGTACAGTCTGGTTTGGTGGGTATAGTCTGGTTTGATGGGTATAGTCTGGTTTTTCAAAGAGAGTGACTATCCCCATGCATATAGGTAATACTTCTACAGGGCATTATGACAAGTTTCTGGGTCAACTCTAGTTTGAGGGTCGATAAAGTGAAATTATGTCACTATCCTAGTTTTTCTAAACCAGAATTGCCTATAACTTAATATATTCAAATATTTTTTGATAACTTGATAGGTGATTTGAATAAAAGGAATTCAAATATTTTGCCTATGAAATAGAAGCTAACTCAATTTGCGAAAAGTTATTCCATTTGCCCAACTCTGATCTGATTGAATTGTCGCCCGACAATGAGATGTAATCACTGCTAAGTCTTTTGTTATTGCGAGAGGATTACCCAATTTACTTCTTAGTGTTAACTGACAGAGTTCAAATACGAACATTTTGAAAAGCAGACAAAAAATGGACACTATAATCAGAATTATTTGATTAACATTTAAAAAGGGGTAATGAGATATGTGATCTGTATAATACACAAGTGATGTTTGATAAGTATTGTCAATTTAAAATAGGATCTAACGTTCCCTTCGTTCCCCCATTTCTGAGGGCAGGGAGGGAGGGGTCATTTTGGAGGGAAAACATCTGCATCAAGGGGAAGGCTCAGAGGCCCTTCGTTCCAACATTTTAGAGGGCAAGGGAGGGGGAGAAGGTGATAGTATTCCGATACAGTAATTCAAATAATAGAATTGACGCTCCTAGTGGAAACTCGTAAAACCCTTCCCCCTCCCCGCGCTAGGATTATTGCCTGGCTGTGACAATGGATATTATCTCTAAATACAGAGAATTAAGGTGATAGTATTCCGATACAATAAGTCAAGTATAATAGAATTTATGCTCCTAGTGGAAGCTCGTAAAACCCTTCCCCCTCCCCGCGCTAGGATTATTGCCTAGCTGTGACAATGGATATTACCTCTAAATACAGAGAATTAAGGTGATAGTATTCCGATACAATAAGTCAAGTATAATAGAATTTATGCTCCTAGTGGAAACCCGTAAAAACACTTCCCCCTCTTCGCGCTAGGGTTATTGCCTGGCTGTGACAATGGATATTACCTCTAAATACAGAGAATTAAGGTGATAGTATTCCGATACAATAAGTCAAGTATAATAGAATTGATGCTCCTAATGGAAACTCGTAAAACCCTTCCCCCTCCCTCGTGCTAGGGTTATTGCCTGGCTGTGACAATGGATATTATCTCTAAATACAGAGAATTAAGGTGATAGTATTCCGATACAATAAGTCAAGTATAATAGAATTTATGCTCCTAGTGGAAGCTCTCTCAAAAACCCTTCCCCCTCCTTGTGCTAGGGTTATTGCCTGGCTGTGACAATGGATATTACCTCTAAATACAGAGAATTAAGGTGATAGTATTCCGATACAATAAGTCAAGTATAATAGAATTGATGCTCCTAGTGGAAACTCGTAAAACCCTTCCCCCTCCTCGTGCTAGGGTTATTGCCTGGCTGTGACAATGGATATTATCTCTAAATACAGAGAATTAAGGTGATAGTATTCCGACACAATAAGTCAAGTATAATAGAATTTATGCTCCTAGTGGAAGCTCGTAAAACCCTTCCCCCTCCCCGCGCTAGGATTATTGCCTAGCTGTGACAATGGATATTACCTCTAAATACAGAGAATTAAGGTGATAGTATTCCGATACAATAAGTCAAGTATAATAGAATTTATGCTCCTAGTGGAAACTCGTAAAACCCTTCCCCCTCCTCATGCTAGGGTTATTGCCTGGCTGTGACAATGGATATTACCTCTAAATACAGAGAATTAAGGTGATAGTTTTCCGATACAATAAGTCAAGTATAATAGAATTGATGCTCCTAGTGAAAACTCTTAAAACCCTTCCCCCTCCTCCTGCTAGGGTTATTGCCTGGCTGTGACAATGGATATTATCTCTAAATACAGAGAATTAAGGTGATAGTATTCCGATACAATAAGTCAAGTACAATAGAATTTATGCTCCTAGTGGAAGCTCGTAAAACCCTTCCCCCTCCCCGCGCTAGGATTATTGCCTAGCTGTGACAATGGATATTACCTCTAAATACAGAGAATTAAGGTGATAGTATTCCGATACAATAATTCAAGCATAATAGAATTGACGCTCCTAGTGGAAACTCGTAAAACCCTTCCCCCTCCCCGCGCTAGGATTATTGCCTGGCTGTGACAATGGATATTATCTCTAAATACAGAGAATTAAGGTGATAGTATTCCGATACAATAAGTCAAGTATAATAGAATTTATGCTCCTAGTGGAAGCTCGTAGAACCCTTCCCCCTCCCCACGCTAGGATTATTGCCTAGCTGTGACAATGGATATTCCCTCTAAATACAGAGAATTAAGGTGATAGTATTCCGATACAATAAGTCAAGTATAATAGAATTTATGCTCCTAGTGGAAACTCGTAAAACCCTTCCCCCTCCCCGCGCTAGGATTATTGCCTGGCTGTGACAATGGATATTACCTCTAAATACAGAGAATTAAGGTGATAGTATTCCGATACAATAAGTCAAGTATAATAGAATTGATGCTCCTAGTGGAAGCTCGTAAAACCCTTCCCCCTCCCCGCGCTAGGATTATTGCCTAGCTGTGACAATGGATATTACCTCTAAATACAAAGAATTAAGGTGATAGTATTCCGATACAATAAGTCAAGTATGATAGAATTTATGCTCCTAGTGGAAGCTCGTAAAACCCTTCCCCTCTCCCGCACTAGGATTATTGCCTAGCTGTGACAATGGATATTACCTCTAAATACAGAGAATTAAGGTGATAGTATTCCGATACAATAAGTCAAGTATAATAGAATTGATGCTCCTAGTGGAAGCTCGTAAAACCCTTCCCCCTCCCCGCGCTAGGATTATTGCCTAGCTATGACAATGGATATTACCTCTAAATACAGAGAATTAAGGTGATAGTATTCCGATACAATAAGTCAAGTATAATAGAATTGATGCTCCTAGTGGAAGCTCGTAAAACCCTTCGCACTCCCCGCGCTAGGATTATTGCCTAGCTGTGACAATGAATATTACCTCTAAATACAGAGAATTAAGGTGATAGTATTCCAATACAATAAGTCAAGTATACTAGAATTTATGCTCCTAGTGGAAGCTCGTAAAACCCTTCCCCCTCCCCGCGCTAGGGTTATTGCCTGGCTGTGACAATGGATATTATCTCTAAATACAGAGAATTAAGGTGATAGTATTCCAATACAATAAGTCAAGTATAATAGAATTTATGCTCCTAGTGGAAACTCGTAAACCCTTCCCCTTCCCCGTGCTAGGATTATTGCCTAGCTGTGACAATTGATATTACCTCTAAATACAGAGAATTAAGGCGTTTATTCTGTGTGATTTTTTCTTTACTTGGTGGCCATTCAAAAAGCGAGGATTTCTGTTAAATAAGTAATTCTTATACCTTTTAAAATAGCTTTACGGGGGTTTGAGAGACTCTGTGTAAATATTTATCGGGGTTTATTTTTTCTGTTCAATTATTTTCAGTGTAAGCCAATATAATTACCTCATTTTTATTCTAACTTAACTTGTAGGAATAGGACTTCTAGAATAAGGATTCATTCCCTCGACTAAATCAGTTTATTCATGTATAATGGTGAACAAAAGACTATTAATTCACCGTATTCTTCTTCTTCTTATCTAGCTAAACGTTGCGCTGTGTTTGTCACACCAACTAGTAAATACTTATCGGGATTTTTATCTTTTTCCGTTCATTTATTTTCAGTGTAAGCCAATATAATGCTAGGGGGAGTAAAAATGGTAGTTATTTAGTACCCGGTAAACAGGTGACTTGATATGCTTCATTAGAAGTAGGTTATTGCTAATGATACCTCCTCGACAGATATTTTTATGGCTCTAACAATTGTACTCTATGCTTGCCCAGAGACACGATGTGGCTTTCCCACTATTGCTCTATGGCCGGTTATCGACACTACCTAGTTTATTGCATGTATTAAATCAGTATTTTTTACACAGTGGAACGATAAACACATAACTAATATCTCTAAAAAAGTGAAGATGAAGCATTTTAAGAAAGTGTGTTCACATGATAGTGTTATTGTAGCATTGAATGCTGACAAGGAGAAGTATTTAAACTATGAAATAAGTACAAGTGGTAGTACTATCGGAAACGTATGCGTGCATTGTCATGACAGTAAGGAATTGAATTTCTTTGGAGTACCAAAAAAATTCAACTGTTATGATGGTGGATATGCGAGATTGAGATCTCCGGAGATTATTGCACTCAAAGAGAATTCCAACATAAAAATAATAGTTGATAAAGAGGGGTATCTCTTACTAGTGCTTGTGGTAACATGTTACCCAGTGTTAAACCATATTGTCAACTTTCGGGTATTAGCATTCAAATGAAAGCAAAGACGAAAAGAAAGGCCTACTCTTCTACTAATATCATAAACCATATCCTGTCTACGTGCCGGAACTGTTACCTGTGTAAAAATAGTGTGATAATAGACAGTGAAATTGCTAGAAAAATAAAAAGGGCATTGGCAGAAAATATCACTAAGGAACATATAAAGATGAATCGATGAAAAACAAAGTACCAGCAAACGTTACTGCCATTGATCAAACAGTCAATGAATCAAATAATACCAAAGACGAAAAGCATATTGACCCTGTCGATGACACACCTATAAAAATTGTGTATGAGTCAAAATGGAATAATGATTATTCTACTGATTACGAACTAAGAAAAGACAATAGCTAT
This sequence comes from Artemia sinica, assembly GCA_027921565.1. NCBI lineage: Eukaryota > Metazoa > Arthropoda > Branchiopoda > Anostraca > Artemiidae > Artemia > Artemia sinica. Next base: position 48,012,583 of record CM051262.1, on the reverse strand, counting down.
AGTATCAAGAGAGAACATGGTGAACCATTTTATGGAACAGATTCAAAATGTCCAAAGTTGTTCATTGATATTAATAATGTATAATAATATATATTTTTTGTATTAATATTCTACATGACATTATTTCATTAAAAATATATTATGCCTTACATTGTTATGTGTTCATTATTTTTAGAGTAAGCTAGCATATCGGACGTTTAGAATGTCTATTAAAACATCGGAGATGTACGAAAAGGAATTTACATACATCATATATTGGATAGATAAGTTAACATAGAGAAAATCTAAGTATAAGAATGAATAAAATTCTCTATCAACATCTATTGACAGATACTTGGGATAGCATTGACAAAATCAAAGTATCGTAAGTAGCAAACTCTTTTCTTGAAGTCAACTCATGGGATTTCTCGAAATTAAATATCAAAATAATAAAGAGTTTATTACTTAATTGCGATTTTATCATGGTTTCTCGAATTAAATATCTGTATTGTGTCCAGGAAGCGAATTCAAGAAAGCGATTGTTACTTACAATTTCTTCACAATTTAATGAAAGGAATGGAACTATTCTAAAGAATAAAGACGGGTTAAGCTTAAAGATATTTATTGCTTAAACGTATTAACAGATTTTTTTTTTTGAGAGAAAAAAAAACACAACAACAAATGTTTACATAAAAATAGTACTTAGTGTTCACTCTTAAACATCCACAAACGATGGTCCCATGATATAGAATAGCTTTTACTATGTCTTATGGATTTATCACGATCAGGTATGTTCTTAGGAATCCACTGTGCGAAGAACCTAACCTCGTCTTCAGGATGGTGATAACCCCCTTCAAATTTAGGACACTTAAACTCTTCTAGATTGAAAAGTGGAATCCTAGGATCCACTTTTGAATTAAAACTTTATCTGTAGGTACATTGCCCTTTACGTAGAGTGCTTCAACCCCAAAAAAGCTGCAAATTTCACTGACTTCCTCCTGAACATTTCTAAGTTCCTGACCAGCATTATTAAGGTTGTAATCACTCTATCGTAGAATCCCAGTCTGTTTATATGACGTAATGTAGTACTCCACAAGCTTTTATCATACTCAAACATGTTATAGTTCACTATCCAATGATAACAGTCAATTTCTTCGAGTTCCATAGAGAAAAATAAAAATGCACATTCAAATATAACACCACAAGATGATATTTTTTTCAAACTGATAAATTCTGTGTCATACAGTCCTATCATCTTGGAAGTTATTAATGTAGTTGTTAAGTAGAAAAACACTTCATCAAACTTTTATACCTTCGCTCAAGGTTGAATGGAGTTATGGCTAGGGGGATGAGCCCTAAAACCCTCTGAATTCATTGTGGGGAAGAGTCATAAAACCCTTGGAAGTCATTGCAGGGAGGAGTCATTGAACTCTCGGTATCTATTGCATGTAAATGAAGTCTGGAAATTTCAATAACAGAACAATTCTTTTTTTTCTCTTTATCACAAACAATTTTCACTTAGCTACACGATGTAGAAATTTAATTCAAGAAATTATGAAAAAATTCTCAGTAAGTAACAATTTCTTTCTTGAAGTCAACTCTTGGATACACAATACGGAAATTTCATTCAAGAAATTATGAAAATATTTGTAAGTAATAAAAAGCTCTTTATTGATTTCACCTCTTGAATACACAGTACAGATACTTCATTCAAGAAACGTGATTAAACACGTTTTGAAACTAAATGCTATTTGCTTGCCTTTCCTTGGCACCTTTCCAAACGAGCGGGGATTCCCCACTGGTTCCTACACATTGCAAAAAAGTGAGCAGTACGAAAACTCTACATTTTCAACCAGACTGGTTTTTTAGACAACACCCATTTTTTAGGGACCAATCAGAGACAGCGGAGGTTTCTCAATATACAGTAACTTGATTGGTGATTGGTTACACACCGCGACGGCGCATACATAGTGAGAGAGACATGCAAAGTCGACATAGCTTTATTTTTTTTTTTTAAGGTTAATTTAGACGAGGTTACGTGCGCGCACGTAACCTCGTCTCTCTCACTATGTATGGGCCGTCGCGGTGTGTAACCAATCACCAATTAAGTTACTGTATATTGAGAAACCTCCGCTGTCTCTGATTGGTCCCTAAAAAATGGGTGTTGTCTAAAAAACCAGTCTGGTTGAAAACGTGGAGTTTTTCGTACTGCTCACTTTTTTGCAATGTGTAGGAGCCAGTGGGGAATCCCCGCTCGTTTGGAAAGGTGCCAAGGAAAGGCAAGCAAATAGCATGTAGTTTCAAAACGTGTTTAATCACGTTTCTTGAATGAAGTATCTGTACTGTATATTCAAGAGGTGAAATCAATAAAGAGCTTTTTACTTACTTACAAATATTTTCATAATTTCTTGAATGAAATTTCCGTATTGTGTATCCAAGAGTTGACTTCAAGAAAGAAATTGTTACTTACTGAGAATTTTTTCATAATTTCTTGAATTAAATTTCTACATCGTGTAGCTAAGTGAAAATTGTTTGTGATAAAGAGAAAAAAAAAGAATTGTTCTGTTATTGAAATTTCCAGACTTCATTTACATGCAATAGATACCGAGAATTCAATGACTCCTCCCTGCAATGACTTCCAAGGGTTTTATGACTCTTCCCCACAATGAATTCAGATTGTTTTAGGGCTCATCCCCCTAGCCATAACTCAATTCAACCTTGAGCAAAGGTATAAAAGTTTGATGAAGTATTTTTCTACTTAACAACTACATTAATAACTTCCAAGATGATAGGACTGTATGCCACAGAATTTAAGAGTTTGAAAAAATCATCTTGTGGTGTTATATTTGAATGTGCATTTTTATTATTGTCTATGGAACTCGAAGAAATTGACTTTTATCATTGGATAGTGAACTATAACATGTTTGAGTATGATAAAAGCTTGTGGAGTACTACATTACGTCATATAAACAGACTGGGATTCTAAGATAGAGTGATTACACCACTTAATAATGCTGGTCAGGAACTTAGAAAATGTTCAGGAGGAAGTCAGTGAAATTTGCAGCTTTTTTTTGGGTTGAAGCACTCTACGTAAAAGGCAATGTACCTACAGATAAAGTTTTAATTCAAAAGTGGATCCTAGGATTCCACTTTTCAATCTAGAAGAGTTTAAGTGTCCTAAATTTGAAGGGGGTTATCACCGTCCTGAAGACGAGGTTAGGTTCTTCGCACAGTGGATTCCTAAGAACATACCTGATCGTGATAAATCCATAAGACATGGTAAAAACTATTCTATATCATGGGACCATCGTTTTGTGGATGTTTAAGAGTGAACTCTAAGTACTATTTTTATGTAAACATTTGTTGTTGTGTTTTTTTTTTTCTCTAAAAAAAAAATCTGTTAATACGTTTAAGCAATGAATATCTTTAAGCTTAACCCGTCTTTATTCTCTAGAATAGTTCTATTCTTTCATTAATTGTGAAGAAACTGTAAGTAACAATCGCTTTCTTGAATTCGCTTCCTGGACACAACACAGATATTTAATTCGAGAAATCATGATAAAATCGCAAGTAAGTAATAAACTCTTTATTGTTTTGATATTTAATTTCGAGAAATCCCATGAGTTGACTTCAAGAAAGAGTTTGCTACTTACGATACTTTGATTTTGTCAATGCTATCCCAAGTATCTGTCAATAGATGTTGATAGAGAATTTATTCATTCTTATACTTAGATTTTCTCTATGTTAACTTATCTATCCATATATATGATGTATGTAAATTCCTTTTCTTACATCTCCGATGTTTTAATAGACATTCTAAACGTTCGATATGCTAGCTTACTCTAAAAATAATGAACACATAACAATGTAAGGCATAATATATATTTTAATGAAATAATGTCATGTAGAATATTAATACAAAAAATATATATTATTATACATTATTAATATCAATGAACAACTTTGGACATTTTGAATCTGTTCCATAAAATGGTTCACCATGTTCTCTCTTGATACTATAGCTATTGTCTTCTCTTAGTTCGTAATCAGTAGAATAATCATTATTCCATTTTGACTCATACACAATTTTTTATAGGTGTGTCATCGACAGGGTCAATATGCTTTTCGTCTTTGCTATTATTTGATTCATTGACTGTTTGATCAATGGCAGTAACGTTTGCTGGTACTTTGTTTTTCATCGATTCATCTTTATATTCCTTAGTGATATTTTCTGCCAATGCCCTTTTTATTTTTCTAGCAATTTCACTGTCTATTATCACACTATTTTTACACAGGTAACAGTTCCGGCACGTAGACAGGATATGGTTTATGATATTAGTAGAAGAGTAGGCCCTTCTTTTCGTCTTTGCTTTCATTTGAATGCTAATACCCGAAGTTGACGATATGGTTTAACACTGGGTAACATTTTACCACAAGCACTAGCAAGAAGATACCCCTCTTTATCAACTATTATTTTTATGTTGGCATTCTCTTTGAGTGCAATCATCTCCGGAGATCTCAATCTCGCATATCCACCATCATAACAGTTGAATTTTTTGGTACTCCAAAGAAATTCAATTCCTTACTGTCATGACAATGCACGCATACGTTTCCGATAGTACTACCACTTGTACTTATTTCATAGTTTAAATACTTCTCCTTGTCAGCATTCAATGCTACAATAACACTATCATGTGAACACACTTACTTAAAATGCTTCATCTTCACTTTTTTAGAGATATTAGTTTATGTGTTTATCGTTCCACTGTGTAAAAAATACTGATTTAACACATGCAATAAACTAGGTAGTGTCGATAACCGGCCATAGAGCAATGGTGGGAAAGCCACATCGTGTCTCTGGGCAAGCACATAGTACAATTGTTAGAGCCATAAAAATATCTGTCGAGGAGGTATCATTAGCAATAACATACTTCTAATGAAGCATATCAATTCACCTGTTTACCGGGTACTAAATAACTACCATTTTACTCCCCCTAGCATTATATTGGCTTACACTGAAAATAATTGAACGGAAAAAATAAAAAAAAATCCCGATAAATATTTACTAGTTGGTGTGACAAACACAGCGCAACGTTTAGCTAGATAAGAAGAAGAAGAATACGGTGAAGTAATAGTCTTTTGTTCACCATTATACATGAATAAACTGATTTAGTCGAGGGAATGAATCCTTATTCTAGAAGTCCTATTCCTACAAGTTAAGTTAGAATAAAAGAATGAGGTAATAATATTGGCTTACACTGAAAATAATTGAACAGAAAAAATAAAACCCCGATAAATATTTACACAGAGTCTCTCAAACCCCCGTAAAGCTATTTTAAAAGGTATAAGAATTATTTATTTAACAGAAATCCTCGCTTTTTGAATGGCCACCAAGTAAAGAAAAAATCACACAGAATAAACGCCTTAATTCTCTGTATTTAGAGGTAATATCAATTGTCACAGCTAGGCAATAATCCTAGCACGGGGAAGGGAAGGGTTTTACGAGTTTCCACTAGGAGCATAAATTCTATTATACTTGACTTATTTTATCGGAATACTATCACCTTAATTCTCTGTATTTAGAGATAATATCGATTGTCACAGCCAGGCAATAACCCTAGCGCGTGGAGGGGGAAGGGTTTTACGAGTTCCACTAGGAGCATAAATTCTAGTATACTTGACTTATTGTATCGGAATACTATCACCTTAATTCTCTGTATTTAGAGGTAATATCCATTGTCAGAGCTAGGCAATAATCCTAGCGCGGGGAGTGGGAAGGGTTTTACGAGCTTCCACTAGGAGCATCAATTCTATTATACTTGACTTATTGTATCGGAATACTATCACCTTAATTCTCTGTATTTAGAGGTAATATCCATTGTCATAGCTAGGCAATAATCCTAGCGCGGGGAGGGGGAAGGGTTTTACGAGCTTCCACTAGAAGCATCAATTCTATTATACTTGACTTATTGTATCGGAATACTATCACCTTAATTCTATGTATTTAGAGGTAATATCCATTGTCACAGCTAGGCAATAATCCTAGTGCGGGAGAGGGGGAAGGGTTTTACGAGCTTCCACTAGGAGCATAAATTCTATCATACTTGACTTATTGTATCGGAATACTATCACCTTAATTCTCTGTATTTAGAGGTAATATCCATTGTCACAGCCAGGCAATAATCCTAGCGCGCGGAGGGGGAAGGGTTTTACGAGTTTCCACTAGGAGCATAAATTCTATTATACTTGACTTATTGTATCGGAATACTATCACCTTAATTCTCTGTATTTAGAGGTAATATCCATTGTCACAGCTAGGCAATAATCCTAGCGCGGGGAGGGGGAAGGGTTCTACGAGCTTCCACTAGGAGCATAAATTCTATTATACTTGACTTATTGTATCGGAATACTATCACCTTAATTCTCTGTATTTAGAGATAATATCCATTGTCACAACCAGGCAATAATCCTAGCGCGGGGAGGGGGAAGGGTTTTACGAGTTTCCACTTGGAAGGTCAATTCTATTATACTTGACTTATTGTATCGGAATACTATCACCTTAATTCTCTGTATTTAGAGATAATATCCATTGTCACAGCCAGGCAATAACCCTAGCAGGAGGAGGGGGAAGGGTTTTTACGAGTTTCCACTAGGAGCATCAATTCTATTATGCTTGACTTATTGTATCGGAATACTATCACCTTAATTCTCTGTATTTAGAAGTAATATCCATTGTCACAGCCAGGCAATACCCCCAGCATGAGGAGGGGGAAGGGTTTTATGAGTTTCCACTAGGAGCATCAATTCTATTATACTTGACTTATTGTATCGGAATACTATTACCTTAATTATCTGTATTTAGAGGTAATATCCATTGTCACAGCCAGGCAATAACCCTAGCGCGGGGAGGGGGAAGGGTTTTTACGAGTTTCCACTAGGAGCATAAATTCTATTATACTTGACTTATTGTATCGGAATACTATCACCTTAATTCTCTGTATTTAGAGGTAATATCCATTGTCACAGCTAGGCAATAATCCTAGTGCGGGGAGGGGGAAGGGTTTTACATGCTTCCACTAGGAGCATAATTCTATTATACTTGACTTATTGTATCGGAATACTATCACCTTAATTCTCTTTATTTAGAGATAATATTATTGTCACAGCCAGGCAATAACCCTAGCACGAGGAGGGGGAAGGGTTTTACGAGTTTCCACTAGGAGCATCAATTCTATTATACTTGACTTATTGTATCGGAATACTATCACCTTAATTCTCTGTATTTAGAGGTAATATCCATTGTCACAGTCAGGCAATAACCCTAGCACGAGGAGGGGGAAGGGTTTTACGAGCTTCCACTAGGAGCATAAATTCTATTATACTTGACTTATTGTATCGGAATACTATCACCTTAATTCTCTGTATTTAGAGATAATATCCATTGTCACAGCCAGGCAATAACCCTAGCACGAGGAGGGGGAAGGGTTTTACGAGTTTCCACTAGGAGCATCAATTCTGAAATACTTGACTTATTGTATCGGAATACTATCACCTTAATTCTCTGTATTTAGAGGTAATATCCATTGTCACAGCCAGGCAATAACCCTAGCGCGGGGAGGGGAAGGGTTTTACGAGTTTCCACTAGGAGCATAAATTCTATTATACTTGACTTATTGTATCGGAATACTATCACCTTAATTCTCTGTATTTAGAGGTAATATCCATTGTCACAGCCAGGCAATAATCCTAGCGCGGGGAGGGGGAAGGGTTTTACGAGTTTCCACTAGGAGCGTCAATTCTATTATGCTTGAATTATTGTATCGGAATACTATCACCTTCTCCCCCTCCCTTGCCCTCGGAAATGTCGGAACGAAGGGCCTCTGAGCCTTCCCCTTGATGCAGATGTTTTCCCTCCAAAATTGACCCCTCCCCTCCCTGCCCTCAGAAATGGGGGAACGAAGGGAACGTTAGATCCTATTTTAAATTGACAATACTTATCAAACATCACTTGTGTATTACACAGATCACATATCTCATTACCCCTTTTTAAATGTTAATCAAATAATTCTGATTATAGTGTCCAGTTTTTTGTCTGCTTTTCAAAATGTTCGTATTTGGAACTCTGTCAGTTAACACTAAGAAGTAAATTGGGTAATCCTCTCGCAATAACAAAAGGCTTAGCAGTGATTACATCTCATTGTCGGGCGACAATTCAATCAGATCAGAGTTGTGCAAATGGAATACCTTTTCGCAATTGAGTTAGCTTCTATTTCATAGGCAAAATATTTGAATTCCTTTTATTCAAATCAACTATCAAGTTATCAAAAATATTTGAATATATTAAGTTATAGGCAATTCTGGTTTAGAAAAACTAGAATAGTGACATAATTTCACTTTATCGACCCTCAAACTAGAGTTGACCCAGAAACTTGTCATAATGCCCTGTAGAAGTATTACCTATATGCATGGGGATAGTCACTCTCTTTGAAAAACCAGACTATACCCATCAAACCAGACTATACCCACCAAACCAGACTGTACCCACCAAACCAGATTATACCCACCAAACCAGATTATACCCACCGAACCAGATTGTACCCACCAAACCAGATCGTACCCCCAGAAACCTGTTTGGTACAGGGGCGCACGCAAAGTATAAGGTTGATTACTACTAATTGTCATATGTTTACGATAATTTTTTTCCCTGAATTCATGGAAAATAAAAAAAAAAGTTTTGTTTACTATAAATCATGACTTTTTACTAGTTTTTACTAGATTTCGGGAAATTTACTAGATCCTCTAAATTTACTAGATTTTTTTTTTTACTAGATCTAGTAAAATCCTACTGACGGTGGCAACCCTGCTTACAATTGATAAATATATGACACATAAAGAGGCTCAAATGACAGTAACTTTTCAGAATGTGGACAGGGATCCGCGTGAACGCAGTCCCCCACTACCAAAAATTACGCTGTTGAGTTACCCCCATTTGGGGTAATCACAGGGGTCAGCCAATCCGAAGTGCAATGGAAAGGCCTCACCCTGGGAGCTCCTCCTTCATGATCAAGGCAGCTCCCCAGCCAGGTAAGTATGTTTAGTTAAAATCTAACATTTTACTAATATCTTTCGACATAAATCCCGTTGCTTTGAATGTCAGGTATCGCCCTTTTGACAAAACTGAAAGCATGAAGTGTCTCTTGTTTATTTTAAAATCCCCGCAAAAAATACTCTAAAGTTCTGTATTAACTTCTAATTTTAATTTTAAATTTTTATATTAAAAATTTCTTTAACGTTACACGTTGGCAAAGCCACGAACATCTTAACGTAGAAAAAAACATTTTCATAAAAAATAAGATTGCACCGATTTGTGACATCAGCAGTAGATTTCATTTTCAAGGATTTTATATTTGTTGGAAAAAAAATAAAAATAAAAAATTATTCAAGCCTCAAACGATTTCTTCGGCATTGATTTCACCTTTACGCATAACCAACTGCACTAGGAGGCGTTGAATTTTGTTTTGAATTTTATGGTAATTAGTAAGCTACATTAAACTTGTTGATTTTAAAGTTTTATGTACCAAAGGAGTTGCAACATTTAGGTGATTAGTTTTGCTTACTGTTTTTTCACGGTTTAACACTATCCTACGAAATTTGTTGACTATAAGCAATGATTTGGGACAATCCAAATAAAAAAGGATTACATACTTAGTTACATCACTTGCTAAATAATGCTATTTATTTCATAAAAATTTCTGTCATTTATATAATAACAATTTCCGACAGTTTTTATTTCACATATTCTTTTTCATTGGTTAAGAAAAGATAATTTTAGGTCTTTTCCGTTTCTCTCTATAAGGATTCAAATTTAGGCTTTCTATTTATATGTTTGACAAAATTTTGCAACAATTTTTTAACAAAAGTTGTACTATAATGCTTTCGATTGATGGGTAGGGGAGAAATATCCAAATGTAAATAAGTTGAAAATCTGCATAATCTTTTGGTTTCTATAGGTTGAAGGGATTCCAGCCCCTGTTATGTTACAACCTTGAGTATAGACAAATGTGACGCAACTATTACCCCCCACATACCCTGAAAGTTTCAACTTAACTTTCTTAACTTTTCCGTAAACATCACATATACACCCTTTTGACAACATTGGATGCAGATAGTGTATTTTGATTTAGTTCAATTTCCAACGTAAAAGCCATTTACGTTGATATCTCCTACTTGACAATAATGCAAGTTATGTTGTGATGTTATTAAATTTGCTCTAAACATAGACACACAAACTGGATTCAAAATGAGCCGAGCAAATACTTCATCAGTCTCTTCCAATCTCGTACAGGCCCATGGGCCCCTCAAAAAGTCTACTCCCTCTGGAGAAAAACAAATTTCTGTAAAATTTAGGACGGTTCTGCAGCGTTCTCCCGCCAGACAGAGTATTGTGTCTAGAAACAATATAAGGAACCAAAGAGACTAAAATCTTTGATAGTATTAGGCTAGAAACCCATGGAATCCCCAAATGAAAGGATTTGCCCCTATAAGATCTCAAAACTCCTCATTTTAGATGAACCTCCTAACTGGAATGGAAAGAGGATAATTTCTTAAGCCACATTGGCCTGACATAACATAAAGAAACAAAAACGAGCAAAAATGGGGTTTTTAAAGGCCAAATGAAAATACTGAAAAAAGATTGGAAGGAACAAAGAATTAAACAGGTAAATGATTACTTACTTTATTTTTATTAGTATTTATCCTTTTTATTTGTCATTTACTTGATTAATTTTTTAATTCCATCTTGTTATTAACAATGTAGCCAGAACACTGTATTGAAGAATAGATGTCCTTCAAGTATAATTCCAGTTTTATAGTAGAATTTGAGTATAAACTTATTAAAGAACCCTAAGCTTTGAACCGTAGAAAAGCAATAGAAAATGAAAAACAAAAGTCCTATAAGATGGACTCGAGCTAGAAAGACTTAGTAGAAACAAAGTAGTACGAGGGAAGTTGCATTCCAAGATGGTTGGTAGTATCTTTTGATTTTTCAAGTGCAGTAGATCAATGTCTTATGGAGTAATATTCTGTATGGACTTGTGCTAGTTTTTGTTCAGATTTATTGAGCTATGCTTTGCCCTTTACTTTTTAGCCTAAATAAATTACGGGTACTGATGCATTATGCAGGCATCGCTATATACTTTATCAAAGAAACCCGTCAAACTGCCATTTCATTAGCAGACATTTACTAGATAAATTGATGGCAAAGCGTGGTTTCTCAGTATTTAAACGATATTGTTCTTTGGGGTTTAGGAGGGAGAATGGTACCTAGGTTAGGTTACGTATTTAGTATGCACCCCCCAGCCTCCCTAATGTGCAAATATATAGCCCAAAATTGTTTCTAAACTATTATATATTTATCCTATTTTATTTCATTAGCATTAAACAAACTTGACTTCTTCGCGGTTCCCGCATAATGCACCAGTACCAATTACGCGGCTATGCTGTAAGGATAAAAAAATCCAGCAATAGTTACTTTCTAAGACGAAACAAAAGAGGAGTAAATGAAGCTTGAACTTGGCTCGCTTTTACACCATCTAAGGGCTTAAGAAATAAACACAAGAATTGTTTCCTTCCAATCTCGTACAGGCCCATGGGCCCCTCAAAAAGTCTACTCCCTCTGGAGAAAAATAAATTTCTGTAAAATTTAGGACGGTTCTGCAGCAAGGCCTACTATAGAAACAAGGGTCAGCCCTGACCACAACAATTCCTTGTACCAAAATATCTTACAGAATGCACTTTAATCATCAACTAAATGAATTCATTCTTCATTGAAAGATTCTAATATATGGACCAAGGAATCAATAGTTAAGCTGTCAGAATGCCATACTTCAGACTCCCCGAATGTATCACCGAAGATACAACTCTGAGATGGTAAATCACAGGGTTTTTGTGTTATTTGCATTTAGGCTCCAGGCACCTCCTTCCTCACTGACCGTTTTCTCTTGATTCTCATTCTCCCTTCCCCTGGAGAATTGCCTCTTGATTCTCTTTTCCCTTCGATCAGAGCCTTGTCTTTTGAATCGCATTCTCCCGCCAGACAGAGTATTGTATCTATAAACAATATAAGGAACCAAAGAGACTAAAATCTTTGATATTATTAGGCTAGAAACCCATGGAATTCCCAAATGAAAGGATTTGCCCCTATAAGATTTCAAAACTCCTCATTTTAGAGGAACCTCCTAAACTGGAATGGAAAGAGGATAATTTCTTAAGCCACATTGGCCTGACATAACATAAAGAAAGAAAAACGAGCAAAAATGGGGTTTTTAAAGGCCAAATGAAAGTACGGAAAAAACACAACAAAGCGAATATTTCGAGGGGACAAACGCCTCTCTTCTTCAGCGCGATACGAAAAAATATAATGAATGCGAGTGCCGAAGAACAAACCAACAAATAAAACGCGGAAAGTCAATGTGAATGTGAAAAAAAAACAATGAAAAAAAACAAACAAAAATTAAAAGATGAACAAAAATCAATAAAAGCCAAAAAAAAAAAACTGTAAGAATTGAAACCAAATACCTAACAACAATAGAAGTGAGTCATTCACCAATATCCGTGATTTGCAGAGAAATTGAAAATTGAACTGCCATCGACGGATACTAGCGAATAATTCACATTGACTTTCCGCGTTTTATTTTTTGGTTTGTTCTTCGGCCACTAGCATTGATTATATTTTTTCGTTTCGCTTTGTTGTGTTTTTTCAGTATTTTCATTTGTCCTTTAAAAACCCCATTTTTGTTCGTTTTTCTTTCTTTATGGAATGGAAATACTGTTCCTAGACAAAGGAGGAATGAGGGCCCTAAGAGAATGGGGACTCAAGAGCACCTAGGACTTGGCTCGTTATTGCACCGAGCCAAGAGTGCCTTCGAGCATTCCTTACCCGCTTAAAATTAGCTTCGCCGGATGTAATCTGCAAAAGATAACAACAAATGCTTAGCCGGTAACTTATCAACTGAAAAGCTGTATGCAACTAGGCAAATAACAACACTAATCATGTCTACTTTACTATAAACATAGCTTATTTAGAAATCCCTGGAAGGTGTGCCACATTTCACAATTACTGTCCCTTTTTGCTATCTGCCCATAATTTCACAATTTGTTTTTCATTTTTGAAAAGATTGAATTTTTGTTCAGGTATGACCAATTATCCTGCATTTTCAGGGTTACTTGTCTGACCACTAATTAAGACCGTTTCCTCAGGTAGTAATCCTACTGACCTCTCATGTCATTTACGTCCAGGGTTGCCACCGTCAGTAGGATTTTACTAGATCTAGTAAAATAAAAAAAAATCTAGTAAATTTAGAGGATCTAGTAAAATTTTCGAAATCTATTAAAAAGTCATGATTTGTAGTAAACAAAAATTTTGTTATTTTCCACGAATTCAGGGGAAAAAATTAGGGTCCATTCATTACAAAATCTGATTTCGATTATGTTAGATATTATGGCTACTATTGCCCTCATTTTTGCGATTTCGCATCAACCCTAGAGCTTAAAAATCTCTAATTTTCTCTAGGCTTCTTCTTGATAGTCGCTTTGAAAGGCAAACTATTTAAAATCAGGACTGGTGTACCGGCTTAATTTGTTTTCAGAAAATTTTCCCAAACTCTCATAACAGCTGCTGCTACGTTTGTTAGTTAGCTTTGTCTCTTTTTAAAGACGCTGCTGGAAACGAACTTTTTCCATAATTGCCCAAGTTCTTTCTGACTCTCTGCAGCTTGCCCCATTCAAGTGCTGGAGTAGAGAGACAGTTCTTGACTTTGTCGGTCATCAAAACTAAAAACCGAAATAGGCTAAATGTCTCGAGTATTTCGTCCTTGATGAAAACGAAGCAACTTGTTCTCAGGTTTTCAAGTGGAGTACATGACTGGGTGATCCCCAGCAATTTGACTTGGGCTATCAAGAAATGGAAACAAGTAGATCTGTTCAGTCAGAATTCGACACTAGTGGATACTTTAAATTTAGATGGGGCCGAGGACGATTAAAGCCTCTTAAGTGCCACTTTTTTTAATTGTGACTACATATTTTTCTTCTTACTTTTCAATTTGTATGATTTGCCTGACATGAAGACTATTGACACAATGTTATTTTTTTTAAATTAATTATCGTATGTTATATATGTTTTCTTTTTCTTGGCAGCCCTAGTCCAATTTGAGGTGCACTTTTTAATTTACATAATTTTACAACTAAACCTTTAGCCGATTACGTCATTTTCTTTTTGAAGTGACATAGATTGTATTGGTTTTTGATTCCCTTGAATACGAACGAAAGAGAATTCAGAAAAAATCAGTTAAAAAAAAAATCCTAAATTAATTGCTTTAAAATTTGCCAGATTTCTTTGTAAGCAGCTTATCCCTTGCTTAAAGACCAGTCCAATTAGTGTTTTAAAACTGGCAAATTTCGTCTTAAAATGTAGAATTGAAGGGTTTAGATTTCAAATCTAAAAACAGAAACTGGGGAACTAATTTCAAAAGCCGAACACACCTCAGATTCTAAGCACTCCATTGACTGAATTGCTTCGTGAATATGAGTTGTAGCTGTTTTTCTTCGTTGATTGTTTTTTAATTTTTTAATATATCGGAATTTTATGACCTGAAGTCCATTGATAAATTTAAAGCCAGGCTTCATCAGCAGGATTTCCAGAATCCAAATTCCAGACTATTGTTTGACGTCTTGGATACACTGCATCTGGAATATGACGCATATCCAGTAGTACAGCCAAATAATCCAAAAAAAGGATTTTTTGAACTTATTGGTTTCTAGAATTTTCAATCATACAATGAAAACGAAAGATAAAAGAAAAAGAGAAAAAAAGATTGTGTAAATCCTATTGATTATCCTCCTATAGTAAAAATCGATCCTATAGAAAATTTTTTTTTTTACCATTTAGTAAGAACAGATGCGATTAAGTAAATTTTTCCTCTCAAATTTAGTAAACTCTTCCAGACCAGGGGCTGCAACCCTGTTCAAAAACCTGCAATTCACGCTAAGACCTATAACTGACGGTGTGATTCAAAATTTTCCCACCCATCACCATAAATGCTCCAGTTTTGCAACTTAAAAAACAATATGACAAGAGTAGATTAGGCTCATGCCTGAATTCAGAGTTATCAGTCAGACTGTGAAGTATGACCTTACTTCAGCACAAGTTCAATCCTGGATTTCAACGGCTTTTGCCAAAATTCATTGTTATTCTTTATCAATGTCCTACAGCCATTGTAAAGGCTACCAGGGCTAAAAAAAATTCTTGCAATAATCTTTCATTCTTCTGAAACATTGATTACAAGTTAAAAATAGGTTTCTTCTTAAAGCTTAGTAGAAAAAATATAAAACATAATTTTTGTTTGAAAATAGATTCCTTTGCGAGGGACTAGAGACTTACCAGAATAGAAAAAAGGGAACTAGATGATCAATTTATTCTTCTTCTGGCATACGTTACGAATGCAGTTCACCTTAATGAATGCAATCTAACATGCAATAGTGTCATAATGGTTTTTAAAAAATCTTGTTTGACGGGTGTGTATCTGTAATCTACGAGCGCAAAGTAAGTCCTTGGGGCAAGCAAGAGAAACTTAACGAAGGAAAAAAAAATTGGGAGACATACCCCCACCCCCAAAAATGTATTTTTACGATTGGCTTGGAACTTGTATCTAAGCCATTAGACTAAGGGAACCCCAATGCGGAAGAAAAAAATAGAACAAAAATATTGATTTTCGAAATAAGGGGCCCGACAAAAGGATGACAAACTCCCTACAGGCCACTTTGATTAGAACAGGAGGAAGTGGAAACTTGGGATGGGGGCTTATTCGATATTTAAAGCTCTAGTGCTCTTTTAAAGTATCGAAAGTAATTGGAGGGCCCCAATGAAATCGGACCAAAATTCTGAGATTGTCATTTTAGTCAAAAACGTCGAAGGATCTAGCAAGTCTTTCTCCAGGGTCAAAATCAATCTCATGGCCCTAGGGTGAGTCGGCCGAAATTATTCAAACGTTCGTTCGTAATTTTCCTCATGGTTTGTGGAGGCATCAGTTTTACCTAAAAAAATGATTCTAAGATATATAACCTTAAGCAACTTCAATGGAAGTGCTGAAATAAGTCGATTAATATATTATAGGATATTTGACTGTATTCGAAATTGTACCCTACTACAACTATACATACCATCAGTGACGCCAAACGTAGTACAATTGTACCATGTTGGTACAATTCACATCTACTGGCACAATTTAGTACAATCCCACAAAATATGATACATTTTACAAAATTATGGTACAATGTGGTACAATTCAGTATTTTTGTATTGATGCTTGAATTCTTTCATGTATAAATAATTTTATTCACCCTGATCATCTTCACCATAGTCAGGAAAAGAGACAAACATGCAGTCTCCATTTTCCTTTTTTCGTGAACAGACACTTCCGGCTTCCAAAGGTCGGACAAAAAAATCTCTCTGTGTTTCGTCTTACCGGTTGAAAATGAAAAGCTAACAATAAAGCTATGATGACACTTTGGATTCGGGATGGTCGGGAATCTAGTTGAATCAAAACGAAAGCCCCCAGCACCCAGTCCTATATATATATATAATATATATATATAATATATCATATATATATATATATATATATATATATATATATAATATATATATATATATATATATATATATATATATATATATATATATATATATATATATATATATATATATATATTATATATATATATATATATATATATATATATATATATATATATATATATATTCTGCATATTAAATATACATATATATATATTTTTCCCAAGCGGAAAATCGCAAAACGGCGCGACTATCGCGTCAAAAAATGTGTTTCTGATCCCAGTCAGATTCTCCATATTTTTCTGCAAATGTTTGCCAAATTTCATGCTTTACCATAAAATGCACAAACCTGACGCTTATGTACCTAACTATTTGTTTCAATTAGCGGTTAAGCATCTTAATACCCTATTGCAATTTCTTGTTTCGTCGTTCATATTTTCAGTGTATGCGGCTCATGCGTTAAAAATATATTCTCAAGTTGAATCTTGGTTAAATATATTTTAAAAAACATTTTATAGATAAATGAAAAACTAAAAATGAGTTTTTATTGTAAATTTTACAAGTGAAAATGTAACTTAAAACTATGTATCGATTGAAACACTTTTAATATAAAATTGTAATAAACACTGTTAAAGTTTTTAAGGATATAATCCAATAAATTTTCGTTTTACAATTATTGAATAGCCCCAACAGGGAGATCCAGTTAACGCCGGTCTCTCCATATTGAGGCTTCAATTAGTACATCCAGGGTTGCCACAGCTAGTAGGATTTACTAGATCTAGTAATTCAGAGAATCTAGCCAGTGATTCCCGGTGGTACTAAACGTGGTACAATTGTACCATTTTGCTACATTTCATCTCTACTGATACAATTTAGTACAATCCCACAAAATATGGTACATTTTACAAAATTATTGAACAATTCAGTATTTTTGTCAGGGTTGCCACCGTCAGTAGGATTTTACTAGATCTAGTAAACAAAAATCTAGTAAATTTAGAGGATCTAGTAAATTTCCCGAAATCTAGTAAAAAGTCATGATTTATAGTAAACAAAACTTTTTTTATTTTCCATGAATTCAGGGAAAAAAATTATCGTAAATATTTGACAAGTTACAATTTTTGCTTGTCTGTTTTACAATTTACAATTTTTGCTTGTCTGTCTCTTAAAGAGACAGACAAGCAGTCACCTATTTTCATAAACAACAGACACTTCACTTCCGGCGCCTAAAGGTCGACAAAAACATTTTTCTGTGTATCAAATCTTACCAACTAAAAATGAAGCTGTAATGACACTTGGATTTGTGATGATTGGGAATCTATAGGAATCAAAACAAAAGCCAGTAGCCAGTGTAGCCACCCAAAACAAAAACCACCCAAGGTGATTTGGTGAATCTCTTCAGTCGGAAAATTTTTATTGAGGAAAAAGGAGCCTGCTGAGAGAAATTAAAAGTAAGTAGAAATTTAACATCATATATATATAATATATATATATATATATATATATATATATATATATATATATATATATATATATATATATATATATATATATATATATATATATATATATATATATATATATATATATATATATATATATATATAGATATATATATATATATATATATATATATATATATATATATATATATATATATATATATGTATATATATATAGTATATATATATATATATATATATATATATATATATATATATATATATATATATATATATATATATATATATATATATATATATATATATATATATATATATATATATATATATATATATATATATATATATATATATATATATATATATTATATATATATATATATATATATATATATATATATATATATATATATATATATATATATATATATATATATATATATATATATATATATATATATATATATAAATATATATGTGTGTTGTTAAGAAACAGTTATCGCTCCATAATATGCTAAAAAATTGTAGTTACCAAACTTTGAAAGCAGTGAAAGTTATCTTTTTTTCAGAATTGCATAACGTGATTTATTTTACTTGTAGATGTACTATAAACATAGCTTATTTAGAAACCCTGGAAGGTGTGCCACATTTCCCAATTACTGTCCCTTTTTGCTATCTGCCCATAATTTCACAATTTGTTTTTCATTTTTGAAAAGATTGAATTTTTGTTCATGTATGACTTAAATTATCCTGCATTTTCCAGGGTTACTTGTCTGACCACTAATCAAGACCGTTTCCTCAGGTAGTAATCCTACTGACCTCTCATGTCATTTACGTCTCGTCAAAAGCTAAGGTTAAGTAATCGGGCTTGTCAGATAAGTAATCTTGGAACGTTAGAACATACTACAAGAGCATAGGCTAGGCTGCCTTTCGGCATTCAAAAATTTGTTAAGACTCATCAAGTGCCCCTCCCCACGGTAATCTTTAGTAAAAGGCGATAGATTAACTCGATATGAGGAGAGGCCAGAGCTATGAAAATTGCTAGAGTTGACTTGAGTATATAACAATAAATCCTAGTAAATCCTTATCAGTTTCAAACAGTTCGTGGTAACGAACTGTAAGTAAGGAGCGACCCGGCTCAATGGTAACCGACACTCTATAAAACGAGTTTTTTGATAGCAATAGATACATCAAAAGAATCAGATTTCAATGCTGAATTCAAATATATAATTTTCATCAAGTTTAGTCCTACCCATCAAAAGTTAAGCGCCTGAGAAAGTTTGGCTGATTTTCGAAAAAAGGGGAAAGACCCCCTAAAAACTATAGAACCTTAATGAAAATCACACCATCATATTCAGGGTATCAGAGAACCCTACTGTAGAGGTTTGAAGCTCCTATCCACAAAAATTTCAAATTTTGCATCTTTTGCCAGAAGAAAGATCACGGATGCATGTTTATTTCGTTTTTTTTGTTTTTTTTCCCCAGGGGTGATCGTATCGACCCAGTGGTCCTAGAATATCGTGGAAGGACTCATTGGAACGGAAATTAAAAGTTCTAGTGCCCTTTTTAAGTGACCAAAAAAAATGGAGGGCAACTAGGCCCCCTCCCACGCTCATTTTTTCCATAGTCACCCGATCAAAATTTTGAGATAGCCATTTTGTTCAACATGGTCGAAAATATGATAAAAATGTCTTTTAGGATGACTTAATCTCCCAAAGTCCCCGGGGGGAGGGCTGAAAGTTATGAACTTTACTCAATGTTAACATATAGTATTGGTTATTGGGAAGTATACAGACGTTTTCAGGGGGGATTTTTTTTTGGTAGGTGTGGGGGAGGGTTGGTCGGGGGGTTATATGGGAGGATCTTTCCATGAAGGAAGTTTTCATGGGGAAGGGACATTGCTATGAAGGGGGCGCCGGATTTCCCAACATTGTTAAAGAAAAAGATCAGAAATTAAATAAAAAAACAAAATTTCAACTGATCAACTGATTGTGATTAAGGGGTCATTTTTAAAGAATTTGAAAAAAATTCGAACCTTAGCTTAAAGAGCAGGGTATTGACTAGGAGGCGAACCCCCTAATATACGTGTTAAAAATTTATGAACATAAAAGTTCGTTACGTAAGTTAATTCGTAAGTTACGTATATATATTACTAATAAAAACGTTCGTAAATAAAATTAAACAAGTTTCGAGAAAGCCATTTAACCAAATAAAAATAAAATTAATATGCAAATTTTGTTTTAATTATTCATGTACGGTGAGCCAAAATCAAACCTGCATTAATTCAAAAACGTTCAAAAATTAATTTAAAAAAAGTTTTTTTAACTGAAAGGAACGACGTTAAAACTTAAAACGAACAGAAATTATTCCGTATATGAAGGGGGCTGTCCCCTCTTCAACGCCTCGCTCTTTACGCTAAAGTTTGACTTTCTCACAGCTCTATTTTTTTAAACAACAAAAAAACTTTAGCGTAAAGAGCGAGGCGTTGAGGAGGGGACAGCCCCCTTCCTATACGGAATAATTTCTGTTCGTTTTTAAGTTTTAACGTCGTTCCTTACTTTCAGTTAAAAAAAAAACTTGTTTTTTTTATTTAATTTTAACAAGGTTCGAAAGCTATAAGGAATTCAATGTTCAATCAAGTAAATACGGGCAAAAAAAATCACATGATGAGAAAACATATTCAATGAGCAGCAACTCATGGGCAACTTTAATGACATGGTACAAAACCTACATCCGCAGAAAATAACATAAATATTCAGTAATCAGGCTCAAAAATAATTGTAATGTAACTGAGTGGTGGATCACAATGGCTGTAGCCAAAGGCCCCCCTATTTAAATATTCCAAGAACCTTGGCGGTAGTGAAGGAATATTTAGTTTGATATGTTGCCAACGCAATTGACTTGATGAAATGTGTGGGGACCAAGGGCATTTCACTTTTTAAGGCTAGCCTTTGTGACTTTATCTAAATTTCAGCAATTTGATTCGATTCCTAGTTCAATTTAAAAATCAATATTTAATAATTAGAGAGTATTTTCAAAAACAAAATGCAT
The DNA here is from genome assembly GCA_027921565.1 of Artemia sinica. Lineage (NCBI taxonomy): Eukaryota > Metazoa > Arthropoda > Branchiopoda > Anostraca > Artemiidae > Artemia > Artemia sinica. Next base: position 47,991,463 of record CM051262.1, on the reverse strand, counting down.
CAGGAATCTATGATTGTATGATTTTAGCTTACAATTGATAAATATGTGACACATAAAAGAGGCCCAAATGACAGTAACGTTTCAGAATGTGGACAGAGGTCTGCGCGAACGCAGTCCCCCACTACCAAATATTACGCTGTTGAGTTACCCCCATTAGGGGTAATCACAGGGGTCAGCCAATCCGAAGTGCAAAGGAAAGGCCTCACCCTGGGAGCGCCTCCTTCATGATCAAGGCAGCTTTCCAACCAGGTAAGTATGTTTAGTTAAAATCTAACATTTTACTAATATCTTTCGACGTAAATCCCGTTGCTTTGAATGTCACTCAGAAGCTCCAATTTTTTAGCCAGAGGCAGGTTTACAAAACTATTTCACATCAATGAATCAAGTCTCTAAATTATTTTTGAAAATAGCAATGCCCCATTTCATTTTCATATGCAAACGTCTCTTAATCCTTTGAATGCAAGTTTACCTTTTTGAGAAAAGAAAATCAGGGTTTCTCACTCTGTTATCAATATGACTGAAAAGTTGAAACTTATTTCTCAGAACCCAGTGGCCGTTCGACTGATTATCACAAAAACAATCCCTTCAACAATTCTGTTCGAATCTTGGTTCAATTTAAATTACAGCATTTAATAGTTGCATACTATTTCCGAAAAAGGTGCATGGGGACTTCAATCCAGGTTGGGGATTTTAATTTAATTATGGCGAATGGTCATTGGCTTTTTCACCATTGAATTTCGTAAATTATAAACAAATTTTCTTTTTTTCAGATGAAAAAAAAAAATTATTTTCAATATATTCAAGGGCTAGGGAACTACAGGTGTGGTTTCCATTAAATTTGAGAAACGCATTATGAGTTATTGATTATGGTTTCATGGAATTTGATTTCCCCTCGAAAGGGGTGCGTCGATCCTGGAAGAACTGCAATACCGGGCCAACGCGTGAAGGGAGCGGAGCAAGCCCCGACATCCCTCCGGTTTCCCAAAATCAGTTTAATATTCTGGGCCCCATGTAGGGACCGTATCAGATATTAAGCTGATAAGAACAGATACTACACTTTGATCTTAGCCAAAAAGCCGAGAAGCGATAATTCAACAAGGATTGTCAAAGACTATATAAGAATACGAGTAAGAAAGTTTGTCACAAATTTAATTTCGGTTGCAATACACAAATGACTTTCAATTAACTTATCACTTTGTCTTTAGATTTTTATAAACAGTATAAACATTTCCCATAATATCAGAGTTTATCGCAATTTTCATGGTAAACGGAAAATTGGCCAATCAAGACTTGGAAAAAATTGTCATTCAAAAAGCCAAAATCAGACAAAGATAAAAAAAAACGTAAAAGAAAATTAAATAATTTGAAAATGGTGTATTTTGATTTCGCTCAATTTCCCATTGAACATATCCTGACAATTTCAACGTAGTACCCTTAGCCGTTCCTGAGGTATCGCCCTTTTGAGAAACTGAAAGCATGAAGTGTCTCTTGTTTAGTTTAAAATCCCCGCAAAAAATACCCTGAAGTTCTGTATTAACTTCTAATTTTAATTTTAAAGTTTTATATTAAAAATTTCTTTAACGTTACACGTTGGCAAAGCCACGAACATCTTAACGTAGAAAAAAACATTTTCATAAAAAATAAGATTGCATCGATTTGTGACATCAGCAGTAAATTTTATGTTCAAGGATTTTATATTTGTTGGAAAAAAAATAAAAATAAAAAATTATTCAAGCCTCCAAACGATTTCTTCGGCATTGATTTCACCTTTACGCATAACCAACTGCACTAGGAGGCGTTGAATTTTGTTTTGCATTTTATGGTAATTAGTAAGCTACACTAAACTTGTTGATTTTAAAGTTTTATGTACCAAAGGAGTTGCAACATTTAGGTGATCAGTTTTGCTTACTGTTTTTCACGGTTTAACACTCTCCTACGAAATTTGTTGACTATAAGCAATGATTTGGGACAATCCAAATAAAAACGGATTACATACTTAGTTACATCACTTGCTAAATAATGCTATTTATTTAATAAAAATTTCTGTCATTTATGTAATAACAATTTCCGACAGTTTTTATTTCACATATTCTTTTTCATTGGTTAAGAAAAGATAATTTTAGGTCTTTTCCGTTTCTCTCTATAAGGATTCAAATTTAGGCTTTCTGTTTATATGTTTGACAAAATTTTGCAACAATTTTTAATGCTTTCGATTGATGGGTAGGGGGAGAAATATCCAAATGTAAATAAGTTGAAAATCTCTTCTTCAGCGCGATACGAAAAAATATAATGAATGCGAGTGCCGAAGAACAAACCAACAAATAAAACGCGGAAAGTCAATGTGAATGTGAAAAAAAAAACAAAGAAAAAAAAAATTAAAAGATGAACAAAAATCAAAAAAGCCAAAAAACTGTAAGAATTGAAACCAAATACCTAACAACAATAGAAGTGAGTCATTCACCAATATCCGTGATTTGCAGAGAAATTGAAATTGAACCGCCATCGACGGATACTAGCGAATAATTCACATTGACTTTCCGCGTTTTAGTTTTTGGTTTGTTCTTCGGCCACTCGCATTGATTATATTTTTTCGTTTCGCTTTGTTGTGTTTTTTCAGTATTTTCATTTGGCCTTTAAAAACCCCATTTTTGCTCGTTTTTCTTTCTTTATGGAATGGAAATACTTTTCCTAGACGAAGGAGGAATGAGGGCCCTAAGAGAATGGGGACTCAAGAGCACCTAGGACTTGGCTCGTTATTGCACCGAGCCAAGAGTGCCTTCGAGCATTCCTTACCCGCTTAAAATTAGCTTCGCCGGATGTAATCTGCAAAAGATAACAACAAATGCTTAGCCGGTAACTTATCAACTGAAAAGCTGTATGCAACTAGGCGAATAACAACACTAATCATGTCTACTATACTATAAACATAGCTTATTTAGAAACCCCTGGAAGGTGTGCCACATTTCCCAATTACTGTCCCTTTTTGCTATCTGCCCATAATTTCACAATTTGTTTTTCATTTTTGAAAAGATTGAATTTTTGTTCATGTATGACTTCAATTATCCTGCATTTTCCAGGGTTACTTGTCTGACCACTAATCAAGACCGTTTCCTCAGGTAGTAATCCTACTGACCTCTCATGTCATTTACGTCTCGTCAAAGGCTAAGGTTAAGTGATCGGGCTTGTCAGATAAGTAATCTTGGAACGTTAGAACATACTACAAGAGCATAGCCTAGGCTGCCTTTCGGCATTCAAAAATTTGTTAAGACTCATCAAGTGCCCCTCCCCACGGTAATCTTTAGTAAAAAGGCGAAAGATTAACTCGATAAGAGGAGAGGCCAGAGTTATGAAAATTGCTAGAGTTGACTTGAGTATATAACAATAAATCCTTGAGTATATAACAATAAATCCTTATCGGTTTTTTAACAAGGTTCGAAAGCTATAAGGAATTCAATGTTCAATCAAGTAAATACGGGCAAAAAAATCACATGATAAGAAAACATATCAATGAGCAGCAACTCATGGGCAACTTTAATGACATGGTACAAAACCTACATCCGCAGAAAATAACATAAATATTCAGTAATCAGGCTCAAAAATAATTGTAATGTAACTGAGTGGTGGATCACAATGGCTGTAGACAAAGGCCCCCCCCTATTTAAATATTCCAAGAACCTTGGCGGTAGTGAAGGAATATTTAGTTTGATATGTTGCCAACGCAATTGACTTGATGAAATGTGTGGGGACCAAGGGCATTTCACTTTTTAAGACTAGCCTTTGTGACTTTATCTAAATTTCAGCAATTTGATTCGATCCCAGTTCGATTTAAAAATCAGCATTTAATAATTACAGAGTATTTTCAAAAACAAAATGCATCAGCAATCTATGATTTTATGATTTTAGCTAACAATCAGGGTTGCCACCCTGATCTGGAAGAATTCACTAAGTCGGAGAGGAAAAAATTTACTAGATCGCATCTGTTTTTACTAAATGCTCAAAAAAAATTTTGTGCGTGCGGCTACGCCGCACGCGCACCATCAAGCATCGACATATACTATAGGAGGATAATCAATACGATTTTCACAATCTTTTTTCCTTTTTTTTCTCTTTTCCTTTTTCTTTCGTTTTCCTAGTGTGATTGAAAATTCCGGAAACCTACAAGTTCAAAAATCCTTTTTTTGGTTAAATTTCTACTTACTTTTAATTTCTCTCAGCAGGCACCTTTTTACTCAATAAAAATTTTCAAACTGAGGAGATTCACCTAATCACCTTGGGTGGTTGGCTTTTGTTTTTATTCCAATAGATTCCCAATCATCACAAATCCAAGTGTCATTATAGCTTCATTTTTAGTTGGTAAGATTTGATACACAAAAAGCTGATTTTTTCGACCTTTAGACGCCGGAAGTGAAGTGTTTGTTTATGAAAATAGGTGACTGCTTGTCTATCTCTGAGACAGACAAGCGAAATTGTAAATTGTAAAACAGACAAGCAAAAATTGTAAATTGTCATATGTTTACGATAATTTTTTTCCCTGAATTCATGGAAAATAAAAAAAAAAAAAAGTTTTGTTTACTATAAATCATGACTTTTTACTAGTTTTTACTAGATTTCGGGAAATTTACTAGATCCTCTAAATTTACTAGATTTTTTTTTTACTAGATATAGTAAAATCCTACTGACGGTGGCAACCCTGCTTACAATTGATAAATATGTGACATATAAAAGAGGCTCAAATGACAGTAACTTTTCAGAATGTGGACAGGGGTCCGCGCGAACGCAGTCCCCCACTACCAAAAATTACGCTGTTGAGTTACCCCCATTTGGGGTAATCACAGGGGTCAGCCAATCCGAAGTGCAATGGAAAGTCCTCACCCTGGGAGCGCCTCCTTCATGATCAAGGCAGCTCCCCAGCCAGGTAAGTATGTTTAGTTAAAATCTAACATTTTACTAATATCTTTCGACATAAATCCCGTTGCTTTGAATGTCAGGTATCGCCCTTTTGACAAAACTGAAAGCATGAAGTGTCTCTTGTTTGGTTTAAAATCCCCGCAAAAAAAAATACCCTAAAGTTCTGTATTAACTTCTAATTTTAATTGTAAATTTTTATATTAAAAATTTCTTTAACGTTACACGTTGGCAAAGCCACAAACATCTTAACGTAGAAAAAAACATTTTCATAAAAAATAAGATTGCATCGATTTGTGACATCAGCAGTAAATTTTATGTTCAAGGATTTTATATTTGTTGGAAAAAAATAAAAATAAAAAATTATTCAAGCCTCCAAACGATTTCTTCGGCATTGATTTCACCTTTACGCATAACCAACTGCACTAGGAGGCATTGAATTTTGTTTTGCATTTTATGGTAATTAGTAAGTTACATTAAACTTGTTGATTTTAAAGTTTTATGTACCAAAGGAGTTGCAACATTTAGGTGATTAGTTTTGCTTACTGTTTTTCACGGTTTAACACTCTCCTACGAAATTTGTTGACTATAAGCAATGATTTGGGACAATCCAAATAAAAACGGATTACATACTAAGTTACATCACTTGCTAAATAATAATGCTATTTATTTAATAAAAATTTCTGTCATTTATATAATAACAATTTCCGACAGTTTTTATTTCACATATTCTTTTTCATTGGTTAAGAAAAGATAATTTTAGGTCTTTTCCGTTTCTCTCTGTAAGGATTCAAATTTAGGCTTTCTATTTATATGTTTGACAAAATTTTGCAACAATTTTTTAACAAAAGTTGTACTATAATGCTTTCGATTGATGGGTAGGGGAGAAATATCCAAATGTAAATCTGCATAATCTTTTGGTTTCTATAGGGTTGAAGGGATTCCAGCCCCTGGTATGTTACAACCTTGAGTATAGACAAATGTGACGCAACTATTACGCCCCACATACCCTGAAAGTTTCAACTTAACTTCCTTAACTTTTCCGTAAATATCACATACACACCCTTTTGACAACATTGGATGCAGATAGTGTATTTTGATTTAGTTCAATTTCCAACGTAAAAGCCATTTACGTTGATATATCCTACTTGACAATAATGCAAGTTATGTTGTGATATTATTAAATTTGCTCAAAACATAGACACACAAACTGGATTCAAAATGAGCCGAGCAAATATTACAAGTAAAATTTCCTCTCTTCCCCAACAACACCACTGGTGACGATCAATGGTGTCAATTCGCGAAAATTATAGAGGCTAGGTAATATCCAGTGCCCCCCCCACATTTTTGTCTGATACGTTAAAACGTAACGCAATACATTTAAACAAATTTTCGATGCGTTTTTTAACCATTTTATACCCCCCCCCCCCTCCCCGCTCCTCCAAAGCGAAATTCTGGACATGGCCCTGGAGAGGGGAAGAGTATTCTTCATAATCAAGGGAGGGAAAGTTGTTGTTTTTCCAATTTCTTTAACAAAAATACCAAAAAAAAAACCAAACCCCTTTTCAATAATACTGCCACAAAAAGACTTTCTTGAATCTGGAAGGGGGAATGAGAACAGACTATTGCAGGAAAATACCCCCCCCCCCCCTCCTCCATTGAAGCTACTGGTATTCACGCATGCTACTTGGTAATAATACAACTTATATTGTGACATTATTAAATTTGCTCCAATGATGGACACAAAAGCTGAATTTTTAATCACCCAAGCAAAATACACAGAAACAATAAAATAAACAGAAAGCAATGCTTTGCCCTTTACTTTTCAGCCTAAATAAATTACGGGGTACTGATGCATTATGCAGGCATCGCTATATACTTTATCAAAGAAACCCGTCAAACTGCCATTTCATTAGCAGACATTTACTAGATAAATTGATGGCAAAGCGTGGTTTCTCAGCATTTAAACGATTGTTCTTTGGGGTTTAGGAGGGAGAAAGGTACCTAGGTTAGGTTACGTATTTAGTATGCTTTATCCCCCAGCATCCCTAATGTGCAAATATATAGCCCAAAATTGTTTCTAAACTATTATATATTCATCCTATTTTTTTATTTCATTAGCATTAACCAAACTTGACTTGTTCGCGGTGCCCGCATAATGCACCAGTACCAATTACGCGGCTATGCTGTAAGGATAACAAATCCAGCAATAGTTACTTTCTAAGACGAAACAAAAGAGGAGTAAATGTAGCTTGTTGTGTTTGTTGTGTTTTTTCGCTTTGTTGTGTTTTTTCAGTATTTTCATTTGGCCTTTAAAAACCCCATTTTTTTTTGCTCGTTTTTCTTTCTTTATGGAATGGAAATACTTTTCCTAGACGAAGGAGGAATGAGGGCCCTAAGAGAATGGGGACTCAAGAGCACCTAGGACTTGGCTCGTTATTGCACCGGGCCAAGAGTGCCTTCGAGCATTCCTTACCCGCTTAAAATTAGCTTCGCCGGATGTAATCTGCAAAAGATAACAACAAATGCTTAGCCGGTAACTTATCAACTGAAAAGCTGTATGCAACTAGGCGAATAACAACACTAATCATGTCTACTTTACTATAAACATAGCTTATTTAGAAACCCCTGGAAGGTGTGCCACATTTCACAATTACTGTCCCTTTTTGCTATCTGCCCATAATTTCACAATTTGTTTTTCATTTTTGAAAAGATTGAATATTTGTTCATGTATGACTTCAATTATCCTGCATTTTCCAGGGTTACTTGTCTGACCACTAATCAAGACCGTTTCCTCAGGTAGTAATCCTACTGACCTCTCATGTCATTTACGTCTCGTCAAAGGCTAAGGTTAATTAATCGGACTTGTCATATAAGTAATCTTGGAACGTTAGAACATACTTATTAATGTCCCACGCCGGTGCTTCAACTGTCAAAACTATGGACACCTAGCGTCGAAATGTGAAAACTCTAAACGTTGCGCTAGATGTGGCGAAGAAGGGCATGCTTCAAAAAAGGAGCATCCTTGCGAAAATCCTATTCGGTGCGCGCTTTGCAAATCCGATAAGCACCCCTGTTATAGCATCCGTTGTCCCGAAGTCCTGAAAGCAATGAAGAAACCGCAATGACAAGAGCCACCATTTCATCTCTTAAAGTAATATCTTGGAATATGAACGGAAATCTGCGTGATAAGGTGCCAATTATAAAACAATTTGCCAAGGATCATGACATAGTTTGCATACAAGAACACTTCTTAAGCAAGGATAGTTTGGATTGTATCAAGTTCTCTGACAAGCATCGGTTCTTTATTAGAGAAGCGAAATCAAGCTGTAGAGGAAGGCCATCTGGAGGCATTGCTATTGTAATTAAAGATCACATCTCCGCCAAACTTGTCGAGCAGCAAGACAGTTTTATCGCAGTGGACGTCTATGGTATTGTTCTGATCTGTGTTTACCTTCCTACTAATTACAAGAATGATCGATCAGAGAGAAAATTCAACCTATCCTGCGAGAAACTTGCTAAATGTGTGTTGAGAATAAAGCAGTCGGGTCATGAATATTTAATTATTGGCGACTTCAACTGCGACCTTACTGACACTGACAGTCCCAGAACACAAATAGCTTTAGGAGTCTTACCAGATGGCTTCAAGGTTGTGGATAAAGATAAAAACTTCAGTTATTGTCATAACAGTGGCTCTGTATCTAATCTCGACCATGTTGTTACATCATTCAATGTCCAGAACGAATCTGTGTCGGTACTAATGGGTGGTACACTTAGCGATCACTTACCTATATCCTTGAGTTTCGCTCGCCCATTATCTGAAGTAAAAAAAAGCGCAGCTCCAAAGCTCAAAGTTGTGCAAGATTGGAAGCTCGATGATGCTGCGATCCAACAGTATCAACAAGTGTGTAATAGCATTCTTGAAAAGATCCAAGTCCCTTTCCCGCTACTGATGTCCAACAGTGACATCCCGGTCGAAGAGCAGAAACTTCTGTTGAACATTTACTCTGCCTCAATATGCCATGCCCTTCGGTGTGCCGAATCAGCAGCCGTACCCTCTCGAAAAGTTCGAGTAAACACTGAAATTAGAGGATGGTCCGCTAACCTAAATTTAACAGAAGCATGCCAGACTGCAAAGCTCTGGTTTCGCCTATGGTGTGACAGTGGTAAGCCAAGATCTGGGCAAGTCTGGAAAGTGAAGAATCATACTAAACGTGCCTTTGCCAAAGCCTTGTCTAAGCACCGTAGAGACATAATTGACGAATACAGCAAGAAAAGCAAGTCCGATCCCAAACTCCTTTGGCGGAATTTAGCGAAGCCCAAAGAATCGACCTCTGAGGTCCCCCTTCCAACAAAAGAGGCCTGGAATACTTACTTCACCGATCAGTTCAAAAGTCCTGACCAAGCGCTACGGAATTCTTACCGGAGTGAGCTAGATGAAATGCTAAAATTGCCGAAAGAGAACATGGTAGTTAATAGAAGTATAATACGTGAATGCCTGAAAAAGCTAAAAAAGAAATTTTCGAGAGGTTTCGATAAAATTTGTGGCCAGCATTTACTCTATGGTAGTGAACATCTTCTTGAACATGTATCATTATTATTCCAAATTATCGTTACCAGAGGTATCGTCCCGGATACCTTTTGCATTGGTGTAATAACACCTATTCTCAAACCAGGGAAGCCTCCCTCCCAGTGCTCTTCATATAGGCCCATTACTGTGTCGACTACACTATGTAAACTATTGAGCTTCTTATTCGTGACGAAATTAGAAGCAAGTGCTCGGTTCCCCACACCAGTTTGGGTTCCAGCGATCGCTTGGATGTGATCATGCCCTTTACTCGCTGGTGTCTATACTGACTGACGCTGAGAAGGACAATGATTCTTTAGTTTTAGCAGCCCATGATCTTGCCCGTGCTTTCGATTCGTCTATCCACGAACATATTTTACTCTCTGCAGCAGAGAGAGGCGTAGAAAATTCGGTCATCGGACCCCTTGATTCAATGTATAGTAATCTTCGTGTTAGGATAAAGTGTCCTGGTTGGGATTGTGATATGCTTTTAGAAATTGATATACCAGTGAAAAAGGGTATTAGGCAAGGAGCAGTAAATTCACCAGATTTATTCAATAATTCCGTAATCGAAGTGCAACATGAAGCACCAACAACGTGTATTTTATGTGGGATTGATGTGTCGCTCATATAGGTTATGCCGACGACATTTTAAACATTAGTAGAACCCTGAATGGAATAAAGAGTTGTTTTAGTGCATTAAAGGTAGAATATGCTCGTGTCGGCCATACATTTAATCCATCGAAAACTGAATTGTTATTTTTCAATTATAAAGTGTCGACTGAGGACATATGCGTTATGCTAGATGATACGGAAATCAAACCTGTTCCATCACTTACTTACCTTGGAGTCCCGATCGGTACGTCACTCAAGGCCACACGCGTACTTATTATCGCTGATACCCTTAGAAAAGTTCGTTCTGCATATGGAAAGCTTGTCCTGAGCAAGGCGAGATTTAGTCGTGATATTTTAGCCCAATTGTATAATGCATTTGTTTTACCGAGTTTTCTCTACATCTCTCCGTTTTGGAGTTGCTTCACACAGACAGAGAAGAAAAAGTTGCGCACGATTTATTTTAAATATGCTAAGTATCTGCTTGGACTACCACCATGGTCCAAAAACCGGTATTTGATCAGTAGATTTGGATTGATAGACCCTGCCTTGGCAGTTCCTGCCAGAGTAGCGAGTTTTCATAAAAAGTTCATGACTCTAGGTCATCCTTGGGTAACTCTTCAGGGACAGACTTGAGTTGAATGTGTTATTTGAATGTCGATGTTGAGGGCCCATTTCATTGTATATATTCGTGTTAAACCGTACTTTGTTGTTTGTCTTTTCTTTTTCTTTTTGCATTTTTTTTTCACTTTTTTATACTCTGCCGCCCATTGTATTTTTACAGTTTTGGCAGGTAATAAATCTATATTTATATTATTATTATTATTATATTACTACAAGAGCATAGGCTAGACTGCCTTTCGGCATTCAAAAATTTGTTAAGACTCATCAAGCGCCCCTCCCCACGGTAATCTTTAGTAAAAGGCGAAAGATTAACTCGATATAAGGAGAGGCCAGAGCTATGAAAATTGCTAGAGTTGACTTGAGTATATAACAATAAATCCTAGTAAATCCTTATCGGTTTCAAACAGTTCGTGGTAACGAACTGTAAGTAAGGAGCGACCCGGCTCAATGGTAACCGAAACTCTATAAAACGAGTTTTTGATAGCAATAGATACATCAAAAGAATCAGTTTTCAATGCTGAATTCAAATATATAATTTTCATCAAGTTTAGTCCTACCTATCAAAAGTTACGCGCCTGAGAAAATTTGACTGATTTTCGAAAAAAGGGGGAAAGACCCCCTAAAAACTATAGAACCTTAATGAAAATTACACCATCATATTCAGGGTATCAGAGAACCCTACTGTAGAGGTTTCAAGCTCCTATCCACAAAAATGTAAAATTTTGCATTTTTTGCCAGAAGAAAGATCACGGATGCGTGTTTATTTGTTTTTTTTTTCCCCAGGGGTGATCGTATTGACCCAGTGGTCCTAGAATATCGTGGACTCATTGGAACGGAAATTAAAAGTTCTAGTGCCCTTTTTAAGTGATAAAAAAATGGAAGGCAATTAGGCCCCCTCCCACGCTCATTTTTTTTCCAAAGTCACCCGATCAAAATTTTGAGATAGCCATTTTGTTCAGCATGGTCGAAAATATGATAAAAATGTCTTTTAGGATGACTTAATCCCCTAAAGTCCCCGGGGGGAGGGCTGAAAGTTATGAACTTTACTCAATTTTAACATATAGTACTGGTTATTGGGAAGTATACAGACATTTTCAGGGGGGTTTTTTTTGGTAGGTGGGGGGAGGGGTGGGTCGGGGGTTATATGGGAGGATCTTTCCATGAAGGAAGTTTTCATGGGGGAAGGGACATTGCTATGAAGGGGGCGCCGGATTCCCAGCATTGTTAAAGAAAAAGATCAGAAATTAAATAATAAAAAAAAAATATTCAACTGATTTCAACTAATCAACTGATTGTGATTAAGGGGTCATTTTTAAAGAATTTGAAAAAAATTCGAACCTTAACTTAAAGAGCAGGGTATTGACTAGGAGGCGAACCCCCTAATATACGTGTTAAAAATTTATGAATATAGAAGTTCGTTACGTAAGTTAAATCGTAAGTTACGTATATATATTACTAATAAAAACGTTCGTAAATAAAATTAAACAAGTTTCGAGAAAGCCATTTAACCAAACAAAAATAAAATTAATATGCAAATTTTGTTTTAATTATTCATGTACGGTGAGCCAAAATCAAAACCTGCATTAATTCAAAAACGTTCAAAAATTAAATAAAAAAAAAGTTTTTTTAACTGAAAGTAAGGAACGACGTTAAAACTTAAAACGAACAGAAATTATACGCTCTTTACGCTAAAGTTTGACTTTCTCAGAGCTCTATTTTTTTAAAAAATAAAAAAAACTTTAGCGTAAAGAGCGAGGCGTTGAGGAGGGGACAGCCCCCTTCATATACGGAATAATTTCTGTTCGTTTTAAGTTTTAACGTCGTTCCTTACTTTCAGTTAAAAAAAACTTACTTTTTTTTATTTAATTTTAACAAGGTTCGAAAGCTATAAGGAATTCAATGTTCAATCAAGTAAATACGGGCAAAAAAATCACATGATGAGAAAACATATTCAATGAGCAGCAACTCATGGGCAACTTTAATGACATGGTACAAAACCTACATCCGCAGAAAATAACATAAATATTCAGTAACCAGGCTCAAAAATAATTGTAATGTAACTGAGTGGTGGATCACAATGGCTGTAGCCAAAGGCCCCGCTATTTAAATATTCCAAGAACCTTGGCGGTAGTGAAGGAATATTTAGTTTGATATGTTGCCAACGCAATTGACTTGATGAAATGTGTGGGGACCAAGGGCATTTCACTTTTTAAGACTAGCCTTTGTGACTTTATCTAAATTTCAGCAATTTGATTCGATTCCTAGTTAAATTTAAAAATCAATATTTAATAACTACAGAGTATTTTCAAAAACAAAATGCATCAGGAATCTATGATTGTATGATTTTAGCTTACAATTGATAAATATGTGACACATAAAAGAGGCCCAAATGACAGTAACTTTTCAGAATGTGGACAGAGGTCCGCGCGAACGCAGTCCACCACTACCAAAAATTACGCTGTGTAGTTACCCCCATTTGGGGTAATCACAACATTTCAGCCCTGTTCGGGCAAACAATTTTTATTTTACGGGCCAGAATGCTGGAATGTGGTCCTTTTCTGTGGCGTGATCTCATTTGCTACTTAAAAAGAGGACTAGGTCTTTGAATGTTTATTTGAACGATCCCTCTTTCAACAATACCCTACAACTACTGGCTCAATTCCCCCGTAAAGAAAAACACGCATGTACGGCCATCCTTCTCTGAAAAAATGAGAAATATTTGTAATGGATTTCGAGTTCTCGTGTGTTTTTATGTTTAATTTCATTCAATAGATTGCATTAAAAATCTACACCTCTTTGAACAGGATTAGCCTCTATTTCTAAAATAATTCAAATTTTAAATTGCTAACAGTTTCGACGAGAAACTTCAAAATTATAAAATTTTTAATATTTAGAATATCGTTTCTTTCAAAGAGATCGCAAGTTCTAAAATACAAAATATTTTCTCTAGCCCCCTCCCTATTTGCTGTGTAATTCCCCAAGGAACCTTATTGGGACCAATCTTATTGCTAGTTATGATTAATGATATCGGTAAGGAATTCCCCCAAAGGTGTAAATATGTGGATGAGTTGTCTATCGTTGAAATATGTCATAGGAATATTAAAAGTGACCCCCTCGAAATCTTAACCCATGTTTCGAATGAAGCTAAGAATCTAAATATGAAAGTAAATTTCACTAAATCCAATATAACGACGATATATTTCTTGAAATTCACTTCCTTTTTCCTAGACCATATTTCACCCGAAATACTAATGAAAAATGTTATACTCTTCGGTGTCACTATTTCAAATAATCTTACGTGGGGCATGCATGTTTCAAACGTTGTAAAAAAAAGCAAATTTTTCACTGTTTATGTTTAAAACCCTTAAACAAATTTAATTGTCCTAAGATGCATTCCTTCTCGCTTCTTGGTCGTTTTCTGGCATTTGACCAGTTAACACCTATGCTGGGTTAAATATTTGAAACCCGTTTTTGGAAGTTATTAAAGTTTCAATCATTGACCGGTTTCGAGCTATATTAACTGGATTTATTGTTTCGCTATTATGTCAAGGCCCATGAAATACACATGCCCTGAGTGCAGACTTCGTGCCGCCAGTGGAACAGTGCAGTGCAGTCAGTGTCAGCAGTGGTTTCATCCAAAATGTGCAGGCATTTCTATTGAGGAGAGAAAACAATGTGGTGAGTGGTTTTGTTTAAACTGCCAGTCCCCCCGTTCTTTGAATGAGGACCCCGCATCACCTTTAACACCACTTTCTCTACCCCCTGTCTCTAAACTACGCTCTACGCCCAAGTGTGCCACAAAAACTACAACCCCAAAATCAATTTCAAAAAATCAAGCTTCCCAAGTCCCCCTTGTGTTGACTGTGTTAAACACATCAAACAGCTGGCTGATCTCCGAGCTATATACAACTCCCAGTTAGAGAAGAATTCAGAGCATGAAGTAGCCATTGAAGAGTTGAAAAAAACAAGTTGAACTTTTTCTCAATGACCAAAAAATTGGTAACGATATACTACAGGAACGTGATCTTGAAATTAAAAAATTAAGTGAAAATATAAACTCTCATAATTCACAACGCCTCCTTATGGAAGATGGACTCTGCAGTCTAGAGAACAATCAGGTGACCCTTAAATTAAAAATCACCAAATTACATGAGGATTTAAAAAACAATGAAGCAATTATTATTACCCTAGGGAATCAATTATCTGAGTTCAGCAAATCCAGCATTAATTGCAGAGTATCCCATGAGAGCTTACAAATACCCACGTGTGATGACCTTGAATTCGTTAATAGTCCAGTGACTTCCGGCTTTTCACATAAATTATTGGTGATAATGAACTAAACAAAAAGGTTATGGAGAAGTCATTATCAGACGATGAAATTTTTATTCTTTGAAAAAATTAGTAAAGTGAAGGATAAAAGTGAAATAAATACAAAAATAAGCAGAAAGGAAAATGTAATCTGCAAGCATTTCAATAGTGGTTTCTGCAAGTTCCGCAAACAATGCAAGTTTCTGCATATTTGTAGCCAGTTTATGTGTGTCTCATAAGTGTATTTTTGACCATGTTGATCTTTGTTCTGTTTTATCTTGTATTGATAAGTCGTGTACTTTTGCTCATGCCTCTCCAGGATTGGAGCGCAGGTTTAAAACCCAACGTTTTTTAGAGCGACGCCGAAAGTATTCGCGACCCCCCCCCTTCCCTTGTTCGTGTTCCATTCGACTTTCAGTCTTATCCCCCTGCATACCCGTTACAGAGCAGTATTCCACAGGAATCCATCCCTCGAAACAATCCTCCGCCCCAAGTTCTTACGCGTGCCCAGTCAGTCCAACCCCCAAAATCACTTCACTCAATTCGGACCATCCCCAACCCCCCCCCCCCCCTCACTCATATTCCTCCAAAAATCCACTTCCTTTCGACTCCTTTCGTCTCCGTACATCCAAAAAGTTACCAGCCGGTTACCAGCTGGCTCCCCTCTCAGACACCCTCCACCGTACTTCCCTCCCTCAGCATCATCTTCCCCCCCCAACCCCCATATAAAGAACACTCCCAATTTGACCTATTCCCAGATCACCAGGAAACCTTTCTCCCTTCCCTTGCACTTTACCCCCCCCCCTGGCTACCCTACCAGTGTGACTCTGGTTTAAGAGTAATAATAATAATAATAATAATAATTTATTACAAACCCGCTTATAAAAAGAAGCATGAAGAAGCGGAGCAAAACAAAAGAAAAGAGAAATAAAGACGAAAACAAATCAACCGAACATAATAATCTACTAAATACAAACAAATCACACTTCAACTATCAAGCAAGAAAGTCGCTGGGAAATCAAATAATAGTGCCCTGTGCTTCACGAGAGCTTGTTTTTCAAAATTCGGCATGAACTCAACAGGATCAGGTATATGATACTTTTCTAGCAGACCAGTGTTACGGAGGTAAAGTGGCAGACCAAGCAGAAAACTTTAAATATTTGCAAAAGCCTGAACGGATTCGCAACATATCCGAATTCGATAGCCAATGCCAAACGGGTGAGATGTAGTGAGCAAAGGGAAGAGCGACGGCACGATACAACACTAGCAAGGATATGCTTATTAAACTTAAACTTCAGAGCTGCAAGTTTAGCATACCCAGACCGAAAACCCGACAGAACCTGGTCAACAAAAAGAGCACGCGAGCTTCTAAGGTCGCTTCCATATGTGATACCTAGGTACTTCAACTTGCGGCTTGGAAGTACTACTTGCCCTGCAACGGTAACACGGGTAGCCTCGCAACGGGCAACTTCAGACGGCGCACGCGGGGGTTCAAATACAAGAAATTCTGTTTTAGCAGGGTTAATAACCAGACCAATATTAGTATAACCTCGACTTAGGAGATCGATATTAGCTTGAAGGTTACAAAGCGATGTGCTCACCAGTAATATGTCGTCGGCGTAGCACAGTAGGCTCACATCCATACATTCAGTGTTAAAACCACCGTTAATCTTTTTTGTTACCGACGAGGTTAGTGAATTGAAGAGTACAGGGCTTAAAACCGACCCTTGACGCAGTCCCCGGTGAAGCTTAATCGGTTTCGACAGGAGTTCACTACTCAACTTAACACGGATAAGGCTACTCGAATACCAGTGCCATAGGACGGCCGCTACATGTGGGTTCACACCTTGGTGCAGCAGGTTCAAAATTAACTTTGAATGAATTACCGAATCAAACGCCGCGGACACATCTACTGCACAAATTAAAAGAGTCCGTGATTGATTCTGAGCTTTCGATACTATACGCGTAAGAAGGCGATGTGCAAATGCACAACCGAGGTGGCGACGGAACCCGAATTGTCGATTGTCAATTTTACACTTTCGTAACAGCTCAGGTAACAGAAGTCTCTCTAACACTTTGCTTAATGTACTAGAAACTGTTATAGGCCTATAGCTAGAGCAGAGGTTACGATTTTTTCCCTTCTTCAAGACGTTAGACACAATACCTAGGGCAAACGACTTAGGGACTGCACCAGAATCAAGGCACATTTGATATAGCAGCGTCAAGTGCTCAATGAGCAGAGGTGAGCCACAGCGGAGGTGTTCAGTCACAATTCCGTCGTGCCCGGGAGCCTTGCCCTTTCTCAGCTGCTTAATAACCTGGAGCACTTCGCCTATTGAGACGGTAAAAATAGTTCCGTTGGCTCAAGAGGGACGCAAAAGCTCGTGAGAGCTCACTATCACTTTCGGTTGTTAGTTGGGCATGTTTGATCCCAAAAACTTCACTATAGTGTTTTACCCACTGCTCCTCAGGTATGTTACTAGCAGGGTTTGTCGCTGGTTTAGACTGTCTAAAAGACTTCCACATAGATACAGGATTATTTGCTGCTTCTTGGGAAGCAAGTTCGGCTTCGGCAGCTTTAAGATCACTTACAGACTTATTATAAGTTTTTTTTCGTGTTGCGGAACTGCTCAAACACTACACCTGACCTAGGCCTCTCGCAATCGCGCCATAATCTCAGCCAAAACTTAGCACGAGCTTTGGCTTGCCTTACTTTAGGAGAGCGACTCCAGCCAGGCTTGCTGATTCCAGGTTTTAAAACGGCGAGTGGGTACAGAAGCCTGCTCAGCCGTTTTCATTGCATGTATAATCTCAGTACAATAAATGTCTAGTGCTACCAAATCACTCGAGCCATGCATCAAGAGCTGAAAGGGAACTTTTATCTTTCCGAGAATCTCATCACATGTCTGTTTACACTGGTCGGCGTTTATTTTATTCCACTCAGTCTTGGTAGCATAAATTTGGGGCTTATTCGGCCTACACGGGAAGAAGTTAGCCTTAAAGCACAAGCCAAGGTGATCACTTTACTGTGTGCTCAGAGTCCACGGTGACTGGAGCACCTAGAGAGAAGTTACATAGCACATGGTCAATGTTTGTCGTTGAACCGGAATTATGGATGTACGTATATGTGTCAGTCTTTTCACAGAGATCATACCCAGCTGGGATTACTGAGAAGAAGATTTCGGAGAGCTTATTTGATGGGTTCGTTAAGTCGCACTGAAAGTCACCGCAGACTAGCACTCTTCGATTGCCCAGCCTAATAAGTAAGCGCGAGAGGCGGCCACAAGCTTCCGAGAACCGTTTTTTTCGGAAGAGAGGAGGGTGTTTAGGTTTGTTGGTAGATAAACCGTGATCAGAACAAAACCCCCGGGGCCAGGAAAATCTACAGCGAGGAAGAACTCACACGATTCCAGCTTTTGACATTCAAGCGAACTGTCCGTTATGATAGCAGTGCCCCCACTAGGTCGACCGCGGACTGAGGACCTTTTTGCTTCATGCATGAACACAGTTTTTTGATTCAACTGTTCGAAAAGACCAAAATTTTCGGAGGTGAGTAAATGTTCTTGTAAGCACACAACATTAAATTGACGGCATAGTTCTTTAACGTAGTCTAGTTTGACTGAATTGTGCCCATAGATATTTCGGCAAATGATGGAGAGAGAAGTCATTTCGTTGTAGTAGGCTTTTTCATAGCATTTCTAACTAGTGGGCATCTCATGCTGTATGAGGGGTGGGTGTTGTGGCCTTCTGGGCATAGAGCACATTTAACTGTGGTGGACGTGCATGGGGACGTCCGTGATGCGACATGGGCACCGGCGCACTTAGAGCACTTCGGAGCGTTGCTGCAGGCACTAGAGAGGTGCTCGAAAGATTGACAGTTAAAACATCTCTTGGGGAGCTCTTTATAGGCCTCAACCCGGAAGTGGGTGTAGTCTACAAATATTCCGCGTTTAATTGTCTGATCTCGCGCGAACGAGTCTTTAAATACAAGTTTCACTGTGCCAGAGGTGCCGAACCGGTGGACTTCCGTAACTTCGGAGTTCGCAGCAATAATTTCTTCCTCTGTGGTTGCCCGAGGAACGAATCTTGCCACCGCTAAAAACTTTGGTTTCCGGTAAGAAACCTTGACATCACGGACATTTTCTTTCAACATGTCTGCGAGGATTTGAGCTGAATCCGCCGTATCGAGAAAGGCAACTAACCCACCTTTTCGTTGAGTGATCTGGCGAATATGTCCTTTTCCACCGTTCTTTTCGATAAATTCCTTCTGTTTGGCACATGATTCAAGGCTTTCCGCCGGCACATTCGCTATCACTACAGGATTCTCAAGTCTTTCTGGTTTCGGTAGCGGGGGCCAGACAGTAGGGCCTGACGGAAGGTAGATCTTACACTGATCGATTAGTCCCTCTATTTTCTCTGTGCACTCGTTAACTCTAATTGAAAGAGAAGTCAGCACATCTTGCGGTATTCTAGGCACTTCGCCAATTTTCCAGATAGTAAATCTATAGGTGAAATTGGCTGAGTTTTCTGCATTCTTGATAGCATCGTATAAATCACCCATGAAAACATCACTCTGCAAACCAGCTCGGCGGTCCTTCATTACATATTCATCTCCAAGTTGCCGCAAAATATCGTTCAGTTTGCAATGCGCAGCGTACAGAATGTCTTTTCCGTAAAATTTACTTCCCGTAGCAACCACCGCGTCACGGGAAATATCGGCATATCGCAAACTTGTCTGAGCGAAATTCAGGACAGGCGCGTATATATATTCGTAAATAGTCTCCTGTGTCATACCAACGAACTTCACTGCTCGAGAGCTGCAAGTAGTCCAGAATCTTGAACGTTTTATTTTCTTTCGCACACAATACACCTTCACGCGTCGAGCGCTGAATGAACGCCTACTGAAATCACCCAGGAACAAGGGAAGCGTAAGTACCCCCTCACCTTTTCCCCGCAATTTTCGGGTAACTGAATACCAGCGGGTACAGTACGGCGCTTGCGGGGGTTCCTTCCCCTCTTCTGCTTGCTCCCAGTAGAAATCAGCACCTTAATGATATGGGGGAAATTGTCTTTATAGATGGCGCCCCAATCAACTTAAGAAAAAAGATGGCGCTGGTGAGGATGTCCGAAAAGAAAGACCTATTCTAGGGATTGGAGAAACACTCAATTTAACTTAACTGTAAAATTGTCTATTAAAGAGTACAAATCAATATGAAAACAACCTCAAAGTAGTGCAATAACTTTATCCCATTAACAGCAAACAAGCAAACTCAGGCACATACACTCTGGAAATAATACAGATGGCGCTTGACTATTGAATGCAGGCAGAAGCAGGCAGAACGATCCATAGGTAGCACATCCATGCAGAGTTTCTAAAACTTCAAACGAATTCCACCGTAGTTCCATCCCAACTTAATAACATTCCCATAATTTGTTCGCTGTCCTCCTTTTCTCTCAAGCCCGGTCCAGTCCCGCCTTTTAATAATGCCTCAAAACCGCACCCTTACCCACAGCACCCTTCTCATAAACTTCAACCCCAAATAACTCCCTCCCGAATAGAAAAAAAAATCCCAATGCCCAAATCGGTTTCAATTTCCAACTTTCCTACTTACCAATGCTGAGAGCCTGAATTTTGACAAAATTACCGAACTCGAGGGTATCTCTGAAATTCATAAAATTAATATTATTGCTGTGACAGAGTTTCAGTCCCAGAACCCAGATTTCCTAAAAATTAGCAATTATACTCAGTTTATAAAACTTCGCCCTCCCGATCACCCTCTCGGGAAAAAAGGGGGTGATATTTTATTTTTTGTCCGAGATAACCTCCAACCTAAACTCATCCCCCACCCCCAACTTATCAGATTATGATGAAATTCTATGGCTGAGCCTTCGACCGAAAGTACTTCCCCGCCCTTTCAATTTAATTGTAACCGCCGTCTTTTATCATTCCCCTAACCAAAGTATTGACCAGAAACACAAATTTATACAACAATTTCTTATAAGTGCTGACTTTGTCTTATCAAAGTATCCGAACGCTGGTATTTGCTTACTTGGCGATGCGAATGACCTGAGGATAGACTCTATCTGCACCTCTCTTAATATTAAACAACTGGTTAAAATATCTACAACAAAAGGTAACACCTCTCTGGATGTTATTTGTTCAAACATGAGTAAGTATTACAACTCCCAGCAAGCACTGCCACCACTAGGAGGCAGTTTACCACTATTGCCTTCTTTTTTCTCCCTCCTCAGCCATTGAACATTCCTTTACTACCTCCATTGGGGTTTGCCGTCCCCTCAGTGACACAGGACTTTTTTCTTTTGGATCATGGCTGACCAGTGAAAGTTGGTCAGACCTTTATAATTCTAATAACCTTGATGACAAAATTTAGATTTTTCACAAAAAACTAATAGACTCCTACTCATTATGTTTCCCAGAAAAAAAAAAATCAGAAAGTGCTCCAGTGATAAACCTTACATAAAATAATCACATAAAAATATTAATCCGCACGAAAATAAGCTTATTTAAGAGGGGTAATTTAGCTGAAGCAAATAAGTTAAGAAAGGAATTAAAAAGTCAAATTAGAAAAGCTGCCCGAGCCTATTATAAAAATAAAATTAAATACTTGTGCCATGATAAACCAAAGAACTGGTACTCTGAAATAAAAAAACTTACCGGCAAGAGTCAAGAACAACTAAATTTTAATATAAATGAACCTCCAAAGACCACAGCTAATAACCTCAATAAGTTTCTGGCTTCTCTCCCACCACTATCTTACATTCTGGCTTCTATTGTCCAGAGTCTCCTCCCACCACTATCTTACGAATTTCCTGATATTCCTGTTCCTTTTTCACTCCCACATATTTCTCCACTTGATGTTGTAAAAAAAATTGAAAAACTAAAACGATCAAGCATTTGCCCTTTAGATATTCCTGTTCCTCTGATTAAAGCTTTCAGTGATTACCTCTCAAAACCCCTATCCACCCTGTTTAATGAAATTACCGAATCTGGACAGTTCCCTCAATATTGGAAACAAGGCTTTATTACCCCAATCAAAAAGAAAAATGGGAAGCCTGGCTTTGATGGCATTCGTCCTATTACCCTCACCTCGATTTTTTCAAAATTGTATGAAAGTTTTCTCGCAGAGTGGCTTAAGATGAAAGTCCTCCCCCTCATTGATCTTAGACAGTTTGGTAATCTCAAATCCACGTCAACCTCTCATTACCTGATCCATCTTGTTGATAACATGGGTAAATTACTTGAAAAACCTAACACTTGGCTTAATCTAATTTCTATTGATCTTCAAAAAGCTTTTAATTTGATTAACCACAATTTACTCATAGATAAACTTATAAAGGAATTCCACATTGAAACTTTCCTTGTTAAGCTCGTTGCCTCTTTTCTTTCTAATAGATCTCAAGCAGTTAAATATCTAAATTGTTTCTCAGATCATCTCCCCATTTTTAATGGCATTCCTCAGGGGACTATTCTAGGCCCTCTCCTTTTTTCTCTTATGATTAACAGCCTTTCAACCCTTTATGACAATAGATGGAAATTTGTCGATGACTTGACACTTTTAGAGATATGTCATAAAAACATCTTTAGCAACCCAATGGGCATACTCCAAGATATTGCCTGTGAGGCCTCTTCCCTTGACATGACAGTTAACCCTTCTAAATCCGCAATAGTCTTTAGTAAGTTTCCTTAAATCCCCTCCCCTTTTTCTTGCTCCTATTTCTCCTGAAACCTCTGTCACATCTCTTAAACTCCTTGGTGTTACAATTTCTTCTAATTTGAAATGGGATACCCATATAAATAATATCCTACGACAAGCAAACTCCTCGCTTTCCCTCCTTAAACTTTTAAATAAATTCAGTTGCCCCCAATCACATTTACTACAAGTATACATTTCTTTTGTGCGTCCCATATTAGAGTACGCTTGTCCTGTGTGGCACCCTGGCCTCTCTAATGAAGCAACACAAAATTGAAAATGTCCAAAAGAGAGCTCTAAGAATTATTCTTAAAGAGGGCATGATACCATATTTGTATTTGTTAAATATTTCAAACCTAGAGACCCTCGAGAGACGAAGAAATAATTTGTGCCTCCGTTTTGCAAAAAATGCCATAACAAACCCTCGGACGGCAAGTATTTTCCCCAAACGTCACTCCCCATCCAGATTACGGCCGCCTCGAGCTGTTTCTGATCCCATCCCTGTTTTTTCCCCCATTCACTGCGTTACTTCGAGATACGAAAGAACTTTTGTCCCCTTTATTACAGGAAAAATGAATAAAATATCCCAATAGTTTCTTTTTTTTCCTTTTTTTTTGTCCCCCCCCCCTTCTTGACCAGTTTTTATTTTTTAACTCCTTTATTGACTTACTGTAGTTGGATTATTGACACTTTCTTAGTGTCCCTTTTAATTTTATATGCATTTATGTCTCGCTCTTTTTTCTCTGTGTATATTCGCTTATTCCCCCCCCCCCCCCTTCCTTTTTTTATGTCCGTTCTAATTCTTTTTCCGATTTGTATTTGTGTAAGTTTAGTTTGACCAGTTTTTATCTTTTTAACTTTTTAATTGACTTTTTACAGTTTTAATTATTGACTGTTAAATGATTGTTCATTATGATTTTTCTATTTCGTTGTTGTTGTTTCATTTTTGCCAGTTTTTAGTGCAACCATTTATATTGTCGACTCCGAAGTCTGAATTCGGCCCTTCGTGGGCTTGTGATAGTGATCTTTTTGAAATAAATATCTTATCTTATCTAATATCTTATCTTCTGTGTTTATTATCATTTGAAAGTCGCTATTGGAATATGCGTGTCCGGTCTGGCATTCGCAACTTTCAAATGAACTTAGTAACAAAACTGAGTCAGTCCAAAAGCGTTAGCTCGGGATCATCTACAAAGAGAGGAAAAATCCATACTCCTTCCTCCTTAAATCCGCAAGCATACCACATTAAAAGAAAGGAAGGAACAAATTTGATTTCATTTTTGCTAGATCCGCAATTTCTAATACCCGTACTGAGGACATCTTCCCTGATTTTTACAGCTTAGCCTCCTTGGCAATACTAACGTATTCTCCAATCCATGCCGTTACTGAGAGGTTCCGGAAGAGTTTATCCCCTTTATCCTGGAGCACCTTAATAATCCCTGATCTGTGCCTTGAACCAAAATTGATTCCTCCATCCCTTATTTTATTTGATGGTGTGTGGCCGGAATAATCTTGCCCATTTTTTGTTAATTTTGTTTATCTTTGGTCATTTATATTTTGCCCATTTATGATATTTATTTATGCTCTATTAAATTTTAAACCTAGTCTTTGGCATAATCCTTTCTTTAATTGTAAATATTTCATTTTTGCCAGTTAATTTGACATGATTTTAAGTGTTTTTTTGATTTTACAGTATTTGAATACGGACTCGGTATTTTTTTTCTTCTTTTAGCCAGTGATATCATGTTATCCCCACCCTTTCTGTTTTTGCCATTAATCACATCAAGTTCATTTTAGCTCTTGGACTTGGATTTTTTTTTGTTTTTTTTTTTTTGCGATAAATTTTTATTAACCATTTTTATGCTTGTTTGGTGTTTCTTTTACTTTTGTCTTGCTGTATTATTTGTTTCTTTGCTTTGCTTTCACTTAAACGACACATGAAGCGAATTCGACTCTATTAGAGCTTGTGACAGCCTTTTGAAAATAAATATTATCTTATATTACACCCCCTCCTCGTCCTACAGAAAAATCGACCGACCCTTCGATTTCTCACTGTTGTCATTGTTTTGGAGGTTTAAATGCTCGTTTTACTTTTGTATTTTTCTACGTTCTTCCGAGTATACTTGGTTCTTTTCTTTGTTTTTGTAAACGGGTTCTCAATCACATTAATTTCAACTAAGTAGCAGCTGGATGCGCAACCATGGGCACCCATAAGCTGAATTCCAGGGCGGGGGGGGGACAAACCTTGTCTAATTGACACTTTTAATGCTATATAATAGAAATCTCAGAACATAAATATAGAAATAAGGCAACATCATTAAACCAGGGGGGGGGCAGCCCCCCCCCCCCCCCCCCTCCCTTATGGGCGCCCATGTGCGCAACTACACACCAGTGTACATAATTTTATCAAGCATCAAATGATTCAACTCTAATATACAAAGCTTATCATTCTCTTTATTAACCATTTATCATGAATGGACTATGTGTAGTCCACTGCATAGCATTACGATATCTGAAACAGAACGGTTCAGTATATACTTTTTTGATAATTTTAGATTAATTGGCTTCCTCAGAATTTTCACTCAATAGGTTTTCGGGCCTCGTTGGGCTATAATTATTTTTTTTTGCCATAAATGATAGAAAATAAAGCTGTTTTGCAACTTAAAATAAGCACTAAAACTGAATTTTAAATCGAATCACGACATTCACCCTCTTACGTACAATCACCACTGAGGAAACAAAAAAAAAAAACGCCTCCATGATAATCCTTCACAGAAATACTACAAAATTTCGCATTTTTATTGCAAGGGGCTTGAAACCACAGCAAAAGGGTTCTCAAGTATGCTGAAATTGCTGGTATATATTGATTACATTAACCCCATTTTTGGTGGAATCCTTTCCCCCTTTCTTCGAAATTGGGCGAATTTTCTCAGGCTCGTAAATTTTACTAAATAGTTTTGAATTTAATAAAATTCAGATTCCCCCTAAAAATCCAATTAGTTTTATGTATATAAAATGCCAAACTACTTTTTATAGAGTTTCAGTAACTATTAGCACTAGTCATTCCTTATTTACAGTTTGCTACCATGAGCTGTTTTAAATCCAGATTTTAACAATACAAATTAAGCTTGTTTATAATATTTAGTTGTGTTGTATTGCGCTGTATTGTAAGTGGCGTCGTATTTTCATGCCTGACATAACTATTGAAATAGCCAGATATATATTCAATTTGTAGGGCCATATTGTCAGTACCAATATTTTAATATGTATAGGTATTCACAAAGTGTTATTTGAGGGGCACAAGGGGGCCAGTTGCCCATTAGGTAAGGCTTAAAATGATAATTGGTGAGGAACTAGTGTATGTGTTGCCAGTTTCATATTTTTTTTTGTCAAAACATAAGAATGGAATAGGTTAAGAGGCACCTTTTGAATTAACTTTCTAACAAATTAGTATTGATGAAGCAAAAATTACAATAATTCCAGTTTAATAAAATTTTGAAAGGTAATGTACTTATATTTGTACTCGTACTTGAATCACGACATAAGCTGTGCAGCTCTCCCTGGTGCTAAGAGGCGGCAGAGGGCCGTATTCCATTGTGTGCAGTAAAGGGTCAAAGCGACAACAATTTCAAGCCAGGAAGAGTCCAATCGGCAGCCACGTTATTTAAATTCATCAATATGTTCAAGGTCGGATTTGACGGTGCTATTTCAGGATTTTGAGTGGCATCCACCGCTTTTTTTCAGCCTGGGAGTGATTTGCGCCAAAGGGCCCAAGGAAACTTAAAAGAGGTCCTTAAACTTTCAAACCATTTGATTAGTTTAAGTATGCAGAACAAACCCCGGAAACTGTTTAATGGTGACTAAGTAAAAGCCACCAGGAAAGCTAGATCTCTAAAAACGAGAATCCAGAGGCGGTCCAAATATAAGGGCCGCCAATGATTAAGTCAAAAAGCTTGTAGATAATGATTTTACTTTTAAATCGTTTCGACTGGAATAAAGCTATTACTGCGAAACAGCTTAAGGAAGGAAGATACACAGTATATGATAGCTGGAGAAGTATAACACTCCCGTCAATCAGAAGCAGTGTCAGATTTTACTTAGTAGAATCCAGACTCGAGTGAAGTCGTTATTAAGGGATGAAAAATATGGCTTTCGCCCAAATCGTTCTTACTGTGATTTGACATTTAACTATCGTGTCTAGAAAAATCAAACGAGTTGTAAGTGCAGATTATTTTGGTGTTTATTTATTGAAAGCATTCGACTCCATGCGCCAAGGGGTTAATCGCAAAATTCTCCTTGGCTATGGAATTCCTTGAAAACTTGTGAATACGATTAAAACTCTGTGTGCTGCACAAGTGTGTGCAGTCCAGATAGAGAGTGGTTCCACGTCAGGATCAGTGTGTTCATCAAGGATGTTATCTATCCTTGATATTGTTTGCAATACTTATTGACTTCGATAAGTATTAATCGATAAGAGATAAGAGATTCGAGCATGCCCCTTTGCAGGAAGTAATCAACTAATCCCTGAACAAGGCTCGAGTTCGCCGACAATATCCCTCTTGCTGCCTACTCCTAGGATGACATTTCACATAATCTGAATGAACTAGCAACGAAAGTTGTTCATAATGGCCTACAGATAAATATATATAAAACAGAAAGTAGGTCAAAATGGAGCTGTAATGGCCCTGGCTGAAGACCTCCAATACAAGGGTACCGATATGAAAGAGGTCAGATAATTCAAATATCTTGGTAATACAGAGACCCAAGATGGAAACCTTGACAGACAAGTCGTGCAGAGTATGAAGAATGCAGGTGCAGCATTTTCTTAGCTGCGCAACGTTTAGAAATCAAGAAACTACTTCCAGAAGCTGAAATTCATACCATTTAAGGAAATTTATTCTCTGTACTTATGTATGAATGCGAATCATAGTCTTTCCAAGAACGCGGAGAAACAATCACTCAACCTCGAAAAAAATTACTTAAGTAAAACCTTTGCGACCCACTGGATACGGGAAGATAATAAGCAACCACTGGTGATCACCGAGATCCGGAGGTAGTCAGGAATTACGATCCACATTAATGAAGAACGACTTCAACACAATGTATGTTGTTGAGAACCACCCACCCTTAGCAGGTGGGGAAGATAGCGCAACACATTAGATCGATCCCTGGAGAAAGAGGTAAGGCGTCTTTGAACTAGACTGAACGAGCTGTGGCACCTGGCACAAGATTGGCTGAATTGCAGACTTACCATTGGTGCTTTATCCCCTATAAACGTGGGAAGACTTAAGTCTAAGTAAGTAGGCCTTCTTTTGATTCGGTTCATTAATATTGAAGCCTATTAAAAAAAATATTAATATTGAAGCCTAGTAATATGAATATTAATAAAGAAACCACTATTTCTTATGTAGCTGCTTTGAGAAACTTTATTACGATTTATCTAATCAATTATCCAAGGACATTCAATGGAAATAAAAGGTCACCTAAAAATTCAAAAAAGCATGCTTTAACAGAATTTACTAGAACCTATCTAAGTTGGATTCAAACACACTCAATCTGCATAAAAGGAATCATTCGCGAGGCCAAATTTTTGAGGAGAAAATGGGCAGAAAAATTTTGAGACATAGCATTCCATTTCTAAATCAGAGCATTTTTGATTCATGAGAGAAATATTTTTAGGAGAAAAAAACAGACATATTTTAATAAATGGTATACTATTTTTAAATCAGCTGGCTAGATAGAATTTAAATTCTTAACATTTACTGAATTGGGTTAACTCAACACTTTAATAGAGTCAACTTAGAGTTATTTGGCTCAGGCTCCTACCGCATGTTCAACAGAGCTTAAAGCAATTAATTTTCGTAGGTTGTCGAAAAGGCCTCTGATTAGTTGAAAATGATCCCATGACATGGCTATTACCCAATCAGAGGCCTTTTTTACTGAACAAAACTAAGAAATTAAATTTTAATTAATTAATTAAATTTGAATAAGCTTTATTGAACCTGGTATCAGAATTAACTTTACTCCGTTGATCTGGCCGATTCTGGGAATAGTACAGTTGGTCAAAGTAGAGGGCGCCAGTAAGTGTTGCACTAATGACATCTGCTTTACGACAATTAAAAATTAGGTGGCAATATTTGACTATATAGATTATTTGTTTGGTATAGTTTCTTTCTCCCTTCAGAACTACACATTTTCTCCACTAACACAATTGCTACTACGTCGCAAATTTCAAAGGCTTTCAAATTGCAGAGTAAATCTTTCACATAGCTAAATATACCTTATATGGTCTTTTCTTGAGTTCCGTTAAGTTTTACGTTCCGCTTTGTGTCCTTATGATCAGCTTAACGAAAGATTCTTTCTTAACTTAAGAAACTTATCCGTTGCTACAACTAGCCACATTGATGTTGATTCATCGCACACCCCTGTTACAACTAGCCAAAATAACTCATCTGTTGCTACAACTAGCCACATTAATGCTGATTCACTGGAATTCCCTTTTACAACTAGCCCATTTAACTTTGATCCAGGTATAAGTGCTTTACCGTGTGATGAAGAATTCGATTTATTAATTGCAAAGACAGTTGGAGAAATTTGGATACAATATGAACTCTACAACCGCTTAAACAGCTACCAGAGATTTGTCGTACCCCCCTACAACAAGCCACCTATTTACCAGTGAATTTCAAGATAACTTAGAAGATATTTTTGCCACATTTACGAAAGAAGTGTTCTGGGACTTTAGTGTTGATAACCCCGACCCTCCACTAGTGGTTTTGATGACATTTTTCTCTATTCTTATTTATCGTTCCGTGGAAATATAGAATTGTGCCACTCAGATACAGAATTATTCAAGCGTTTTTTGCTCGTATAAATGAATAGCTAAATTTCTTAATTCGTGAAAGTATTCAAGGATATTCAATCCGCAAGAATCGCAAAGTATGGGTAGGCTTTTATTTTCTGTTATTGATTCGGATCTCTTATCTAAGCTCCAAAAGTTATGGCAAGACTGCCCAATCAATTCTGAGTATTTCGCCCACACAGACTGACGAAGTTTATAATGGACAAGATAGGGTGATTCTTTATGGTATCCTATGGTCTAAAAAACTGATGTTCTTCCTACTACCATTCTGCTGCACCCTGAGCATGTGTGAGAAGGTTTTATTTTTTAAGAAGAGCGAGTTACTGGTCCATGGCAATGCCAGTCAAAAGAAAAGAAATCTTGTGCAACCAAGCTTGGTTGTCACAATCTAAAAGAAGGTAAATGCCACTCTGATCAAAACAATTTTGTATATAACTCCACAAAACTAAGTCGACCGAAATCGATTAACGCAGTCAGAATCTTCGCATCATCATACTAAATATATCATTAAGAGTTTATAAGTCTTCTTATAATGACATCTTTGCCAACGTGTCTTCTCTTTCCCTTAAAACCAGGAAAATGGATTAGTTTCTTAATTTTAAAGGCATTCCAAACACCAACTGTAATAGTTATGCTTTTTTTGTCGTCGAAGGGACGATACCCTAGCACGGCTCACCTGCAATAATCAAAAGGGTGGCACTTTATCAAACGTATATTTCACAGGAGGGCGATAAAACTGAAAAACCTGTTCGATTTTATGTTTTTTTTTTAATGCCATTTATAAGAGAATGTTTTTTTTTTAGTATTCAAGATATCAAAAGGCAATAAAAATTATGATAACAAAAATTCCTACATCAAATCATTCCTGAGAATGTATAAAGATCAGGCAATATTTTTTAAATAAAAAAAAAAAAAACACTTTAAAGTGAATTAGAGGCAAGCTGAGATATGAAAGAAAACAAATTGAATAACTCAAGAGCTTGCTTTTTTGTCGACAGCATGGAACTTAAATTTGGTTTAATTAAATATCATGTCTCCTATTGAATTAACGGAGCTCAGCTACACTTTACTTATTTTTAAAATTATCTATTTGCTATGTTTTGACGCAAGGCATCTCGGAAGAAATCATAGTAGTTGTCAAAAAGCTAAAAAAGTAGCGAATTCTTTTTATTGCAATTGTAAACCTAAATCACCCTGCTGTTTATTGGTCTATTGTTCAACTTTTGTCTGACACATATCATACTCTCCATAAAGTTAAAACATCAAAAAGGGAATGATTCCCGTCATAAGCCCATGTTTTCTAAAACATGATTTTTGTTACTTTTTTTTCACTTACTTAGACTTCCTCCCACGCCACCTGGCGCATAAGGCCACAACGGTGCCTCTCCACGATGACCTCTGAAGAGCTTGAGACCATAGATCTTCCAAATTACGCCTCGCCAAACTAGCCTCTTTCTCTAGGGATCCGCCAAACGTCGTTCTCTGTCGTCCACGTCTCCTAATGGCGGGAGGGACCCAACAACAAACATCATGGGGGAGCCTGCCATCGCCCATACGGACCATATGACCCCAATATCACTATCTACTACTTAGGATTTTTTCAACTATTAGCGGTTGTTCTGTCCTTTTCACGTATGGCGACGTTCGTAATTCTTTAGACCATTGGATCCCCAGGATGCGCCGAAAACAGTTATTTTCGAAACCTAAGTTGGCCTGTTTTAATTCAGCCCTCTAAATATTCGTTTTGCTTTCATTGAAACTATATTGGTACCCATTCTACAAACGTAAATAAAAAGAATAAAATATATTTTATTTCCAATAAATCCCAACAAACTACGCCACAAACTAAAAAAAAATAAGGCAAGTCCATCACTCCCCAAAAAAATAGAATGTTAAATTATAGCACAAATAGCGTAAAGCAAAACAGAAAAAGAATGAAGTCACACTGGGAATGTTGCCATAAATATTTTGAATATTAGCAATTAACTTGGAAAAGCAGTTTGTT
Source organism: Artemia sinica (assembly GCA_027921565.1). Lineage (NCBI taxonomy): Eukaryota > Metazoa > Arthropoda > Branchiopoda > Anostraca > Artemiidae > Artemia > Artemia sinica. The sequence continues at coordinate 47,959,868 of CM051262.1, read as the reverse complement.
CAACCTATAACAATGTTTCTACTCTTCACTAGCAAAAAAGGTATTGTTCCGGTGAATCCATACTTTTGGGAAAATAAAAATGTCCGGAAAGTGAGCTTCCATAACTAGATTCACACAGTAATTTTATTGTGCAATTGATGAAATTGATATGGATTGATTTTCACGGGAAGACAAGTCAGATTTCTCTTGAATGCGAAACTTGGCTTCACTTTTGTACCACTAAATTTTAAAGAATCTAATTTTAAATTAATTTATTCCAATACATATGTAAAAATCGGTAATTAGTAGTATAATGTTATTTTTAGATGTTTTTAGGAATTACGAGTAGGTTTCGAAGTCTCGAGTTGGTTTCAAATGCATTTTGAGAAAGTTTCTGCGAAAATACGCGTTCCAGGGTAATATACACTGGACCGCTGAAGGCAGATTAAATGGGAGGAGCTGTTAGTAGCCAAAATTCACTAAGCTGTGATCTTAATGCTATAGTATTTATATACAGTGGTTCGAGCATTCCAAGATTGCTTATCTGACAAGCCCAATTACTTATCTTTGGCGTTTCATGAGGAGTAAATGACGTCAGAGGTTAGTAGGATTGCTACATGATACAGCGTGGATTAGTCGTCGGATAAGCTACATCTACTAACCCCGAGAAACGCAGGAATAATGAGGATAAGTGACATCATATATAAACAAAATTCAATCTTTTAAAAAATAGAAAAAAATATTTGAAATCATATATAGAGAACAAAAAGAGGAAGTAACTGTGAAAGGGGCCACACTTTCAGCAGTTTGTCAATAAGCTATGTTTACAGTGGAATATACGTGATTAATGTTGTTATTCGCCTAGTTGCCAATGGCGATTCAGTTGAGAAGTTGCTGGATAAATATTTGTTATTATCTTTTATGGATTGCACCCAGGGAACTTAATATTAAGCGTATAAGGGATGCTCGAATACACTCACAAACACACTTCAAAATTTTATTCAAGACAGATTTCCTTCGACAGCAAGCAAAGCATATATTGCAAAAGTCGCACCAAGAAGAGACACAGGAAATATCGAATTATTGTGGCTTGGTTTCAAAAAATACAAAACAGAGACAGGAACTGGCGAATCCCCAAAAATTTGGTATATTACCTTATAACTTACCATCTTTCTAATCATTTTAAAAATTAATAAGAAAAACTAAATGAAAAACTAAGCCTGTGGTAAAAAAGCGAAGCAGAAGTGTTTTATTTTCACTGTCGCAGGTGTTCTTTGTTCTTTCCTAAGTGGTACAGAAACTGAAGGATTGTTGGTAAGTTTGGCGTCGCTGAAATTTTGAAGTCTTACAAAAAATGAGACTAAAAATTAAGAGGCTTATTATTTTCATTCAAGTCCTTATCCTCCTCTTGTTTAATTGTTTTAATGGGGTTTTTTCCTAGCATTATCAGGGGGAATATTTGTTTATTTCAATTTTCTTTGTGCAACTCTTAACTGTCTCGTTCATATTGCGGGCATGGAAGTCACTTAAGATGGAGGGGGAAACCCCCCACCCCAATGTTTTCAGGTAGTCTGTAAAAGAATAATGGAGTTTGTAAAATAGTGGCACGAGTATAATGCACTCCCCCCCCCAAAAACAAAAAAAAAACAACAAAAAAAAATACATTTTGGCTAGTGACACTTCTGTTGTGGGTTAAAAACAAATTAAAAAAGGAAGATAGAAACTTTTAGGATTTTTAAATCTCAACATCACGAGTGGAAGTAGCTTCGAAATCAGCATTCAACAACAAAATCAGTAACAAACAAAAGAAAAAAAGCATCCAACTCACAGAAAAGACACATTATAAAGAAAAGGGAAAGAAAAATTAACCTCTTCAGATACAGAACCTTGTCGTCAACTCTGTTGAATTTTTACTGAGATGAATCTTTTTGGAATTGATTAGAAGAGCGCAGCAATGTCGCAATGTTGTAAAGCTTTCAATCTCATGTAAATTTGAGAAAAATTGCTTTTTTAACACCTCAAATAATCAATGCCCTATCTATTTTGAAAATAGGGGCATTGATTATTTGAGGCGTTAAAAAAGCAATATTTCTCAAATTTACAAGAGATTAAAAGCACTACAACATTGCGACATTGCTGCGCTCTTATAATTAATTCCAAAAAGATTCATCTCAGCGGAAATTCAACAAACAACGTGCAAAAATAAAACAACCAATCACAAATTAAATTGATCCAACATATGTGTTTAGATAAAGTGCATCTTTTTTTTTCTTTGCGCTCATTGATTCGTTATACAGTTAGAAATAAAAAAATTCTTCAATTTGCTTCATGATTGTTACAAAAACACTATAAATAGTTAAATATTTCATACACCGAAATAAAACGTTTCTTGTATAAATAAATCCTACATGATCATCAATAGAACGTAAAAACACAGAAAAGAAAAAACCAAAAAAGCGAGAAACAATGAACGGATTGGTTTGAATAAATAAACCCAATTGTTAAAGTAAGGGAACATAAATCGATAATTGCAAAGTGATGTATAAATATATGTCTTGGCTCAATCCTTTAGTGTTATCATAATACCACTTCTTTCGGCTTGCATCTAGAAGAATCTTGATAAAAATCTCCAGAAAATAAAGTCAAACATGTTAACACCCCATTTACGACCTTGAAAGAAGTCAAACATTATTTTCGAACTTTTTTCAATTGCTATACTATAAGAATTCGGAATTTCCCCCATTATCGTACAGAGGGGCGACACAACAATGTTAACATTTAAAAAAACAATATTCATGATCAGTTTGATTAGTTTGTGCTATTGGAAATCCTAACTCCTAAGAATTTCCTCGACGGTTGTTCCTAAAAGCGGCTAGTACCAGTCTCCTAGCTGCCTCGACGGTTTGTCCAACTTGTTCACTGTTTCCAATAGCAGGATTTACTTCAACAATATCAAGAGCTGATAATCTTCCAGTCGTATTCACCGTTTCAAGCAGTGTCATACCTTCTCGTAATGTAAGTCCACCGCGAACTGAAAATAATACTGATATTAGTGAGCACTAAGCAATCCTTTGCGAATTTTTATTGATTTTACCCATAAAATATCTCGTAGTTTTCCTATTAACTAATGCATTTAACAGGAAATTAATACCAATAGTAATGGAAAAAAGAAGGCAGAATGACAGTGTTTTCACTAAAATATTCATTACTAATAACGAATTGAAATGCAACGTTATCTGAGGCAAATTGGAAACCCAACCACATCCTGAGGACCGTGTCGGACCCTAAGCTCTGTTTGATTCGATTTCACAATTCCTAGCTCTTTTGATTCAATTTCTACAATTCCTAGAGAAAGAAAACCATAAGACATACAGGATGAGCCCTATTGCCTATTTAGATATCAGTGTGCCCAAAACAAAGGAACGTTATCCACTTCTCCCATCTGCAGCGGGTATTTACAACTGGGGCAAAGATGGTTCAGTATGCAATGCTCATGGGGCTACCTGGTCCAATTTTCTAGATACATAAGATACAAATTGGTAGATATCGTAAGATATTCCAGTTATTTAAAATCGCTAATAGTGTCTTAAAAGGCAACTTGATATCGTCGATCAGGTACGTACCTAAGTAGAATATGTACCTGAGACTAGTCCCAAAAGAACTCATGATAATTCCATTTTCTATCATTTAATATAAGAAAAGGGTAAGTTCACTTTTGGTAAGTTCTTTCAGTTGGTTGTTAACGATTAAAAAGATCTTTGCCACGGTCCTTAATTAATTCAAAATCCTCAGAAACGACCACGTTTAAGCCTGATATGTAATGGAATACTAACCCGTTGTTCCTGTGCTTGGAGCTTCAATCGGATCTAAGGCATCAACATCAAACGATACATGAAGAGGTCTTCTATGTAGAGGATCTATCATACTAAGAGCAAACCGTACTGCTTCTTTTATGCCCATCAAATCAACTTCTTCCATGCTCAAGGAACATATCCCCAATTGATGAATTCTCTTCCTTTCTTCGGGATCAACATCACGCAGCCCGATAAAAGCCAAATTTTTAGCAGACAGCCTACAAATGCAAAATTTCTTAAATATGATAATTTTTTTATTACGATAATTTCCTCCTACAGATAATTCTAGCGAGTTGTAGGCCTACGTATTTGTATTACACACTTTACGAAGGGTTTAACAATGACAGAAAGCCTTTTGATGGATCTTGGTGAGTGTACTTTATGAGACAGTCTATGGTGTCACATCAAACCTTTCCATCACAGGTAACATTTGCTCTTAGTCACCACAACCGCCGGCGCTACTAGTTCCATTCTGGATCCTCTGTACTCTTTCACTGCTCTCAGTATACCCACAACAAATAAAAACTGAGCCGGTAATCACATTAAATCATTTCATAATCCAATTTATCTTAATTTAGTTCTTGGGAAAAAAACTTCAATAGGTTACATCTCAATACACTGTAACGTACTTGCGGCTGCTCATGCGATTCGAAGTTTATATATAAGGCTTAGTTCCAGCTGCAGTACACTGTTACAAAATAATTCCCACACAGTTCTACGGAAATGGACGCAACTAAGATTTATTCTCAATCTACTTCTTTTCTTATTCTGCCATAAGTTTTTTGTCCTTTAAAATAACAAATAACTTGAAATTTTTTTTTTGCACTTATCATTACTACTACGTTTTTTTTTTTTTCTAACCTTTCGAGTGGAACCTCTAGGCCTTCACATACAAAAACCTATTGCTTCTATGGCATTTTATTTTATTATCTAACACTTCGCTTACTTTCTTATTATGGGAGGAGGTGGTTACTAGACTATTTTTTTTCTTAATAAAATTTGTTTGACGACCCTTCCTTCTTTCTACGTTACATTCGTCTTAAGGCGTCTGGAATTGATTTAGCTTTTTTTTTCTTTTTTTTCTGATTCGACAGGATCGTCTAAATCCAAGAAGAAACTGTAGAAAAACGTCTCACCCACGGTCGACCATTAAGACAAAAAAAAAAAAAAAAAAAAAAAAAAAACAGATTTTAAGCTCACCAGAGGCTGATGCGCTTAAGTTCAGCTCTCAGGGATTTTTGGCTATAAACCAAATTTCTTTCACCTCTGGTAACACAAGTAAGATGTTTAATGAGAATTTGTGTTGGACGAGTACAGCGAAATTAAGGATTAGATTGGGCAAGTCACGTCATTTCCTTATCATCATCATGAACTACAAAATACTTGAAAAAAACTTTTACTGTACCAAAAAAAAAACAATTTGTTTTTAAGAAAGATTAATCATTTATGTTTTTGACATAAATTTTGTCTTTTGTCGCACGAGTCAATCATAAAAGCTGTGTAACCAGTGATCAGGCTGATAAAAAGATCATAGGGATAAACGGATAGATGCTATCCATCTTTCAAACGTGAAAGATATTGTACATACAGCTAATGCGTCCATGTCTCTCCTTAAGCTGTTGAATAAATTTAACGCCCCCCCTCCTATTCTTTAAGGATTTATACTTCCTTTGTCCATCCGCATCTTGAATAATCTTGTCCAGTGTGGCATCCTGGCATCTGCCGTGATGAATCCAAAAAATTGAATCTATTTAAAAAAGAGCCCTAAGAATAATTTTTAAATTAGCTAAGGTACCATACTCACTCCTTCTAAAAAAGGCCAAGCTGGAAACTCTTGAGCACAGGAGAGGAACGTTGTGCCTCCGTTTTGCAAAAGATGCAATAATAAACCTTCGCACGGAAAACATTTTCCCCAAAAGACACTCCCCATCCAGACACCACCTGCAATGTACTGTTTCTGAACCCGTCCCTATCTTGTCCCCCATTCGTTGCTTGTCCCCCTTCATTACTGATCAAAACAAACCACTAGTTTTCCCTTTTTTGGTAAACAGGATACCCAAGTCTCTGTCCGTTTGGTTCTTTCGTTCCCTCCCCCTTGTTTATATGTTCTCTTTTAAACCTTTTTAAGGCTAATTTTATATCACTCTTTTTTAGTTTAGTTTTGGTTTTTTACCTTTTTAACTTTTTTACATTTTGCTGCTTAATTTTTTTTTTTTTACTAATGAATGGCTTTGGCTTTCTGATATTTTTGTTTTTGGCATTGTTTAGCCAGTTTTTTAGTTGTTGTGCTACATTTATGATTTCTATTATGACTCCGAAATGCGAATTCGGCCCTTCGGGGCTTGTGATAGTCATTTTTGGAAATAAATATCTAATAAGATGCTATTGAGTTAAAATATGACAAATATTGTCTATGGCTCTCCTATTGGTCAAAAAATGATAGCCTGATCTTGTAGGCTATCATTCAAGTATAACGACCAAAGTGACCAGAAGCGATGTTTAGCGAATAGCACTAAAAACAATTTTAGGATTATTTTTCGTTTTTTTTCCAAGAACTAAGGCTAAAGGGCACAATACCAAAATCCAAAATCCTGTATATGACAAACAATATTTTACCACTTTGATCAACTGGTTTACAATTTTCCGGTTCACGCTGGCTCACAGATTCATATTTTATTGTAGTTTCTTAAGGCTGTTACATGGCAATGACCATTATGTTGTATACCAACAAAAACTACAATTGATTCTCTTTGTTATTTTTCTAAAAAATAAATTTGTTAAATTAAACTAATGACAAATTTAAAAACAAGCTTTTAATCTTCACAAACTTTTCTTTGCTTTATTCCTAAATCCGTGGTGCCAGTTACTTAAAACTATGAGATATGCCTTAATTCTCTTGCCTCGTTTAGTCATATTGAAGTACACCCTTATTAAAGCCTTTCTTTAAGTATTCCGTTTTTGGAATGTACACCTTAACATAACTCGACAAGGCTGTGTCTTCGTGTCTGTCCTGTCCGTTGGAAAATGGAGGGGGGGGGGGGAGTACACTACGAGACATATCTACAGAAGGAAGTGAATTCGTGGAAGTATAAAAACGAGCTATCAACGCTACATCAAACCTCTCACAAAAGACAAAATAGAGTCGTGACTAACGACTGAACCTATCCTATGAGCCCTATTCCGGCTATTCTGAAGTAGTGCCAATAGCACCAGCAAAAAGCAGACATCAATATTCAGTGAAGGGTCTGATGTAGGCCATTTTAGCGAGACGATTAAGAAGGCTTCTGCAGCGAAGATTGGTCCCCAGCTTTTCAATTATTCCAAGGTGAGTACTCCAAGAGTGATCGGTGGAGAAGTGGATTCCCAGGACACGAAGCTCTTCGACTCTATATAGATTAATTCCTCGACAAGAAACTGCGGAGTGACAATGGCACTTTGATCAGCAGCTCCTTTTTTCGATGCATTTAAATTGAAGATCCATGTGTTAGATCACTTTTCTATTTTCAAAAGAACCGTCTGTAGGGAGGCTTGACATGGGTTTTCATGTTTTGTGACGGCTAAGAGGGTTATGATATTGTCACCAAAGTGATGCAAGGGGCTAGCAAGGTTATTTTTCATATCGTTTATGCTGATAAGGGAAAGAGTAAGTCCCAAGATACTACCCTGTGGAAACGCCTGCCTTTTAGGTTGATTTTTTCGTTTTTTTTTTTCCAAGAACTAAGACTACAGGGCACAATACCAAAATCCAAGAATCCTGTATATGACAATAATATTTTACCATCAACTGGTTTACAATTTTCCAGTTCACCCTGGCTGAAAATTCATATTTTTTTGTAGTTTTCTTAAGGCTGTTTCAAGGCAATGACCATTATGTTGTATACCAACAAAAACTACAATTGATTCTCTTTGTTATTTATTTACAAAGTTTTTCTTTGTTTTAATCCGTGGTGCCAAAAAAATGCCCTTTGAAGACAAACCCTTATTAAAGCTTTTCTTTAAGTATTCCGATGTTAGTATGTAAACCTATAACTAACTGGACAAGGCTAGTGTCTTATAGCAAAAGTTAAAATAGAGTCGTGGTTAACGACTGAACCTAACCCATTAGCCCTAAGATTTGGTCCATTTTAGCGGACGTTAAGAAGGCTTTTGTAGCAAAGATTGGTCCCAGGCTTTTCAGTTATTCCAAGGTGAGTACTCCAAGAGTGATCTGTGGAGAAGTAGATTCCCAGGACACGAAGCTTTTCGACTCTCTTTATAGATTAATTCCTCGATAAGAAACTGCGGAGTGTCCATGGCACTTTTGATCGGGATATCAGCAGCTCCTTGTTTCGATGCATTTAAATTGACGATCCATGTGTCAGATCACTTTTCTATTTTCAAAAGAACCGTCTGTAGGGAAGCTTGACATAGGTTTTCATGTTTTGTGTGGACTAAGAGGGATATGATATTGTCACCAAAGTAATGCAAGGGGCTAGCAAGGTTATTTTTCATATCGTTTATGCAGATAAGGGAAAGATTGAGCCCAAGATACTATCCTGGGGGAACACCTGCCTTTATTCGCGAGAAGTGGGCCCGTCGAGAAAAATCCCTAGTGAACGACCTGAAAAAAACTCTTTATTCACTTATCGCAGACGTCCACGGACACTATACGCGTATGGTTTTCTATTCATTCCTGATGGACCGCCAGGCAGTCAAGCAGTGAATATTTCCACCGAAACCTATATTGGCGGTCGCCAGAAAGGGTGATTTGACTCCGGCTACTGAAATAGTGTGTGATTCGAAACGTGTTCGCAGACCTTCCCTCGGCAAGAAATGGGGCGAACAGCCTTATATGACCCCAAACTTGTTGGACCGACATCTAGCATAGGCCTAGGAATGCCATGACCGGATGTACATGTATGCTGAAAGGTACCAGAGGAAACATATCCGGAAAAGTGACAACAAAGTTCCAGGTAATCCGGTACTGCACGGCTTCAAGACCACATTTGGCATACTGTGGAGAGTCGTGGAGACCCGTCGACTCAGATTTGGGCACATTAAGACATTGCATAGTGCAAAGAACTTTATAAGTAGAACATTTCACACGATCAAGGGCACTATTGGCTCAATCAGCAAAATCGTAACTTCTTTGTCGTCGTCGTCCAAATTAGAGAAATGCCCTAACAAGAGCTGCTATCTTTACCCGTTTATCTTGAACGGCAGTTCCGTCGTTAATTTTTAACAGAACTAAAGTTCCATTACTTGATGGTAAGACCTCTGACTATTTTACAGCACCTCTTTGTGGTAGTGATTTCCACCCCGTACTGAGCCCAGGATTGTTGAATTGCGCGACCTGCGTCTTTAAGTGCTTTAGTTATATCATTTGTCATTTTCGGTGTTTTAGAGAAGCCATCACTTTTAAGCCTTATGCTTTGCTCGGATAGCATTTTTGCAGAAGGCGCTGAGCCAAGGCTTTTCGTTGCTGGACAAACGGATCCGCTTTGATGGAATATAGCTGGTGATAGAGTTGAATAGTACCTGCTGGTACTTTCCTCCTGCAGCTCCAAGGAGGTAGGATCTTTGTCACCGAGGATCAAGTGCTATGTTAAAGCAATTCCAGTCTCCTCTTTTCTATGGTTATATTAGTCACTCCTACTTTATCATGGCTGCAGCGGTAGCTGCAACCTTGTACAATACGAACACGGCCCATAGTAACCAAACAAATTTGGAGAAGAAACAAAAACATTTCCATACATAATGACAACCTCAAAGAAGTCCTGAAGAAGGAAGAAACCAAGATATGATGATCCGATTGGGGCATGGTGGATATCCAACTCAACAAGTTTTTCAAGCCTATACCGAAGAGAAAGATAATACAGGTCCAAAACCGTTAATGGCTGATTTATTTGAATGAAAAAAGAAAGGTGGTTGAAGCTAGCTGAATTTGTGCATATAAGGGGGTACTAGACTGTGTGGATGCAAATCAAAATTGTAAGAGGTTTAGTTGCTTCATTTTTTAATCTAATTCAGACACAGTCTTTTGATATCTCTTATAATTATTTTTCTTGATGGTGTATTTTGATTTCCAGCAGGAGGTCATTATCAGTCGTGCTTAGAAGACTAGGTGTATATTTTAATTGCTCTATTGGAGATTCTATTAACTAATTTGTTTTATAAGGGTCAAAGTCTACTTCGGATGTATTAAAAAGCGGAGGGGGAAGTTTTGACTCAGAAGTATAGCAAAGAGTCAGTTCAAACAACTCACGTTAAAAAAAAAAATGCGCAGTTTGAATGCATCACAGAAAACAAGTAGTCTGAACTCAGATACATCATAGGCAGCGCGCTAGCGCTGCCTAAGTAAAGAACGATGCGGGCACAATGTGTTGTTTTTTGTTTTGTTTTTTCTCCATACCCGGGCACTTCGTATCGAAGGAGTTGTCGTAGAAAGTTCGAAAAGGGCTAATTCGATTGCAAATTGGAGTGGCTAGTGCCCTTTTTAATAGTCGAAAGTGATTGGAGGGCAACTAACCCCTCTCCCACGCCCATCATTCCCCCAAACATATCCAATGAAAATTTTGAGATAGCCATTTTGTTCAGCGTAGTTGATTTCCAGATAGAAAATATCTTTTTGAGGAGGACACTCCCCCACAACTCTCGGGACAAGGGTTTTAAGTTATGCCCTGGGGGCATATAAGGTTTTTTATAGAAGTCGTTGTCGTAGAAAATTCAAAAAGGCTCATTCGATTGGAAATTCAAAGGGCTAGTGCCCTTTTTAATAGTCGAAAGTGATTGGAGGGCAACTAGCCCCCCCCCCCACGCCCATCATTCCCCCAAATACATCCAATCAAAATTTTGAGATAGCCATTTTGTTCAGCGTAGTTTTATTTCCAGATAGAAAATATCTTTTTGAGGAGAACACTCCTCAAAACCCTCGGGGCAAGGGTTTTAAGTAATGCCCTGGGGGCATATAAGGTTTTTATAGAATGCGTTGTCGTAGAAACTTCAAAAAAGGCTCATTCGATTGGAAATTCAAAGGACTAGTACCCTTTTCAATGGTCGAAAATGATTGGAGGGCAACTACCCCCCCCCCCCCCCCCCCCCCCACGCCCATCATTCCCCCCAAACACCTCGAATCAAAATTTCGAGATAGCCATTTTGTTTAGCGTAGTTGATTTCCAGATCGAAAATATCTTTTTGAGGAGGACACTCCCCCACAACCCTCGGGGCAAGGGGTTTAAGTTATACCCTGGGGGCACATAAGGTTTTTATAGAAAGCGTTGTCGTAGAAACTTCAAAAAAGGCTCATTCCATTGGAAATTCAAACGGCTAGTGCCCGTTGTAATAGTCGAAAGTGAGTGGAGGGCAACTGCCCCCCCCCCCCGCGCCCATCATTCCCCCAAACACATCCAATCAAAATTTTGAGATAGTCATTTTGTTCAGCGTAGTTGTTTTCCAGATAGAAAATATGTTTTTGTGGACGACACTCCCCCACAACCCTTGGGGCAAGGGTTTTAAGTTATGCCCTGGGGGCTTATAAGGTTTTTATAGAAGGCGCTGTCGTAGAAACTTCAAGAAAGGCTCATTCGATTGTAAATTCAAAGGGCTAGTGCCCTTTTTAATAGTCGAAAGTGATTGGAGGGCAGGTAGCCCCCCCCCCACCCCCATCGTAAAGAACGTAAAGTAAAGAACGATGCGGGCACAATGTGTGTTTTTTGTTTTTTTTTTCTCCATACCCGGGCACTTCGTATCGAAGGAGTTGTCGTAGAAAGTTCGAAAAGGGCTAATTCGATTGCAAATTGGAGTGGCTAGTGCCCTTTTTAATAGTCGAAAGTGATTGGAGGGGCAACTAACCCCTCTCCCACGCCCATCATTCCCCCAAACACATCCAATCAAAATTTTGAGATAGCCATTTTGTTCAGCGTAGTTGTTTTCCAGATAGAAAATATTTATTATTTATTTTATTTATTTATTTATTTATTACCCGTCAAAAAAGGTGCAAAAGACGGAGTATCACTAAAAAAAGAAGAAAAAGACACACACAAAAATAAATTACAACATATTACACATAATCGAACAAATTACAAGACGAGAAACAAAACACACAATTATACACTGCACTGCAGGTACGTAAGAAATTTTACTTTTTAAACTCCCAAGTACTGAAGAAACATAAGCAATATGATTGATAACTTCAATTCAACTAACCTAACCTACAGCAAAAATACTTGATAACTTCAATTCATAATCAACGGACTCAATCAACTAGTCTAAATATGATACGAGACGGTAAAAAGACTAAATATGACAAGAGATGTGCAAATAAAATTAAACGGACAGGGATTTACTGCCTTAGCAAACGGTACCAAGGGTGGGAAGAGACTTTCTCGTTGTACCGTTTAATTTGTTCAATTATAGCTACCGTTGGGTCCGCAATTTTAAAATTTTTAACAAGGCGCGAATTTCTTGTCCACGGCGGGAGCCGCAACAAGAACTTCGCATACTTAAAAAACGTGGATCTGAGCTTTCATTTCTCTGGCTCGGGAAAAATTCTCCAAAACGGGCTTATATACAGGAAATGGGGAAGGGATACTGCGTTATAAAGTCGAGCCAGAATTAAACGCTTGAAACGAATTTTAGATGAGACTACTCTACTGTAAGCAAAAGCCAGGCGTTTACGGAGATGATCAATAAGAAGGGAGCGGGTAGTTTTTAGATCCTTTCCAATTGGTAAACCAAGGTAAATAATTTTCGAGACAGGGGCTACAGACATTTCTCCCAGCCTCAGAGACGAGACCTCTTCTTGGCGCCAGTTGAACAGAAGAATATCCGACTTCTGTGGGTTAAATTCAAGACCAATGCGACTGTAATTTGATTGTAGTGTGGAGAAGGTGGTCTCTGTACCTGCGACTGTGCGGCTGGGGTTCAGAATGTCATCGGCGTAAGCTATCATTGTAACGTCTATGTCACGAGCTATGCATGTTGTCTCGATAGTAGACTGTGGTTCAATAATACAATTATTAAAGGCACAAGGAGATGTGACTGATCCTTGTCGAGCACCCTTTTTTACTGGGACCACAGGATCCCTCGGTAGGACAGCATCACGTCTGGTGTATATTCAGTGAGGGATCGACCATGGCCAGGAAGTAGGAGTTCAGCCTGTAGGTGGTCGTACATATCTTTAATGGGTAGTAGGATGTCCTTCTGTACACCTCTCTTTCCCATATCCAGAATGAGTTGGTCATGGAGAAGTGAGTCGTAGGCACGGCAGACGTCATGTAGACCTATAACAATGGACTCTTTTGATTCATCAGCGTCAATCAAGACTGAAGCCAAAGCAGAAATGGCGTGGCCGCAAACAAGACCCCTTCTGAAACCCAAACAGGGAAGGGGGAGTCCAGCATTTTTCCTGGATTTCATCAATGACCAAAAGTTCAAAGATTTTGCAAAGCGTTGGTGCTACTGTGATCGGTCTGAACGAAGCACATTCCGAAGTACTTTTTCCTTTCTTCAGGACTGGCCTAAGCGACCCAGTACTGAATGCCGATGGTACGAGTCCAGTAGTGAAGATCATCTGAAAGAGAAGAGTTAGGTGCCCCATGAAAGTTGGGCTGCAATGGCTAAGGTGAAGGGTGGATACACGGTCAATGCCAGCCGACTTCTTCTTTTTCAACCGTCGGACCGCGGACGCAACCTGTGATTGGGTAACTATGAAATCTGTATCTGGAATTGATGAGAGGAGGGATGAAAGCTTTTATTGAACAGAAATGTTAAAATCATGTTTTGGGGCTGAAAACTCATCAAGGTAATAGTTTATCCATATTAAAGATGGGATATCTGACTCGGGACCCGCTGACTCCTTCTTATCAAACATTTTCCATAACAGATTAGGGTTTTCAATTACTTTTTCAGAAAGCTCAGATTTCAACTGCACACGGTGACGAGCAAGTTCCTTCCCAAACCTACGCTTAGATGCAACTCTAATCTCTTTAACTACTCCTGAGTGTGGTCTACCACATTCTTTCCATATCCCGTACCAGAAGGTAGCTCGGTCGCATGCTAATTGTAACAAAGAGTTAGAAGACCATCCCTTTTCTTGAGTTTTTTGTCTGGCACGAGACTTGGGTACTCCCTGAGATTCGGCAAACAGAAGAGCATGGGTCAGTTCGGCGTAATAAATATTAAGACGTAGCCGCGCATCTCTTTCATCACTATGAGAGAATTTCATAAGTAGGTCAAACGGTACGCGAATTTTTTTGACAGAACGAGATCACAAGAATCTTGAAACTTTTCTTTATCAATTTTACGCCAAACCGGAACGTCATGCCACCTCTGAGTGAATATCGACGAATTATTTCAAAGTGGAAAACGATTCAGGCCTACTGATAATACACTGAACTGGGAAATGATCCGAAGTGAAACTATTCGGAAGGACAAAAACCTCACGTACTGGCAAAGAACTAGAGCTAACAATATGGTCTAGATTGGACGTAGAGCCAGATTGGTGGATATACGAAAAGTTCTGGTTCTTCCGGTGAATAGTAAAACGGTTCTCAAGTATCCCTATTAGAATGCAACAACGACTATTTTGGGCACTAATATCAACTTCTAAATTACAGTTAAAGTCACCCACTAAAATGCACTCAAGGGACTCGCGTTCGGCTTTTTTAAGGCAGCGGGCTAATTTGGCAGCACTTACAGCAAAAGCACTATCAGATTTGTCGTCACGGTAATCAGTTGGAAGGTACACATTTATAACTAGCAGGTTATCTAGTCTAATTGCAAGAAAATTGTCACTGTTCTCGTATACTTCGCACGCGAGACGATTGCTAACCAACGTGGCAATACCGCCAGACGGACGGCCCCGCGGAGATGAACGTTTTGCAGGCACAGAGAACACAGAGTAGGACGGCCAGAGATTTAGTAGGTTTATGCCAGCTTCTGTGATGAAATGTTCTTGCAGGCATATCACATTATATTTATTCAAAAACTGGTCAACCACAAGAGACCGCTCGGAAAAATTTCCGTTTATATTCCAAGAAATTAGTGAAATGTTAGAGATTTCGTTATTCATCATGTTAATGAGTTGCCTTTTGCTGGTTTTTTCGGACACTTTACGCAATAGCAGGTTTGACCCGCTTTCTTGCAGGAAACGCAAAACATAGCACGAGTACACTTTTCTGCATCGTTCTTTTTGGAGACGTGGTCAGACGAACCACATCTGGAGCAGACAGGGCTATTGGAGCAATCGGCAGCTAGGTGACCTTGGTTGTGGCATGAGTAGCAACGACGGGGTAAGAAAAGGAATTCTTCAGTGGGAAGTTTTTTGTAATAGATCTTCACAGAGTCCTTAAGAAATTTATCGAAATCCGATCGACAGCTGAAAAATACTTTGAACGTACGGGAACTGCCAAGCTGTTCAGACTTCGTAGCTCTGGGGATCAGCGCAGTTAGCTCATCCGTCGATACGTCAGAGGGGACTCGTTTCACTACACCAATATAGTTAGGGCTCTTTAATGCAGCAGAGATCTGCGGCTGGTTGGTCTTGATCGACTCAACAATGGTTTCAGCTGTGTTTTTCGAGCGAACCACTAGTTTCCAGTCCGATTTGACTCTCCGTAATTCAGATATGTCACTAGTATCCGCACATACCGAATCTATGAATCTCTTTCTAGCACTCGGGGTATCAAGCGAATCGGGCAGATTTTTCAGTACGATTGCATAGGAGGGCTTATCAGGCTGGTTTGAAGCGCTTGGCTATTCGATGGGTTTGTTGGCATTAATAGCAAAATGGTTCTTAATAACTCGAGACAATTCATTCACCTTAATAGCAACGGCTGCTGCAGTAGCAGCAACTTAAAACCTTGCCCCAAGGGTTGTCCCCACAACCCTTGGGGCAAGGGTTTTAAGTTATGCCCTGGGGGCATACAAGGTTTTTATAAAAGGCGTTGTCATAGAAACTTCGAAAAAAGGCTCATTTGTTTGGAAATTCAAAGAGCTAGTGCCCTTTTTAATAGTTGAAAGTGATTGGACGGTAACTAAACCCCTCTCACGCCCACCTTTTCATAGGCAGCGCGCTAGCGCTGCCTAAGTAAAGAACGATGTGGGCACAATGTGTTGTTTTTTTGGGGGTTTTTTTTCTCCATACCCGGGGCACTTCCTATCGAAGGAGTCGTCGTAGAAACTTCGAAAAGGGCTCATTCGATTAGAAATTGGAGTGGTTAATGCCCTTTTTAATAGTCGAAAGTGATTGGAGGGCACATAGTCCCCCCCACGCCCATCATTCCCCCAAACACATCCAATCAAAATTTTTAGATAGCCATTTTGTTCAGCATAGTTGATTTCCAGATAGAAAATATGTTTTGAGGAGGACACTCCCCCACAACCCTCAGGGCAAGGATTTTAAGTTATACCCTGGGGGCATATAAGGTTTTTTTATAGAAGGCGTTGTCGTAGAAACTTCAAAACAGGCTCATTCGATTGGAAATTCAAAGAGCTAGTATCCTTTTCAATAGTCGAAAGTGATTGGAGGGCAACTAGCCCCCCCACGCCCATCATTCCCCCAAATACGTTTTTTGAAGAGGATACTCCCCAACAGCCCTCAGGGCAAGGGTTTTAGTTATATCCAGGGGTATATAAGGATTTTTATAGAAGGCGTTGTCATAGAAACTTCAAAAGGGGCTCATTTGATTGGAAATTCAAAGGGCTAGTTACATTGTTAATAGTCAAAAGTGATTGGAGGGGAACTAGCCCCTGCCCAACGCCCATTATTCTCCCAAACACATCCAATTAAAAATTTTGTGATAGCCATTTTGTTCAGCGTAGTTGATTTCCAGATAAAAAATACGTTTTTGAGGAGGACACTCCCCAACAACCCTCAGGGCAAGGGTTTTAAGTTATATCCTGGGATATATAAGGTTTTTATAGAAGGCGTTGTCATAGAAACTTCAAAAGGGGCTCAATTTATTGGAAATTCAAAGGGCTAGCGCCCTTTTTAATAGTTGAAAGTGTTTGGAGGGGCAACTAGCCCCCCCCCCCACGTCCATCATTCACCCAAACACATCCAATCCAAATTTTGAGATAGCCATTTTTGTTCAGCGTGGTTGATTTCCAGATAGAAAATATTTTTTGGAGGAGGACACTCCCCCACAACCCTCAGGGCAAGGGTTTTAAGTTATGCCCAGGGGGCATATAATGTTTTTTATAGAAGGCGTTGTGTCGTAGAAACTTCAAAAAAAGCTCATTCGATATGAAATTCAACGGGCTAGTGCCCTTTTTAATAGTCGAAAGTGATTGGAGGCAACTAGCCCCCCACCACGCCCATCATTCCCCCAAACACATCCAATAAAATTTTGAGATAGCTATTTTGTTCAGCGTAGTTGATTTACAGATAGAAAATATGTTTTTGAGGAGGATACTCCGCCACAGCCCTCAGGGCAAGGGTTTTAAGTTATGCCCTGGGGGCATATAAGGTTTTTTTATAGAAGACGTTGTCGTAGAAAACTTCAGAAAAGGGCTCATTTGATTTGAAATTCAAGGGGCTAGTGCCCTTTTTAATAGTCAAAAGTGATTAGTAATATTTTTTGTTGTTGTTGTTGTTTAGACCAGGGCACTTCGTATCGAAGGGGTTGTCGTGGGAACTTCGAAAGGGGCTCATTCGATTGAAAATAGAAAGTGCTGATGCCCATTTTAATAGTCGAAAGTGATTGGAGGGCAACTAATCCCCCTTCCACTCCCACCCTCCCATTTGCCCATTATGTTTAAAAATTAAATGTTGCCTCAAGATTAAATCAAAATGCGCTGTGATAATGCTAATTCCCAATAAGAAATCTCAGCAGTATCCCAAGAACTACTGAGGGTATTATGTTCAAACTTTCGAGGCTACTTCTGCTCTTAAAACTTAACCAAATCAAAATAGTGTAAGTGTATCAAAGCTATCAAAGAAAGTAAACAGATTTTTTTGGCGAATGGTATCAAGTTTTCCATTTCAGGTCAACTAGAGGAGGTATGAAACTACGTTTTAAACAGTACTATTTGTGTCCAGATTTTTAAAATGGTGTATGTTGTTTAAAAATTGCTGAAAATGTTTGTCCAGCATACAAATAGCAGGCCAAACTATAAAGTCTTAAAAAAACGAGAAGATTTAAAGTGTTATTTTCTTTTTCCCCGAAAGGACTATGTCAATATAAAACGAACAGAAATTAATTAAAAAAAAACTTTTTCCACAAAATAAGTTTTTCAAAGAAAAGTAAAGAACTCCATTAAACAAAAAATGAGAAAAAATAAAATCAAATAATCTACCAAGCTTGAAACTACCACAAATCAGCATCGATAAATAAATGAAACCCCAAAACGAATAGAAATTAAAATAAATAACCGAGCCAAACTCAAAACGAGCAGAAATTAACATGAGTAGGGCTCAAAACCCCTATGCCTTCCCAAGGCCAGAAACACAATTTGCACTTTACTGAAAAAAAATAAATGTTTTTACTTTTATAACTTTAATAATAAAATAATTTTAACATTTTGATTACTAAATATCAGTATATGTATATTAAACTGACAATGCACATTCATTTGTATTTTTTTCAGTAAAGTTTCATGGCATAAAACTTTTTCTCTCGCAACATTTTTCTGCTCAATAATATAAACGATTAACGATCATTTATAAACAATCTCAATTTAAAAACGTTAAATTTACAAACGACCAATTCTAATGCTAAACAGAGCATAACAGCAACAATTGCTGGAGTTGGGAGAGAACAACTATACAAAAGAAGAGCCCAATTAAACTCACAGCTACAAAATTCAAATTTAAACTCACAGCTACAATGCATTTGTATGGTATATCTTACCTGTTTTTTTACCCAGGCCCATTCAGGAGACGAGGGCTCGTCTTGCAGTTCCTTCAACACAAAGGATAATGGCATTCCGTGTAAATTTCCGCTGGGTGTACTTTTCATGGTATTTATATCAGCATGGGCATCGACCCATATAACACATGAATCTGGATACGCTGTCAAGTGACCATGAACTGTTCCAGCACCTATACTATGGTCTCCACCCAGAGTCAACACTTTTCGATTACCTTGGCATATCTGAAACACTTTTCCACTTACCTAATTAAAAAAGTATTATAATAAGAAATGATTTTAATGAGTTTGATTAATGTTTGGTAATTATTATTGATTCATATTTGAGAAGCGCCAGAGTCATCAGACCCCTTTAACTCAGCTTTATAGATTATGAACAAGCGCTTGGTCCAGCCGATAGAAGAGCTTAAACGAAGGTCCTATCCTTGTATCGTATACCAGATAAATGCATTAGTGCATTTGTGCTATGCACGAGAAAAATATTACTGGCGTTAAGGTAGGAAATGAGATTAATAGCTGGTTTTATGTTGAGTCAGAAGTTAAGCAGGGTTGCGTTCTATTCCCACTTATATGGATCATCTGGATGGATTCTGTCCTAAGGAGCACAGCAAAGACTATAAGAGGGTGCGAAATCAAATGGCGAAAAAAAAACTCTTCTAGACTAGGATTACGCTGATGATTTGAGCGCCCTAGATGAAAAAATCGTTTAGCAAAATTGATAAATTTTTGGAGGTTTTAAAAGTTCATCGTGCAAGATTAGATTTGAAAATTAATATTCAGAAGACTAAGTTACTAAGACTGGGATTAAGTGTTAAAGAGGTTGTGTTACGTAAAGAGAAGATCAATCAAGGAGACAGTTTCACTTACCTAAGTAATATTATTAGCAAAGACCGTGGGCGCAGTGCAGATTTTAAAAGTATCTTGGCACCTTGGCCAAGGCCCAAGGTGTTTTTTTTTCTAACATATTTCCCTTTCCTAATGATAAACCATGCAAGTACAAAATGAACAAATTGCATACTCTACATTCCTTGCCCCGGAGACTGTGGGGGCATGGTATGCCCGGAGGCATAATTATTAGACCTTGTGACTATTTTGAATAAAATAGCTTTTTAAATTTATATCAGCGTTAAGGGGGGGGGGGCATTTAAAAAGGCATGTGGGGGGGGGCTGGTTGCCCTTTGTTCCCTTTTCAACCTTCCCCTAAGCATGCGCTTAAAGTTTCAACTTAATACCCTAAGCCGTTCCTTATATGTTGCTGTTTTGCCCTTTGACAGACCTCATGCATATAGCGCGGTTTGATTTTGCTTGACATCCCCCTCTACATCTTGTAAAAGTTCATTCAAATGAGCCTCGTATTGAATAGCCTGGGGGCTATTTGCCCTCTAATTTTTTTTGCCACTTAAAAAGGGCAGTGGAACTTTTAATTTCCGTTCTGATATACCTTCTCCCGATTTTCTAGGATCATTGGTTCGATCAATCATCACTGGAAAATACATTAGACAAAAAATGATAATAAATAAATAAAACACGCATCCGTAATCTTTCTTCTGGCTGTACCCCCCCCCCCTTTTTCGAAAATCAGGCAAACTTTTTAGGCTCGTAGCTTTTGATAGGTAACATTAAATCTAATGAACCTTTTTATATTTGGAATGAGCATCATCAACCAACTCTATTTATGTATCCATTAATGTAAAAACACGGTAAGAAAGAATTTGAAGAAAAATTGAAAGGTATGTGGAAGAAAACCATACTTGTACAGGCTTAGAAATTTCTGCTGCAGAAAAAAGGTTCTAAAAGAAGATTGCGATGCTAGCAACTATTATAATAATCAGCTTTGAATAATGATTCAATCGTCTCTTTTATTTGGAACTTTTGGATGAGTATGCTAAGTAACATCAAAACCATGTTAATGCATGCCTTTATGGGGTGTCACCAAACACCAATTCCGAGAACCGTGGATGGTCACCTGTTCCATTGCCCCTACGAAAACACCACTGCCATAGTAACCAAAAGGTTTAAAATACGTTTGAAAAAAAAACTGTCTCCTGGAATTTGGCATTGATGCTGATTCGGTATGATAGCTATTATTTAGATTCAGCTCAATAGTTAAAGTTTATTGCGGAAACAAATTTATGGAATTTTTTTATAAAGAGCTGCAAACGCTGACGAGTCTATTTTTGTCATTTTATTTCTTCAATACCAATAGGACCCTAGAACATCATATACAGCTGTTTAAGGTCCTTTGAAAGCTATGACTCATATTTGCTAGACGTGCTTTTTATAGTTTCATGACAACACCATAATAAAATACGTTATTGCACCAAAATATAGTTTTAATGTCCTACCTCGAGTTAATAATAATAATAATAATTTATAACCCACTTTTTATAACCACTCGGCTAGGACGGTTCTTACAAAAGTACCTTACAAAACGGTTTTTGTCTTGGGTTTAATTGCATGGAATATATTTATCTAAAGTTACATAAAGTTAATTATTTATGGTTATGAAAAGTAAGCAAAGAACAATTCCCGATTGTAGTTGGCAACACTTGAACTGGTAGATCATAGGCAGCGCGCTAGCGCTGCCTAAGTAAAGAACGATGTAGGCACAATGTTTTTTTTAATTTTTTTTTTTTTAATTTTTTCCTCAGCCGGGCACTTCGTATCGAAGGAGTTGTCGTAGAAACTTCGAAAAGGGCTCATTCGATTGTAAATTGGAATGGCTAGTGCCCTTTTTAATAGTCGAAAGTGATTGGAGGGCAACTAGCCCCCCCTTATGCCCATCATTCCCCCAAACACATCCAATCAAAATTTTGAGATAGCCATTTTGTTCAGCGTAGTTTGATTTCCAGATAAAAATATGTTTTTGAGGAGGACACTCCCACACAACCTTCAGATCAGGGTTTTAAGTAATGCCCTGGGGCCATATAAGGTTTTTATAATAGCCGTTGTCGTAGATTGTCGAAAGTGATTGGAGTGCAACTAGCCCCCCCCCCCCCCCCACGCCCATCATTTCCCCAAACACATCCAATCAAAATTTTGAGATAGCCATTTTGTTCAGCGTAGTTGATTTCCAGATAGAAAATATATTTTTGAGGAGGACACTCCCCCACAACCCCCAGGGCAAGGATTTTAAGTCATGCCCTGGGGGCATATAAGGTTTTTATTGAAATGTTTGTCGTAGAAACTTGAAAAAGGGCTCATTCGATTTGAAATTCAAAGGGATAGTACCCTTTTTAATAGTCGAAAGTAATTTGAGGGCAACTAGCCCCCCTCTCACGCTCACCTTTCCCCCAAACACATCCAATCAAAATTTTTAGAAAGCCATTTTATTCAACGTAGTTGAAAGTTTTGGAAATTAGGTCTTTAAGGATGTCAACCCACTCTCCCCACAGCCCTCAGGGCAAGGGTTGTAAGTTATGCCCTGGGGCATATAAAGTTTTTATTGAAAGCGTTGTCGTAGAAACTTCAAAAGGGCTCATTCAATTGGAAATTGAAAGGGCTAGTGCCTTTTTAATAGTTGGAAGTGGTTGGATAGCGACTAACGCCCCTCTCACGCCCACCATTTTCCAAAACACATCCAATCAAAATTTTAAGATATCCATTTTGTTCAACGTAGTTGAACGTTTTGGAAATTAGGTCTTTTAGGATGATAACCCCCTCAGAGCCCTCAGTGCAAGGGTTGTAAGTTATGTCCTGGGGGCATATAAGGTTTATATAGAAAGTTGTTGTATAAATCATAGGCAGCACGATCGCGCTGCCTAAGTAAAGAACGGGGATACTCGAGAATGAGACAAGAAACGGGGACTAAGTAAAGAGGAGGACACCCCCCACAACCCTCAGGGCAAGGGTTTTAAGTTATGCCCTGGGGGTAGATAAGAACGATGCTGGCACAATGTATTATTTATTAATTTTTTCCTTCAGAGCAGGGCACTTCGTATCGAAGAAGTTGTCGTTGAAACTTCGAAAAGCGCTCATTCAATGGGAGATTGGAGTGGCTTGTGCCCTTTTTAATAGTCGAAAGTGATTGAAAGGCGACTAACACCCCTCTCACGCCCACCATTTCCCCAAACACATCCATTCAAAATTTTGAGATAGCCACGTTGTTTAACGTAGTTGAAAGTTCTGGGAATTCGGTCTTAGAGGATGACAACCACCCTAACAGACCCTTAGGGTAAGGGTTGTAATTTATACCCTTGGGCATATAAGGTGTTTATAGAAAGCGTTGTCGTTTCGAAAAGGGCTCATTTGATTGGAAATCGAAATTCATAGTGCCCCTTTTTAATGGTCGAAAGGGATTGGAAGGCTTGACGTTTTATAGTAAAGATCGAAGTGGGTATAATGTATTATTTTTTGTTGTTGTTGTTGTTTAGACCAGGGTACTTTGTATCGAAGGAGTTGTCGTGGGAACTTTGAAAAGGGCTCATTCGATTGAAAATAGAAAGGGTTGATGCCCTTTTTAATAGTCGAAAGTGACTTGAGGGCAACTAATCCCCCTTCCACTTCCACCCTCCCACGCCAACCCTCCCATTTCTGCTCTTAAAATTTAACCACATCAAAATACCGTAAGTGTATCCAGGCTATCAAAGAAAGTAAAGAGATTTTTTGCGAATGGTATCAAGTTTTCTATTTCAGGTCAACTAGATGAGGTATGAAACTAAATTAAACAGTACTAGTTGTGTCCTTCTTTTTTCTTTAAGTATTATTTTCTTTTTCCCCTGAAAAGACTATGTCAATATAAAAAGAACAGAAATTAATTAAAAAACTTTTTCCACAAAATAAGTTTTTCAAAGAAAACAAAAAATCCATTAAACAAAAAATGAGCAAAAATAAAATCAAATAATCTACCAAGCGTGAAGCTACCACAAATCAGCATCGATAAATAAATGAAGCCCAAAACGAACAGAAATTACAATAATTAACGGAGTCAAACTCAAAACGAGCAGAAATAACATAAGTTTGGGCGCAAAACCTCTATGCCTTCCCAAGGTCAGAACAAAATTTGCACTTTACTGAAAAATACAACTGAATGTGCATTGTCAGTTTAATATACATATGCTGATATTTAGTAATCAAAATGTTAATATTATTTGATTTATTAAAGTTATAAAAGTAAAAACATTTATATTTTTCTATTAAATGTATACGAGTATTAAAATTGCATTAGACTCATAATATCAGAAAATCCCAAAGCAGAGATTTTAAAATTCTATAGATGTGAGATTTTGCTTCTTTTTCCCCCCACAAGAAAGATATTAGACGCATTTTTATTTATTTTTGCTTATACGTGATCGTATAAGACCGAAGGTCCTAGAAAATCGAGAGAGCTCATTAGAACGCAGACTAAGGGTTCTAAGGCTTTTTTCTAAGTGGTCATAAGGATTGTGCCAAAGGAAATGGTCGTTGTCTGCCATTTTGTGGTACCAAACTACGATTTTGCCATAAAACTTCTCAGAGAGCCAATCGATTGAAAAGTGTCAACAAAAATATATCTTATGTTTCCCGGTTGTAGAAGAAGTAATGCTGCAAAGTGGCCCATTCCTTTCTGAAAAGTCACGTAGTCCACGTATAATATGGATAATTTATCTTAATGCTTGATTTAACTGAGTTGATTCACTTTATCTTTTTATGAAATTATGTTTAGTGATGCATATCACACATCAGCTATTATGAAGAAGGGGTGGTGGGTCATAGGCTAGGAAGGGGTGGGGCAATGCCTGAAAAGTATATTTCAATGCCAGAACTACTAACTTTCCATGAGTCTTCGGATAAATATAGAAACGGGGAGGAGTCAGAAAGAATTAATCTCTCGTCTCCTTTCTTTTAGACTACGACTGAATATTAGACTAAATTTTAGACTTTCAGGTTAAATTGAAAAACTTTATAGTTTTATGAGCAAAAAGGAATATTTTTTTGAAGACGATACTTTTACTAACGCAGAAAAACGGTAAATTTTTCAAAGCTCTCTGTCCGGTTTTTGACGGGTAGCAAAGCATTGAGATTTTTTTCTTTTTTTTGAAAAGGTGATGGAAAACGTATGTCAAGTAAACTGAAAGCATATAAAAACGAATTACTACCCACAATCTTTCATGTCCGATGATCCTTCTGTTTTGCTTGCTGTACAACAATAGTAAAACAAGTGGTGAATTTATACATATTCACATAATTTAGCTAGGAAGAAAATGAATACATACCTGATAATAATAATAGCTTCAATTCAATAATAGCTCCTGGGGTAAATTCCCTTTACCCCAGTTAAGTTAACTTGTTACCTTGTCTATAGTTCTTGGACTATGATGTAAAGTTTAAAAAATTAGTTAAAACTAATTAGACATAAAATTAGATTGTAACTAGGCCTTAAACAACTTTCTATGATGATTCAGGGTCCCATTAAAAAAAAAAAACAAAAAAAAAAAACAAAAAAAAAAAAAAAAAAAACAGCACATCAGTGCTACCCATGCAAAAATGTGATTTTCCTTATTATTTAATGTGGGGGCTCCAGGTTTCCTAATTGGGATTTTGATCAACGGTTTACTCTTTGTTTTGATGTGACGCCTTTTTCTAGAGACTTTAGGTAATCCCTCCATTATCCCAGTTATATTGCTCAACGCTAAGATATGAAACTACTTGTCCTCTTCTTAACAAAACAAATATCTAAGAGACCTCCTCTATTTAAATTTAAGCTTTGTAAATTCCTTGTCTAATAGCATGTTTGTAACATAATTTTTATCAGCCACACTACCATAGCAAATTCTTTGCAAAAACATTTTCATTACAGAGACTGCATGAAGGAATTGTTTAGCCTATATATATATATATATATATATATATATATATATATATATATATATATATATATATATATATATATATATATATATATATATATATATATATATATATATATATATATATTATATATATATATACATCTTACAAAAGCTGAGACAATTCAAATAATAAGTGCCAACTTTAAATTTTTTTAACAATGATGAAGCGACATCAAAAGTAAAAAAATAGAAAGAGAAGTAGTAAACACAACGATGAGGACATCGTTAACAATGGGGAGGATGATATATAACGGGATCAAAAATTTAAAACCTAAAAAGTTTCCAATTAAAGTTACTCAAGTAAAATAAAATCCCCAAAATGTGAACCTAAAAATTCAAGTAACCTACAGATCGAGTAAGGCTTGAGCGTTCAACTTAAAAAAAAACAGCAAAACAAATGCATATTATACAGATAGACTTTGTAAAAATCCTTCCCATAGAAAATGTAATAGCAATAAACAAATCCGCCTATATGTCGCAAAAATATACAATAAATATCAGTGTGACCAAATGTTACATGACAGGCGACCAACAATGTAATTTAAATCTTAAGAGCTTGAATTCCCAAACTATCAAGAGATGGTAGAATTTATCATACAAAAAAAAATAGTCACTAGAGATACAAAGTATTTTCGTGTAATCTAATTGCATTGTTCTGAAAACTAAGTTTAGGACTATGTATTCCAATGCAACTAATTGTATTATCCCTTAACAAGTTTCACAGTGATAAATGATAAGCCTTCTGGAAACTAAGTGACATGTCGCTAGCAAAAAAATTGCAAAGTAAAACTTTGTTTTGTCGAGAAAAATTCCAAAGTGAAGTCTTAAAAAATCAAGTAGCCAATTAGCCTCAAGTAGCCTGAATGTAACCTCCGGCGAAATCAGAGGGTATAGTTACTTAGAATTTAGCAATTTTCAGCAGTCTATGAGGAGTCGAGAAGGAGTATTTTAGAAGGAGTTTACAGTGAGTCTTTGAGAACAATTTTAATGTAAGTGATCTAACTATTGCATTGTATATGACCCAGTCTATAACATTGCCCTAGTGTCTATGACTGTGAAGTGTTATACTTATAATATTGATATTCCTGAAACAACTTTGTACCGCTAATGTGAGTAAAAATAAATACATTACTTTCTTAATTTTGTCTCTTTATGTTAGTATTTCTCAAGATAATTAGTCCTTGCGGCTCCAGCCGCTCCCTAAGGAATCTGAATCCTTTCAATCTGATTTCGACTCAGTATGGCCATTAATATATGTTCCCCATTCGAACCGCTGATTTAATCACCCGCTACACGAAGCTCCCCCGCAAACTAAGCTATAAAATATAAGAAAGGTATAATGAAAACCACCTCATAAGAAAAGAATAATAAAGAAAATCCTATATATATATATATATATTGATTTCCTTATATATTTGATATATGTAGTTGATTTCCAGATAGAAAATATATTTTTGAGGAGGACACTCCCCCACAACCCCCAGGGCAAGGATTTTAAGTCATGCCCTGGGGCATATAAGGTTTTTATTGAAATGTTTGTCGTAGAAACTTGAAAAAGGGCTCATTCGATTTGAAATTCAAGGGATAGTACCCTTTTTAATAGTCGAAAGTAATTTGAGGGCAACTAGCCCCCCTCTCACGCTCACCTTTCCCCCAAACACATCCAATCAAAATTTTAGAAAGCCATTTTATTCAACGTAGTTGAAAGTTTTGGAAATTAGGTCTTTAAGGATGTCAACCCACTCCCCCACAGCCCTCAGGGCAAGGGTTGTAAGTTATGCCCTGGGGCATATAAAGTTTTTATTGAAAGCGTTGTCGTAGAAACTTCAAAAGGGCTCATTCAGTTGGAAATTGAAAGGGCTAGTGCCCTTTTAATAGTTGGAAGTGGTTGGATAGCGACTAACGCCCCTCTCACGCCCACCATTTTCCAAAACACATCCAATCAAAATTTTAAGATATCCATTTTGTTCAACGTAGTTGAACGTTTTGGAAATTAGGTCTTTTAGGATGATAACCCCCTCAGAGCCCTCAGTGCAAGGGTTGTAAGTTATGTCCTGGGGGCATATAAGGTTTATATAGAAAGTTGTTGTATAAATCATAGGCAGCACGATCGCGCTGCCTAAGTAAAGAACGGGGATACTCGAGAATGAGACAAGAAACGGGGACTAAGTAAAGAGGAGGACACCCCCCACAACCCTCAGGGCAAGGTTTTTTAAGTTATGCCCTGGGGTAGATAAGAACGATGCTGGCACAATGTATTATTTATTAATTTTTTCCTTCAGAGCAGGGCACTTCGTATCGAAGAAGTTGTCGTTGAAACTTCGAAAAGCGCTCATTCAATGGGAGATTGGAGTGGCTTGTGCCCTTTTTAATAGTCGAAAGTGATTGAAAGGCGACTAACACCCCTCTCACGCCCACCATTTCCCCAACACACATCCATTCAAAATTTTGAGATAGCCACGTTGTTTAACGTAGTTGAAAGTTCTGGGAATTCGGTCTTAGAGGATGACAACCACCCTAACAGACCTTAGGGTAAGGGTTGTAATTTATACCCTTGGGCATATAAGGTGTTTATAGAAAGCGTTTGTCGTTTCGAAAAGGGCTCATTTGATTGGAAATCGAAATTCATAGTGCCTTTTTAATGGTCGAAAGGGATTGGAAGGCTTGACGTTTTTATAGTAAAGATCGAAGTGGGTATAATGTATTATTTTTTGTTGTTGTTGTTGTTTAGACCAGGGTACTTTGTATCGAAGGAGTTGTCTGGGAACTTTGAAAAGGGCTCATTCGATTGAAAATAGAAAGGGTTGATGCCCTTTTTAATAGTCGAAAGTGACTTGAGGGCAACTAATCCCCCTTCCACTTCCACCCTCCCACGCCAACCCTCCCATTTCTGCTCTTAAAATTTAACCACATCAAAATACCGTAAGTGTATCCAGGCTATCAAAGAAAGTAAGAGAGATTTTTTGCGAATGGTATCAAGTTTTCTATTTCAGGTCAACTAGATGAGGTATGAAACTAAATTAAACAGTACTAGTTGTGTCCTTCTTTTTTCTTTAAGTATTATTTTCTTTTTCCCTGAAAAGACTATGTCAATATAAAAAGAACAGAAATTAATTAAAAAAACTTTTTCCACAAAATAAGTTTTTCAAAGAAACAAAAAATCCATTAAACAAAAAATGAGCAAAAATAAAATCAAATAATCTACCAAGCGTGAAGCTACCACAAATCAGCATCGATAAATAAATGAAGCCCAAAACGACAGAAATTACAATAATTAACGGAGTCAAACTCAAAACGAGCAGAAATTAACATAAGTTTGGGCGCAAAACCTCTATGCCTTCCCAAGGTCAGAACAAAATTTGCACTTTACTGAAAAAATACAACTGAATGTGCATTGTCAGTTTAATATACATATGCTGATATTTAGTAATCAAAATGTTAATATTATTTGATTTATTAAAGTTATAAAAGTAAAAACATTTATATTTTTTCTATTAAATGTATACGAGTATTAAAATTGCATTAGACTCATAATATCAGAAAATCCCAAAGCAGAGATTTTAAAATTCTATAGATGTGAGATTTTGCTTCTTTTTCCCCCCACAAGAAAGATATTAGACGCATTTTTATTTATTTTTGCTTATACGTGATCGTATCAGACCGAAGGTCCTAGAAAATCGAGAGAGCTCATTAGAACGCAGACTAAGGGTTCTAAGGCTTTTTTCTAAGTGGTCATAAGGATTGTGCCAAAGGAAATGGTCGTTGTCTGCCATTTTGTGGTACCAAACTACGATTTTGCCATAAAACTTCTCAGAGAGCCAATCGATTGAAAAGTGTCAACAAAATATATCTTATGTTTCCCGGTTGTAGAAGAAGTAATGCTGCAAAGTGGCCCATTCCTTCTGAAAAGTCACGTAGTCCACGTATAATATGGATAATTTATCTTAATGCTTGATTTAACTGAGTTGATTCACTTTATCTTTTTATGAAATTATGTTTAGTGATGCATAATCACACATCAGCTATTATGAAGAAAGGGGTGGTGGGTCATAGGCTAGGAAGGGGTGGGGCAATGCCTGAAAAGTATATTTCAATGCCAGAACTACTAACTTTCCATGAGTCTTCGGATAAATATAGAAACGGGGAGGAGTCAGAAAGAATTAATCTCTCGTCTCCTTTCTTTTAGACTACGACTGAATATTAGACTAAATTTTAGACTTTCAGGTTCAATTGAAAAAACTTTATAGTTTTATGAGCAAAAAGGAATATTTTTTTGAAGACGATACTTTTACTAACGCAGAAAAACGGTAAATTTTTCAAAGCTCTCTGTCCGGTTTTTGACGGGTAGCAAAGCATTGAGATTTTTTTCTTTTTTTTGAAAAGGTGATGGAAAACGTATGTCAAGTAAACTGAAAGCATATAAAAACGAATTACTACCCACAATCTTTCATGTCCGATGATCCTTCTGTTTTGCTTGCTGTACAACAATAGTAAAACAAGTGGTGAATTTATACATATTCACATAATTTAGCTAGGAAGAAAATGAATACATACCTGATAATAATAATAGCTTCAATTCAATAATAGCTCCTGGGGTAAATTCCCTTTACCCCAGTTAAGTTAACTTGTTACCTTGTCTATAGTTCTTGGACTATGATGTAAAGTTTAAAAAATTAGTTAAA
>CM051262.1:47802174-47927174 GCA_027921565.1 Artemia sinica | reverse complement strand
CCTAATTTGTCCTCTAAAAACAATTTGGATTTTTTACTTGTCTATCTCTTGTCAAATCCTTTCCTTAATTAATAAAGTTTAAATGGCTTACCAACACAGAGTTGTCTTCTACCCCATGGCACCTGCATGCTACTGTTAAAGGGGTTATGATAAGCAAAATTGTGACATCACAAACAGGTTCCATGAGCAATGTCAGCTAGATAGTAAATAAGTTTAAAGGGATGACTGTTAAATGAAAATAGGATTTTGGAATATATTTTAATGAACAAGGTTAAAAGCTGAAGTTGTGTAAGGTAAGCAGTGATTTATAGTTATGATAGTAATATAGGATGAAATATGAGCTAAAACAACTAGTAATGTGCAGTAATTTACCATTATATAGAGGGGGAGGAGTGAAGGTAGGTACTTCTAAGTACCTTCCCGGGACATACCTTAGGATGTAAATCCATCCCTGAAAGTTTCATTTTCCTAACCCAACCCCTTTCCAAGATAGCCAAAAGTAACTAAAGTAGAATTTTACCGACAAAACATTAATAAAACACCATCCAATAAAAATGTCATTTTTTTATTCTCGAATAGCAGTGTCGTTCTTTGAAGATACGTAATATGTATGATCTGTTCTCGGTCTGATCTGATCTGTTTTCGGTCTGATCTGTTCTTGGTCTGATCTGTTCTTTGTTTGATGTGAAATTACAAACAGGAAATAGCCTATGGCTTTTTCTTAATTGGAATAGTAAGATACAACCTGGCTACACCCTACGATTATGACGTCTTTGATCAATCTTTAACATGGAATATGCGGTTTTTTCGTAAAATAAATTGATTCTATTTTTAAGATAACTTGTTTTAATTACAAAAGCTTTTTAACCCCATCAATTTTCTTTAAAATGAGCCATTGATCAGCTTTCTACAATGTTCCAGTGCCAAGCTATCTATGAAAAACAAAAAGATACCGTTTAGGCAGAATGCTGTAGAAGCTGCCACTTTTCTTGATTTTCAAGCCAATATATTTCCCTTGCTGTTCAAGGGAAATATGTCTTGATCTGACTCAATTTTTAGGAGTTACGGTTTTATTATATTTCTTAACATTGGACAAGATCGTTTCTTACTAGGTTGCTAGCTACCGCTGCAACCCGGATGAGACCGGACCCATAAAAGAATTACACGCATTTCTTCACTTTTCAATTTTTGGTTACTATGGCTACGTACGCGCGCGTACGTAGGCTAACCTAGCCTAACCTAACTTAACCTAACCTAACTTAATCTAACCTAACCTAACCTAATCATACACCTAACTTTTTGCATGTCTCTTACCTAACCTAACCTAAGTGAAGCGTACGTAGGCTAACCTAACCTAACCTAATCTAACCAAACTTAATCTAGTCTAAACTAACCCAACCATACTCACCGGAAAAGTTAGGTTAACTTATCATGAGCACTCATGATAAGTTAACCTACCCTAACCTAACTTAAACATGTAGAAATGTTTCTATTTATTTATTAATATTTATTTATACCTAACCTAACCTATTGTTTTGAAGGTTAAATGAACGAGTTTGAACGATTGTCTTTAATAATAGAACGAGTCACTCATTTTCTAACTTAAAATTTGATGGGTAAATCCATAAGACCAAGGAGCTAAAATTTAATTTAAAATTAGAAAAGAACTTTAAATTTTTCATCTCTTTGAAAAAAAAACCAGAACTGAAGTGGAGCCTTTTTATTTTCTTGGAAAAATTAGAAGAACTTTGAATTTTTTATGTCTTTGAGGAATTAAGAACTGAAGTGGAAGCTTTTTTCATTTTCATTGGTAAATTCAGAATTGAGCTAACTTTTTTCACTTCTTTAAGAAAATTCAGAAGTGAACTTGAACATTTTGCACTTCTTCGAGAAAACTCAGAATTAAAGTGATGCTCCTTATTTTCATGTCGAATATTCAAATCAATGTATAACTTTTTCTATCTTCTATGACAAATTTGGAACAGAACTTTAAATTTTTCATCTCTTTGCAAAAAATCGGTAGTGAACTTATGAAAATTAGAATTAAAGTAAAACTTTTTATCTTCACTGGAAAATAATCACAATCATAGTATAACTTTTCCTATCTTCTATAGAAAAATTTAGAACTGAACTTTAAATTTTTTATGTCTTTGAGAAATTAAGAACTGAAGTGGAAGGTTTTTTTCATTTTCATTGGTAAAATTCAGAATTGAGTTAACTTTTTTCTCTTCTTTAAGAAAATTCAGAAGAGAACTTGAACAATTTGCACTTCTTCGAGAAAACTCAGAATTAAAGTGGAGTTCCTTATCTTCATGTTATATTCACAATCAATGTATAACTTTTTCTATCTTCTATGAAAAATTTGGAACAGAACTTTAAATTTTTCATCTCTTTGAGAAAAATCAGAACTGAATTTAAGAAAAATTATAAATAAAGTGAAACTTTTGATCTTCATGGAAAACAATCGCAGTCAAAGTATTACTTTTTCTATCTTCCATCTAAAAATTTAGAATAGAACTTTAAATTTCTTTATTTCTTTGGGGAACTTAAAACTGAAGTGGAAGATTTTTATTTTCTCTGGAGAAATTAGAATTGAAGTGTGTTCTTTGGTAAAGTTCAGAAGAGAACTTGAACTTTTCTTCACTTCGTTGAGAAAATTTTAAATTGAACTAGAACTTTTTATCTTCCGGGAAAATATTCACAAGTATGGTATTACTTTTTCTATCTTCCACCGAAAAATTTAGAATTGAACTTTAAATTTCTTTATGTCTTTTGTGAAATAATGAACTGAAGTGGAAGATTTTTACTTTCTCTGTAGAAATTAGAATTGAATTGTCTTCTTTGGTAAAATCCAGTAGAGAACTTGAACTTTTCTTCACTTCATTGAGAAAATTTTAAATTGAACTAGAACTTTTTATCTTCCGTGAAAATAATCACAAGTATGGTATTAATTTTTCTATCTCCCACCGAAAAATTTAGAATTGAACTTTAAATTTCTTTATGTCTTTGTGAAATAAAGAACTGAAGTGGAAGATTTTTGTTTTCTCTGGAGAAATTAGAATTGAATTGTGTTCTTTGGTAAAATTCCGAAGAGAACTTGAACTTTTTTATCTTCAGTGAAAAATTTGGAACAGTATTTTAAATTTTTTCATCTCTTCGAGTCAGATCTGAACTAAAGTGGAAAATTTTTATATTATTTGGAAAAATAGAAATGATCAATGACTAATTTCTTTTTCATTGAGAAAATTCAGAAGAGAACTTGAACTTTCCTTCACTTCGTTGAGAAAATTTTAAATTGAACTATAACTTTTTATCTTCCATGAAAATATTTCACAAGTATGGTATCACTTTTTCTATCTTCCACCGAAAAATTTAGAATTGAACTTTACACTTCTTTATGTCTTTGTGAAATAAGGAACTGAAGTGGAAGATTTTTATTTTCTCTGTGAAATTAGAATTGAATTGTGTTCTTTGGTAAAATTCAGAAGAGAACTTGAATTCTTCTTCACTTCGTTGAGAAAATTTTAAATTGAACTAGAACTTTTTATCTTCCGGGAAAGATAAAAAGTCCGGGAAAATATTCACACGTATGGTATTGCTTTTTCTATCTTCCACCGAAAAATTTAGAATTGAACTTTAAATTTTTTATTGGGGAAATTAGAATTGAATTGTGTTCTTTGGTAAAATTCAGAATAGAACTCGAATATTCACGTTCAAAGTATAACTTTTTCCTATCTTCTATGAAAAAATTTGGAACAGAAGTGGAAATTTTTATATTATTTTGGGAAAATAGATTTGATCAATAACTTATTTCATTTTCATTGAGAAAATTCAGAATCGAAGTTGAACTTTTCTTCTTCCGGGAAAATATTTGGAAGAGAACTTTATTTTTTTTCATCTCTTTGAGAAAGGTCGGAATTGAATTTAAGAAAATTTAGAATTAAAGTGAAACTTTTTATCTTCATGGAAAATAATCATAATCATAGTATAACTTTTCCTATCTTCTACGGAAAAATTTAGAAGTGTCCAACTCAGAAAAGTCCGAAATAGTAATTTACATATCCCAAATCATAATTTTCTGAAAGCATACACCAATGAAAGGCTAAGAAATCTAGCTCCGAAAAGCCTGAAATAGCAAACTACTCATCCCAAACTATTGGTTTCAGACAACAAACACCTATGATGGACTAAGAATCCTAGCTCTGAAAAGTCCAAATAGCAAACTACACATCCCAAATCATAATTTTCTGACAACACACACCTATGAAAGGCTAAGAAACCTAGCTAATAAAAGCCGGAAATAGCAAATTAACCATCCCAAATCATAATTTTCAGACAGCACTCACCTATGAACGACTAAGAAATCCAGCTCGGAAAAGTAAAAAAATAGCAACCCCCACACATCCCAAATCATAGGTTTCAGACAACACATACCTATGAAAGACTAAGAAATCCAACTCAGAAAAGCCCGAAATAGTAATTTACATATTCCCAAATCATAGGTTTCAGACAACACTCACCTATGAACGGCTAAGAAACCTAGCTCAGAAAAGTCAAAAATAGCAAACTAGTCATCTCAAACTATAGGTTTCAGACAACAAACACCTATGAAAGGCTAAGAAATCCAGCTCAGAAAAGTCAAAAGTAGCAATCCACCCATCCCAAACCATAGGTTTCAGACAACACACACCAACGAAAGACTAAGAAATCTAGCTTAGAAAAGCCCGAAATAGTAATTAACATATCCCAAATCATAGGTTTCAGACAACATTCACCTATGAAAGACTAAGAAACCTTAGCTCAGAAAAGCCTGAAATAGCAAACTACTCATCCCAAACTAGAAGTTTCAGACAACAAACGCCTATGAGGGACTAAGAATCATAGCTCTGAAAAGTCCAAATAGCAAACTACACATCCCAAATCTTAATTTTCTGACAACACATACCTATGAAAGGCTGAGAAATCTAGCTCAGAAAAGACAAACATAGCAAACCACTCATCCCAATCATAGGTTTCAGTCAACACACACCTATGAAAGGCTAATAAATGCAGCTCAGAAAAGTCAAAAATAGCAAACTACATATCCCAAATCATAGGTTTCAGTCAACACACACCAACGAAAGACTAAGAAACCTAGCTCAGAAAGGTCAAAAATAGCAAACTACTCATCCCAAACTATTGGTTTCAGACAACATTCACCTACGAAATACTAGGAAACCTTAGCTCAGAAAAGCCTGAAATAGCAAACTACATATCCCAAATCATAATTTTCTGACAACACTTACCTATGAAAGGCTAAGAAACCTAGCTCAGAAAAGTCAAAATAGCAAACTACACATCCCAAATCATAGGTTTCAGTCAACACACACCTAGGAAAGTCTCAGAAATCCAGCTCAGAAAAGTCCAAAAGGCAAACCACTCATCCCAAATCATAGGTTTCAGACACCACACACCTATGAAAGACTAAGAAATCCAACTCAGAAAAGCCCGAAATAGTAATTTACATATCCCAAATCATAAGTTTCAGACAACATTCACCTACGAAATACTAAGAAACCTTAGCTCAGAAAAAGTCTGAAATAGCCAACTACTCATCCCAAACTCGAAGTTTCAGACAACAAACACCTATGAGTGACTAAGAATCCTAGCTCTGAAAAGTCCAAAAAGCAAACTACACCTCCCAAATCATAATTTTCTGAAAGCACACACCTATGAAAGGCTAAGAAATCTAGCTCAGAAAAGTCAAAAATAGCAAATTAACCATCCCAAATCATAGGTTTCAGTCAACACACGCCTACGAAAGGCTAAGAAATCCTGCTCAGAAAAGTCAAAAAATAGCAACCCACACATCCCAAATCATAGGTTTCAGACACCACACACCTACGAAAGACTAAGAAATCTGGTTATGAAAAGTCGGAAATAGCAAATTACATATCCCAAATCATAAGTTTCAGTCAACACACACCTACGAAAGGCTAAGAAACCTAGCTCATAAAAGCCTGAAATAGCAAACTACTCATCCCAAACTATTGGTTTCAGACAACATTCACCTACGAAATACTAGGAAACCTTAGCTCAGAAAAGCCTGAAATAGCAAACTACACATCCCAAATCATAATTTCCTGACAACACACACCTATGAAAGGCTAAGAAACCTAGCCCAGAAAAGTCAAAAATAGCAAATTAACCATTCCAAATCATAGGTTTCAGACAACACTCACCTATGAACGGCTAAGAAATCCAGCTCTGAAAAGTCCAAAAAGCAAACCACTCATCCCAAATCATAGGTTTCAGTCAACACATCCCTACGAAAGGCTATGAAATCCAGCTCAGAAAAGTCAAAAAATAACAATCCACACAATCCAAATCATAGGTTTCAGAAAACACACACCTACGAAAGACTAAGGAATCTGGCTATGAAAAGTCAAAAAATAGCAACCCACACAATCCAAATCATAGGTTTCAGACAACACACACCTACGAAATACTAAGAAATCTGGCTATGAAAAGCCTGAAATAGCAAACTACTCATCCCAAACTATAGGCTTCAGACAACAAACACCTATGAGGGACTAAGAATCCTAGCTCTGAAAAGTCCAAAATGCAAACTACAAATCCCAAATCATAATTTTCTGACAGCACACACATATGAAAGGCTAAGAAACCTAGCTCAGAAAAATCAAAAATGGCAAATTAACCATGAAAAGTCCAACTTGCAAACTACACATCCCAAATCATAATTTTCTGACAGCACTCACCTATGAAAGGCTAAGAAATCCAGTTCAGAAAAGTCAAAAATAGCAAACTACACATCCCAAATCATAGGTTTTCAGACAAACACACACCAACGAAAGACTAAGAAATCTAGCTCATAAAAGTCTGAAATAATAATTTACATATCCCAAATCATAAGTTTCAGACAATACACATCAACGAAAGACGGGGCTCGGGGAGAGCCTTTGAGGGTCTGTGGGACCCTTGAGGGCCGGGTGGTCCTTTGGGAGCTTGGGAGGACCTTTGAGGACCGGGCGCTTCCTTCGGGGTTGGGGTGGGGGGATCGGAACCCTTTGGGGTTGGGG
The DNA here is from genome assembly GCA_027921565.1 of Artemia sinica. Lineage (NCBI taxonomy): Eukaryota > Metazoa > Arthropoda > Branchiopoda > Anostraca > Artemiidae > Artemia > Artemia sinica. Next base: position 47,920,095 of record CM051262.1, on the reverse strand, counting down.
TAGAGGACCTCACGACACTGTTCAAATGGAACTTGTGTATTATCACGACCTCAGAGTTTCACCCTCAAATCCTCTTCTAAAATCTCTTCAAAAATCATCTTTTAAAATGTCTCTAACTGTTTCGCCGAAATAATTCCCTAAAATAATAATTTGTTCTGAAAAGATATAATAAAGCCTTAAAAAGTATTAAAATGGTGGCTCAGGAGCCTTTGGGGCGCCGGGGGCCCTTTGGGAATCCGGAGAACCTTTGAGGACCGGTGGGTTCCTTCGGGGTTGGGGTGGGGGGATCGGAATCCTTTGGGGTTGTGGTAGGGGACCTCACAACACTGTTCAAATGGAACTTGTGTATTATAACGACCACACTCAAAACCTCTTCTAGAATCATCTTTTAAATCATCTTTTAAAATGTCTCTAACTGTTTCGCCGAAATAATTCCAAAACCTGTCTAAAACGGTTTCGCCCAAATAATCCCCTAAAAGTAATTTCTGTGTGTTCCTTTTGTTTTTTGGCATCCCTGCGCTGACACATTTCAAATTTCTAGGAAACCCTTTCCTACGTTAATCTCTCCATCTCATAAATGTTCCTAGCTAAACTATTAAGGTTTCGTTAGAATATCAATTTATCTCTCCGACTTAAAGCTCAGTGAAGCCGTATTTAAAAATAGAATTTCTATCTCTTTAGACTCCCGCATAATTCCAAGATATCAAGTGATGTCATTTATAATTCCTGACACTAAAGATCAATGAAGCCCTATTTCAAAATAGAATATTAATTTTTCTCTCTGACCTAAAGAACGTTTTATTCCTCAGAGACCTAAGATTAAAGAAGCCATAATGTTTCTTAATTCCCCCTTCGTGAATCAATACATTCCCCCGCCGATTATGTAAATCAAGTTCTCAGGTTAGGTTCGCCTAAAGATCAAAGAAACCATAATGTTTCTTAATTCCCCCTTCGTGAATCAATATATTCCCCTAGCGATTATGTAAATCAAGTTCTCAGGTTAGGTTCGCCTAAAGATCAAAGAAACCATAATGTTTCTTAATTCCCCCTTCGTGAATCAATATTTCCCCGCCGATTATGTAAATCAAGTTTCTCAGGTTAGGTTAGCCTAAAGATCAAAGAAGCCATGTTTGTTTCTTAATTCCCCTTCGTGAATCAATAATTTCCCCGCCGATTATGTAAATCAAGTTCTCAGGTTAGGTTCGCCTAAAGATCAAAGAAACCATAATGTTTCTTAATTCCCCCTTCGTGAATCAATAATTTCCCCGCCGATTATGTAAATCAAGTTCTCAGGTTAGGTTAGCCTAAAGATCAAAGAAGCCATGTTTGTTTCTTAATTCCCCTTCGTGAATCAATAATTCCCCCGCCGATTATGTAAATCAATTTCTCAGGTTAGGTTCGCCTAAAGACATAAAACAGACATAAATTGCTGTTGACATCCATAAATGTGAGAAAGTTCCTGTTTTTTCATTCTCACTGACAAAAACCAAAAACAGACATGAATTGCTGTTGACATCCATAAATGTGAGAAAGTTCCTGTTTTTTCATTCTCACTGACAAAAACCATAAAACAGACATGAATTGCTGTTGACATCCATAAATGTGAGAAAGTTCCTGTTTTTCAAATTCTCGAAGCCATACTTGTTTCTTTATTCCCCTTTTCGTAAACCAATAATTCCCCTAGGTATTATGTAAATCAAGTTCTCAGGTTAGGTTCGCCTAAAGGTCAAAGAAACCATAATGTTTCTTAATTCCCCCTTCGTGAATCAATAATTTCCCCGCCGATTATGTAAATCAAGTTCTCAGGTTAGGTTCGCCTAAAGATCAAAGAAACCATAATGTTTCTTAATTCCCCCTTCGTGAATCAATAATTTCCCCGCCGATTATGTAAATCAAGTTCTCAGGTTAGGTTAGCCAAACAATCTCATAACATTCGCGTCGAGCATGTCCATTCTCACTGACAACGAACAGACATAAAACAGACACATAAATTGCTGTTGACATCCATAAATGTGAGAAAGTTCCTGTTATTCAAATTCTCACTGACAAAAACCATAAATCATCCATAACCATCCATGAAAAACATCAAATAAATCGACCAACACACATAACCATCCATGAAAACAGACATAAATGTGACAAAATTCCTGTTTTTCCATTCTCACTGACAACGAACAGACATAAAACAGGAACATAAATTGCTGTTGACATCCATAAATGTGAGAAAGTTCCTGTTTTTTTTTTCATTCTCACTGACAAAAACCATAAAAAACAGACATAAATGTGAGAAAGTTCCTGTTATTCAAATTCTCACTGTCAAAAACCATAAATCATCCATAACCATCCATGAAAAACATCAAATAAATCGACCAACACACATAACCATCCATGAAAACAGACATAAAATGTGACAAAATTCCTGTTTTTCAAATTCTCACTGAGAAAACCATAAACCACGTGGTTCGTCCCGGAGTAGCACCCCCCCTTTCTACTACCACCTTCCAAGAAATCGCCGAATATTTTTGGTCTACGTCAAAACCACATCCTTCCTGAGGCAGGAACCCCTTTTTGCAGCCTAGGATAATTTTAGGGTAATCGAAGCCACTCTTTTATCGGAAATATATTGAATGGTCTCGAGCCACTTTAGTCAAAACGAGTAGTGTATTCGAAAGCTTTTTCGTAATTTCGTTTTTCTGAAAAACACCAAGCATATTCTTTCCCCTTTTCTTTAGTAAACACGTTTCTACTTAACAGTTGGTTACTTTTCATCACTATCGTCCCTATTATCTCAGCTTTGACCTTAATCGGTTATTTTTGCTATCCTGCATAATCTAAAGTGGAGCAAAGATCCAACACTTTCTACATGAATCATGCAACCTATTTCTAAGACAGGTAAGAAACCTACCAGTACATTCAAATGTTTTCCGCTTTTCTGGGCATTAACCCTACTTAAGAACTTGTAACTGTCAAAAAAGCTACACTTGAGAGTCCGATTGATGTCAGATTCCTATATTGAAAATTGACTCGTATCTAAAGAAGGTTCTGAACTTCTATTTTTCCAAGTTCATTTTGCCTTTTGATTTTTCGCACCAAAAATAAAAAGTAAATTTGATATTTCAAAGCTCCAAAGGAAACTGAAATAAGGTTTTCAAAGGAAAAGTTTTTTGTTCAAGGCTCTATTACGGGAAAACATCTACAAAATTCTGAGGCTTCCCTTTGGTATATAAGTATCACATTTTATATAATTAGGCAGTAAGTTTACCGCAGATGATTTCTGGCTCTTCATTCTCGGTGCGAACAAAAAGCTCCTCCCACTTATTTCTGCACTTATGGGTTAGTGTATATGCGTCAATCAATGAGAAATGGTTACAAAGTGCATTATTCGTAATTGCGAAAGCAGAAAAAAACTTGGTGAGCCGGCCAAGTGGTTTGCAAGTGTCCCATGTCACAGGTATGACTTAATTTATATACAAAATATGACTTAATCTATTATTTATATACAGTGGACTCAACTGATTGGCCTATGTAGGATTTTATAAAAAAGGGGGCGGGGGGTTGATGAAATTTGTGAAAATAAGGACATTTTTTTTTTCTTCTAATACTGGTGGAATAGGTGTGATGGTTTCAGGGGCGGATCTGGGATTTTAATTTTTTTTAGGGGGGGGGGGCAAAATAGATTGATCCGATAAACTTACGTTAGGAGCAAGTTTAATTAATGCAAACTTGCGTTAATTAGGTAAATTACACTACTTTAGAGTACTTTAGGGGGGGGGGCACCCCTCGCCCCCCCTCTGGATCCACCACTGGATGGTTTATCATTTTTTTTCACGTCGTGACATTTATTTTCTACGATATTTTATTTTCTAGATAAGACTAGTTTCGTTTTCAATCAATGTTTTCGTATGAAATGGGCAGACTTTTCCTGAACTTTAAACGATAAACACCTCTGTTTGAAAATCTTTGCACTTTGTGAATTTAGATAGCGATAAGGGGTTCCTGATTGAGACCAATTTTAGGACTTGGGTTCTAATTATTGGTTGCTGTGGTAAAAGTTGCCACAGAACTACAGACAATAAAAATCAAAACCAATATCAATAAACATATGTGAAAAGTGGAAGTGACTATATTTAATTTAGCTGCAAGTCTACATTCATGCCCACCACGTAATTTCCCTTTGAGAAAAAATTGATAAAACTTTTAAAACTGAAATATCAATGCGAAGCACCAAATATCATAATCAAATGTCATCGCTTTATGGCACTATATAAAATATATATATATATATATATATAAATATATATATATATATATATATAATATATATATATATATATATATATATATATATATATATATATAATAATATTATATATATATAGTTATATATATATATATATATATATATATATGATCTATATATATATATATATAAATATATATATATATTATATATATATATATATATATATATATATATATATATATATATATATATATATATATATATATATATATATATATATATATATATATATATATATCGGCGCGTACAAACAGCTCCTCTCATTTGATCTGCCATCAGCGGTCCAATTACCCTGGAACACGTATTTTGGCAGAAACTTTGTCAAAATGCCTTTGAAACCAACTTGAGACTTCGAAACCTATTTTTAATTCCTAAAAACATCTAATAATAACATTGCACTACTAATTTCCGATTTTCATGTATGTATTGGAATAAATTAATTTAGAGAGATCTGACTTGTCTACCTGTGAAAAGATCTAATGTCGCTTATGTTTATACCGGTTTATACATTCTCTGGAGCAATCGCACCTCGGTCCGGGTTTTTATAATGTGTGAGATAGGGAAAGATCATACTGCTATTATATATACTGTGATAAGTATATAGAATCATGTTAGGCAATATTTGAGCAATAGATAACGACACGCTCTTTGTTCCAATCCTGGCTGCCCCCCTCTCTCTCTAATAAAGTAGATATGCTTTTGCATCCACTAGAAGGATCTCATTCCTGCCTTAACCCTTTTTCAAAAAACCTGCGGGATTCGCCTTTTCGTTTTGATTCTTCAATGCATCAAATGAGATATTGCTTAACACTAAAAAGGGTACCTAGACCTATATTTCCGCTATGTTCACAAGTAACAATTATTTCCGTTATGATTGCTACTTATTAGAAATTAATATATTAAAGCAAAACGATTCCAAAAATATATCAAGTAATAAGCTCATAAAGTTGTATGACCCTTATTTTCGGAATGAAAAATAATGGTGGAGCAACTCGAGGACCATACATATAAGGATCAAGGAACGTTAGACGATTAAAAAAATAAAAAGTGATTGCTTTGGCAGAAGATGCGCTGTCACAAAGCAGACTTGGATATTTTTCAACATATAGGATCTTTTTCTGGGTCAAATAATCCAATTAAATTCCAAGCTATGATTCCCTTGCTTGCGAACTCTCACCAGCATACATTATCCTAACTTCTAATTTGCCGTATATTATCTACTGAAATTCACGAATAGCTCGAAAAACATTAAATAAAGCAGTATATAATAACTCAAGATAAAATAAGAGCATGATGAATAATTGAATCAACGACTGGATTTTTTCAACGACTTTTAAAAGTCGTTGAAAAAATGCATGGTACTTATTTTGAATATTTAAGACAAACAATTTAGTGAAAACTGGGGTATTCTACCTTATCTCGACAGAAGGATTCGCAATCGCTTACAAGCTATTTAGAGACGGTGACAATTTAATAAAAAATTATTTTTCCACAACAGGTTTTGGGGCACGTGTCTGTAATGTCAAGACTGTCCCAGCAATGAATTGTCGTAAATTCAATCTGGAGGGAGAAAAATCTGGCAAAATAATACTAAGATCCAATTGAGCTCTAAGCTTTATTTTGGTTTTAGCAAACTCTCTCACCTGCATATATTGTCTTAGCTCTAACATTTTGTGATAAGATACCTCCTGAACATTGCAAACAATGCGACAAACATTTGGTTTCGAGAAATGGGTGCCTCATAGTATGAATTTTATGGCTCTTTCGCCTGTCAGCTATGACAAAAATTTAGTTCAGTTCGAACACAAGGGATTTACATTAAAAAACTGTCACTCAATGATTAGCATTCAAATTATGTATGTCGCAAGGAGGAACTTGGCATGTTGCGAGAAAAAAAGGCTGTCAATATTAGCCATCATGTTGTGATTCTATCAGAGTACGAGATTCTATCATCACATTTGAATTTCTATCAGAGTAACGCAGTACTCTTTAGACAAGCAAATTCATGTCCCAGATTTAATAAAATACGTATATCCTTCAAGCAAAGGACATACCATAGGTAGTGGTATGTCCGTACCTCAACTATAAAATGAAATGGCACACCGTAAATGATCACTTCTCGGACAATACTTTCTTTAATATTTAATTAAAGTCATTCAGCAACACAAAGAACAGAAACGGGCAACGATTTTTGTACCCATTTGTACTATCAACTTGCCATTAATATCAACTATAAGGGATGTCAGTGATATCCTCTAGCATAACCAGCACCTTTAGTAAATTCTTAAAAAAAAAAAAACTTTGACAGCAAATTTAGCGTCTGTTCAAGACTAGGTATAGTGATGCCTGATACCACAAATATCGATCCTCAGCGCCGTTACATTACATAATTAAAAAAAAAGCGTTTAGACACAATACAATTGGACTTCCAAAACAAAAACGATGAGATGCAAAGCAATAATTCAGCTCTTCTATTATTATCATTGCATCGAACCGGTAAACGGCCATCTAAAGTTAAAACCTGTAAATTTTTAAAGTTCTTCTATACAATTTGTTCTTTCTTAAAGCTCATATGGATTGGTAAAAAGAAAGAAAGAAAAATCTAAATTAGTGTAGTAAAGCAAATTTGTTCTTTAATTGCATATAATATCAAACGCTTGTTTACTTATATAATTTTCGTTGGTTTTAGGCCATGCATCAGTGTTTTAAACACACGCAACTTCAATTTTTATTTTGGCTAAAAATCAAGCAACTTTTAATTAAAAATATATTAATTTAAATAGATTTCAAAAAATTAAGATAAATTTAGTCAACTCTAAATCTCATTTATTTTTTCTGCCTCTCTACCTGGTTTCGATTATTGTTTGTCTTTAAACTATTAATTTTACAACTAAATTGAGCCATTTTCCCGTTTATCAACCTCATTTTAAACAGGCCATGAATTTATCACTATGCAAAATAAAGCATAAACTTTTAATGTCTTTCTATTAAATTAAAATAATATACTCCTTAACAAGGTGACTATAGAAAAATAAAAGGACAAGAGAATCAGGGTAAAGAAATGCAGCAAGTACTGTATACTAACACTGCCTTTTCCTGAAGCGATCACCTGGAGGTGGATCCAATAATGCAGTCCTTTTTTGCTCTGCTGGGCGTTCAAGACTTGGCTCTAAACAATAAAATAAAACAAGAGCTTTAATATGGAATACGTCAGGGTTACAATATCATTATTTTGTTTAATTTTTAGTGTGAATTCTGATTAAGTTATTATAGGTTTGGGACAAAGGAAATTAACAGAGCCAGGGCTAAAGCTTATGTATCCTAGCAGAAAAGTATCGCCATATTTCACCTTTATCCCTATCACCCAATCACAATTTTTCTCATGGATTATTATTCTTTCAAACTTTTAGGTTGACAAGGCTCTTTTGAGATAAGTAGATCTTGGCTCCCTTACATGTGTATATACTGAGGGGAGGAAGAGGGGAAGGAGGACAAAATGTCAAGCATCGGGTCCCATTGAGGGCATGGGCAAGGACAAGTGATATTTTTTTTACCTTGAAAGACACATAAGATAAAATTTCCCAGACCCTTTTTCTTAAGTTAGTAGGAACTCACAAAAAACTACACATAACAAAGCTAAACTTATGCAATATGAATTTGCACTTCTAGTTTTGCTTGAAAAAAAAAGAACAATAGTTTTTGAGACAATTTTTAACAATGACACGGCAATGGATTAGGCTGGGCATGCTTTTTCCTGTCATACTATGTCTCCTCCTCTAGAGGGATACGTTTTCTATCTAATTCACCCGTTTTCGGCTTGTAGAAAAATCCCCGTCACCACAAAACGTCGAGCACCTTCGAATTCTCCTGTGTACATGTCTGATCAAGTACACAGGATGCCTTTGGGCCCCTCTTAAATCAAGATTATGATGTCCCCGATGATTTCCATTATTTTTCATGCTTTGTTTACCCCTTCCCCTTCCTAAGGTTAATCTCCTAAAATATACTAATGCTTACGTGCCTATTATACATAGCGCGCAAAATAACTACTTAATACACTTCACATTCGCAAAACAACACAATAAAATGTTGATATGCTGTAAATTAATCTAGAAGACCAAAAAATAATTGATTTTAGTACCAATATTGTGAAGTCTCGAACTTCAGACGTGCAATGTAAATTGCTTTAAGACAAAATGTTTCTAATTAAATATTTCTTTCTTTCTAGTACTTTTTTTGCCATACACAAGTTACTTCGAGACTTCTCCAAACTAGAGAATACCACCTACTTCAAAAGTTTATTAATATCAGCTTTTTTCCTTAGTGAAAAAGCGGTGAAGTATGATTTATCTTTTGAGGTACATAAATTTGAGTCTAAGGGGCCGCTAAATTCCGGTATTTTTATAAATCCATCAACAGTCTTCTTTGTTGTCAACTAAACTACGCATTAATCATGTAGACCAAAAGCATTTTCAAACTGATTCCCTTACTCTATCATTGGTCTAATTCTACCATTCTTCTTTAAATTTGAGGAGCATAAAGATGAAAGGTTTCTCTCTGTATAACAGCGATTTGTTTAGAATTAGAATGCACAAACACTTTTTAGAATAAGAGATAACTACGGAAATGCGTTTTTCAAACAAATATTCGAGACAAATGATCAGATTCTTGTTTAAGTTTCTGTCTATGTTTGATTGTTCATGACACTTTCCATATAGCCTTTGTTTACGGAAATAAGACAGTAATGCGGCATACTATAAAATAAATAATATATTTTTAATCATTTCAAGTGAAAGACTAGTAAGAGAATGATTTGCGGTCACTAAAGAGAAAAGATAAAAACTAAAATGACGCGGATATTTCGCCTGTATGAAAACGAGGCGTCTTCATCACAGAAGAAACAAAAATAAAAACTAAAATAAAACCACTACCAATATTTAACAAATACAATTGACGCAACTGATACACATAAATCACAGAAGCTAATAGAGCTGCTTCGAAGAGAACACCAAAGCAACTGGATAAAAAAGTATAAATATGGAAATAAAGTCAATTATTCTGTTGTGAAATAATCCTTTTGTTAGCTATCATTAAAGCAATTCGTCTTGGTCTGGTAGGTAATCTCGTCCCCTGGTGATTTTGTAAAATCTTAATTCCCTTGTTAATTATTGGTTCATTTTTCAAAAGAATATTATAAATTGAGTTAATATTTAAACTTGCCGTATCCCTATTTATTGAAAGATTAGCAAACATATGTTTTTTATTTCAATAGCCTCCCTCACCCACTGAGAAAAACCTTTATAATTAGAAAAAGCCGTGGCCTCATCAAATTTTACAAAATGGTTAGGGTGAAAGAAGATATGTTCTGCCAAAGCCGAAACAAAGGTTTCAGGAGACTTGCTCAATTGTAGAGTTTTTTTTTCTACTGAGTTGCGATTCTCAATAAATCTTTCAACAAATTGCTGCCGAGTTCTGCCAATATAAAATCTCCCACAAGAACAAGGAATACTATATACCCAACTTACTATATTTCCCCGAGTTAAATCCTTCCCAAAATTAAGCAAACTACTTAATGGTCTCATCGATTGGAAACAAGTATTAATGTTATATTTTTGTTGTTCTTTGACAACCGTTTCTGTGATTAAAAAGGCGTTCTTTGCACATTACAAAACTACTAGGAGAGCACAAAAACTAAAAAATCATGTTGAGAGTTTTAGAATGTTATTAAGAGTCAGTTTGTTCGTACAAAATAGGCTTTCTTTAGACATACTACATATAACAACGAAAAATTCTAATATCAAAAGCTCTATTTCCAAACTATTTATGCGATTGACAAAGGGAAAGAAAAAAAAATTAATTTAAATATCTTGAGAATCAAATAAAATAGAAGACAACGGATTCAATTAAATACATGGAACTTTCTTAGTTGTAAGGATGTGAGCTGTAAGTAGTATAGTGGATTTGCCACAAATGTCAGACAACGCCTTTTGAAACACTAGACGCAATCTTTTTGCTTCCATGGCAGCAATTGTGCAGTAAAATCACTTTTTTCGAAATGAGTACTGTTAAACCCAAACCATGTCAGTCATGACCATTTAACCGTCCCAAATCAGAACACTTTATTTACATACCACAACAGCCTATATTAGATATGTTTTATTTCAGCACTTTTGTGCTGAGCCTTCAGGCTTGTGAGCCTTCAGGCATCAATTCAGAGTTCAATATTTCATTTTGCAGAATGTATGCGAAGGTCAGAGCAGGAATTAGTCAAACCTCCAATAAAATAGTTCAGGCCTCCCTTCTCTTTGGATTGGAGTATTATAGCCCAGCTTCCAGCACGACGGGTAACATCCAGAATTACTAATATCATCAAAAATACTAACAAGGGATGTTGATTGTTTATCAGGGAATGCTTATTAGATCAATTGGGATATCAATTGGACAAATACTATTTTTTTTTCAGCTTCGGTATTTTTTCTATTATTTGCTTCGCCGAAATTTCCGGTATTTTGTCTTGGAGTTTCAGGGATTAGCTGGTTTTCCGAGAAAGGAGGGAACGTTTGCACAATCCTAGCTAGGTGTTTATTAAGCTCATTTGCTGTCTGTTCAGGTGGTTCATCAAGAATAAAATCAAGGGTTCTTGCACGACCGACCCCCTATTTCTTTCACTTTCTTAAACGATTGCTGAGGTTTGTTCTGTTTCAAGTAATTCAATTTATTCGGTACTTTCGCATTTTCCGGGCCTCTCTAAAAAGTCTCAGTTTGGTTAATGCTAATGAAATAAAATGAAATAGGATGATTATATAATAGTTTAGAAAAAAATTTGGGATATATATTTGCACATTAGGGGGGTTGGGGTAGGGGTAAAGCATTGCATATATTAAATACGTAACCTAACCTAACATAGGTACCTTCCCCCCTAAACTAAAAAAAAAACACAGTTTAATATCGTATACGCAATGCAAACCAAGCTATCATTGCCTAGTCTACAGCGGTTATCATATCAAAAACGGGTTTTATCATTGCCTTCTCTATAGCGATTAAGCCGAGAGGCCCTGATAATGCGAAAGTACCATTTATTCTTACCATAGCGAGAAGTAGCACGACGTATTTCTTTCTTAATTTGTTTACGGAGGGTTAAGGCTTCCTCTTTCTTTCCAAGGCGAAAAAGTTTTTAGTTTCAAATGGATTAGTCCTTTTGTTTCTTCATAAATGCAAGGTTTATCTGAGGAACTTACCTTCTTGGTGGTGGCCGGCGTTTACCCTCGGAAAATACCCCTACCCTCCCCCCCCCGTGGAAAATAAGGCTTTCCAAATCTGAAAATTTTATTTGAGTTTTTTTTATTTCCGGAGTGGAAAGGAATTTTGGTACTTGTGTATTATGGGCAACTCGCTCAAGTTTACGCTGTGTAAAACTGGAGAACAAACCAGTTTCTTCGTTAGTTTTTTTCAGCTTAGCGCAAGACAAGTGACAGAATATATGGGGAATTTTTATTTCGGGCTATAAGGGGAGGGGGGGGGTAAAGTATTTGGACCGTTTAAAGCCAGAAGACAATTCTTTCTAGGTATGGCCACTATAAAATTACAGAAGAATAGCGAGGTATCTGGAAATTTCGTACACTAAAAAAAAAAAAAAAAAAAAAAAAAAAAAAAAAAAAAAAAAAAAAAAAAAAAAAAAAAAAAAAAAAAAAAAGTAAATGTGATGTTTCATTTAAGTGTTTTTTTACAAATGTTAAGCGTTTTTTTATTTTCAATGACCGTTTTTCCAAGTATTAAGAAATATTATTAGGTTAATGTAGTGTTTCATTTAAGTGTTTTATGATGATCGCTGATCCAAGTTTATGTTATTTGTGCCTTTCATTTATTATTTGAAAAAAAACTACGTTTTTCTAAAGAGTTAAAGAGGCTGAGTCACAAGTTCGAACCTTAAAACGTACAGGGATTAGGAGGTACAGTTGGGGGGCTACCGCCCCCCAAACCCCCGCTTCCGTATATGAAAGGGGCTGTGCCCTCCTCAACGCCTCGCTCTTTACGCTAAAGTTTTTATTGTTTAAAAAAAAAAAGAGTTGTGAGAAATTCGAACTTTAGCGTAAAGAGCGAGATGTTTGAGGAACGCACAGGCCCTTTTTGAGGATAAGCTCCCAGGCCCTAGGAAAGCTTATCCTCTAAATTCCAGCCCGATCGGACAACGTTAAAGGGGGCTGTGGTGGGAGGGTCGAAACTTCCGGCCCACTTTCCCCCATGAAGATAAAGTCGGAGGGGGGTGAAATTTTGCATGTTTCTTAGTTTGAGCTTAGGCTACAAAATGCAATCACCGCCGTCTCTCTGCGACCGCTAGGACCGGAAATCGCTTAACATTGTGGTGGGTCGCCTCTTTAAAGAGGCGCAAGTGTGCCTCCTTGATGTTATTTTACTATGTTCATGGTTGGCTTTAAAATACACTTCAATATCTATCTATCTAATATGCAGAATAATTGTACCAACACATTTTGCATGCAGACCTGCTATACTTTACCCCCCCCCCACTAATATGCAAATCTATAGCCTAAATTTATTTGTAAAGTAACAAAGAAACTGAAGTGTTCTCGAATTTTTACACAGCGTAAACTTAAGTGAGTGGCGCATAATACACAAGTGCCAAAAATCCTTCCCCCTAAGGAAATAAAAAAATAAACTCAAATAAAATTCTCAACTTTTTAAAGCCGTATTTTCCACGGGGGAGTATTTTCCGGAGGGGGGGGGGGGGGGGGTTTTTAACGCCTAGAACCCTTCTTGGTAACAGGAAGTTTTTGAATATGCGTGGTCAAAGAAAGTGTAACAAAAAGATCCAATTAACGCTAAATAAGAAATACTAACCATTCCACAGATTAAAGAAAGTAATGATTTTTAATATGAAAATTTTTTTTTTGAGAATTTCTAAGAGATTGAGACCCCTCGAAAATTATGTAACATCAAATAATCCAAATTGAAGGGTTGAAACGGCCATTATCTTAAACTTGTTAACTATATCCCTTACCTTTAGGAACAAAGACAATCAATTTTTTTTTTCTTTCTTTTTCTATTGATAGCAATGATTTTCCCTTTTTTTTTCAGCGAAAGCAGGTTATCAGAAAATATTGGAGAGGGAGATAGCCAATAGGTCAATTCTTTTGTTGGCTTCTTACGAGTATCTTCAGGGGCACGCTAGCTTTGCAGGCTATGCACTTTTTTTCGATGTCTCCCTGCCCCCCCCCCAAGTGGTTGGGAGTACAGGCATCTTGAGGAACATTACTTGGGATGCTCTCTGATGAAAGTAAAGAGTGAAGTTGAAACTTAAAGGAACAAAAACGATTGTTTTTTGCAGCATCTGTAACACATATCTATGAATTATTGCAAATTAGTTTCTTTTTTTCATTGATTTGATCCAAAAACGAGTCGGTTCACTAGAGAGAAATCAGCAAAAAGAAAGAAAACTCTTGTTTTAAATATAAATGTAGAACAATAATAGAGTAATGAAAACCCAACAGATTTTGTTGCAAAATATGCAAAGCCACCTGCTTAGCCACTAAGTTTTTATTACGCCACGTTTTTAGTACCGAATGTATATACCATGTCCAAATAAAGTTATATTAAAAAACAAAAAACAAAACAGGAGAGTTGATTTTTTTTATAAGACTAAATGATTAGTCATTTGAACTTCACTATTCTGTTGATCCAAAGTATACAAGATGGAATGAGATGGCACTGAAGACGTCAACCGAGTTCAAATTCTTATAGCTGATGAAAGTCATTTTATCTAGCAGCTAAGTCTTATATAGAAGGATCAAAAACGTGATCGTTTTTTTTTTTTTCATTTTCTAACTGAAACTAAACACAAAAACGTAAAGTCTGTTAATCAAATATCTAATTAAGAAAATATACAAAAAAAAAAAAAAAAAAAAAAAAAAAAAATAGAACCTCTTCATTGAAGGGTATGACAGTCTGCTTTCGTGAGAAAAGAGCTATATTTGAGAGGTTAGAACAGTAACAAACATAACAAGCTGCACATATACATACTTATAATCTAATTATACTGATATTCTGTTTTTCTAGTTAACGCACTGAGGCAATAGCTTTCGAAATAATGAGGACCAGAGCCAGACTCTAACTAACAACATATTTGATAAAGAGGAAAAGTTTCCGACCTATTTTACATGTTGCTAAGAAATAGTTGACAAATGATTAGGATAAATAGGATTAAGTGTTTGTGCAAGAAAATAATTCATCTGGTCATCCCTATCAATTTGCTTTAAACGCTATGCATGTAAATTTGTTTGATGAAATAAAATAGCTTATTAGACAGGATATAATCACACAAAAATAAATACTTACTGATACGATTCTTTTTTTTATAAATTGTATTTATACATTAGTACGGAAAAAAGAAAGGAGAGAAATATTTCCCCTTAAAATCGGTCCCAACACTCTGAATACGTGTACAATATATACTTTATACTTTAATATTGTTAGCATTAAATTTGTTTCGAATATAAAATAAGTCTAAGATTGATGGTAATGCGAAAAAGGTATAAAACGGAACACACTTCAACATAAAGTCATGCAAGATTTAGTGCTTAGCGACGGTAATATTGTACATAGTCTACAAAATTATTTTTCTATGAACTTTTGATGCACAATCTATGACATCACTTCCAGGATTGAAAATGATGAATCGATGATAATACCATGCAAGACAAGCTACTTACTTGACTTTACAATGTTTAAGCTGATAGAGTAATTATTTATTTTATGCTCAACTTAGGACAATTGACACGGTCATCCACAGTAGAGACATCACCGCAAATCCCGTCCCTAAGCTTCAAAGACTAAATTTTCTTGAATTAAAATTCTTTAACTTACCAGGCCCCACAACGTCTTCATATTAAAAATGAAAATTTCTTCTAGAAATCGCTCCGATTTAGAAAAAAGTCAAAGCACTAATAAAACGACAGTAATTCATCTTAGGTTTTTTTTTTTTACTAATTGTTGTCCATTGAATATCTCTCATTTAACGCCGGATATACTGCTAACCTAAATTTTTCTATTTTGAAAAATTGTGAGCCAAAACAATGTGAGTGTGTTTAGGAGACAGTCATGAAAACCCTTGATGCTGACATTCTCCGAAATTTGAAATTATCCACTTTTTTCGTCTGACTTCATTAAAATATCTTACGTAGAGATCACTTTATCACCCCTTTTAAGAAAACTATCCACACATATACATATCTAATGAGGACTCACTAATGAGTTTTGTGGTCTAATTTTCCAGATATTAATATAAAACGCAACTGTATTTTTTATAAATATTTTTTTTCTGTTTTATTTTGTAATTAGCAATTTACTGGAAAGCTAAAAAAAAGACATTATTGAAGTAAAAAAATACTTGTGAAAATAAGATCATAATCATAGCTGAAATACAATTCAACAATTTCAATTTTAAAAGGATTGACACAAAGATATAAGAAAAAATTCAAAGATAATACAAGCGACTATCTAACAAAGCATCCGGTACTCTTCTAACGTTCTGTCCTATCAAATATGCACATTTCTGGGCATATTGACACGAAGCAGGGACTCTAATAGCTCCTGGCCAGTTATAATACGTAAATGTCAATTTGTAAAAGATTCTTTGCAGCATGTCTGGAGGAACTTTGGATTCAGAGTCCAAGACGATATAATGGGTGAGATACTGTCCCTTGGCTTACATGTTGCGAAACGAGGAAAAAATCATGCTTAAAAAAAAGATGCTTTAAATAAATTACTACGAGGTTGACAGAAAGATTCCTCAAATAGACTTCCTTTGATAAAAGTAAAAGAATGAAAAAAAAATAATATTTCAGCTATATATTCTATGACCCTCATCATGACACAGAGAAAAAAAAATCAAACACAAACTTAAGAGGCCTTTAACGTTTCCTCAGCCAAATTAGGGTTAAGCCTGGACTGGGAAGCTAGAGCGTGTGAAACAGATAGGAGACTTGGGCCCTATGGTTTAGTCTATTAGATACGCATAAACAGTTCTTGGTAACGAGCAATAAGTAAAAAACAAAACGCGCCTATAGTAACCATAACTCTAAAATGGAACCTTGATAACAATAAAATATCGAAGAATCTCAACAAAAGAGGAAATTTGAAATTAAAGGAAAAGAGGAAACGCCCCATAAAAGGGGTTCGAGCTTGATGAAATTGCAGAATAACGTTCAGCACGACAAAGAACCTAATTGTGGAGATTTCAAGTTTGTTTTGCACAAAACACGAAATTTGGTATCCTCCCAAGAAATTTGGCAATGGTTGCATGTTTATATGTTTCCATTCCACTCCTCCAGGGTGATGATATTGAAGAAGAAGTGGTTATATAATATCGAAAGAGGAGTCATTTGAGTGTTCAGGGTCATTTTTTAAGCAGCAATAAGTCATGCAGCAGGAAAGTACTGATTTTCGGCCATTTTGTGCTGTGAATTAGTTCCTGGCCTGAACAGGGTCAAAACACTATCAAGAAAAAATGTTCAGATATTTAACAGTTTCATAATCATTATCATTTATGATCTTAAAAGTTTCAGATCTTGCTACAGAAAAACACATTGTCGAGAAAAATTCTGGGTAAATCGGCTTAGAACAATCAAAAAGTTGTATAAATATCCTCCCAGTTTCAAAGGTCATGCTGCAACATGGTGCCACATTTGTGCCGAAACATCAATACAGTCAATACAATATGAAGGGTGTAAAAATATGCACCGTGATACTAACTTTTATATAGTGTTGCATTTCTACACACCAGTTATTTGAGCATGGCGGAAAGTCAATAGCTATTTTGGGAAGAGCAGAGGGAGGGCCCTAGCCCTCCCAACAAATTTAAATGCCAAACTTTCCATCGTTCGTAAAGAAGTTTCTTGCGATGAATATGAAGAAGGAATTTAACCTCTAGCATCCCCTTATTTTTGAATAATATACCTGGACTAAGCTTTGGACATGGATACAATGGGGAGAATGGCTCCCCGATTATAACAATATGTGAAGTAAAATTTACATTTACATGATACTATTAGGCGGCAGGAGAGACTTTTTAGGATAAGTACGGAACGAATTGAACATTGATGGGCATTGTAAGCTAGTTTCTAAGTAAATTTATTTATATTGATTAGATGTTCATTAATTGATTATTTTTCATTATTTTGTTTTGTTGCAATGACCTGATGACTGCTTTTTGTAATAAGTATCGTATGGTTACCTGCACAAAGGCAAAAAGGAAGTACATTTTCCCGGAAGCAAAATTTTTCTAGCGAATCTTTCCGTAAAAATATAAACATCATTTCTCAAAAACTATTTTGACATGTCAGGCCCATCTGAAAAAAAATTACAGGGAATCGTCTTTTTCAGGGATGGTTTCCATTGTCGAAGCATTGCTATGCAAAAGTTAAATTATAGCATTAAGGTCAGGAGCAGTTGGGGCGGGATGAAAAATCATCTATATTTCCACACAAAAGATATTAACAATGAACAAAAATTAAACCTAAAAACAAGTTTTTTCAAATGAAAGTCAAGAGCGACATTAAACCTAAAAGCAAATAGATATTATCCTGTATATGAGGAGGCCGCCCCTCATACTCCAACTCTTTATGGTTAAGTTTGATTTTTTTTTTCACAAATGCATCAAGAACGAATGGTCAAATAAAAGAGCAATGTGATAAAGCGATGCTTTTTCTTACTTTTATTCCTTTACATTTTTAAATTTCTTTCCGTCGTAAGTTTATCTTGGCTATTTACTTGTCTTCGAAAAAACTGTTTTTCGACAAGTTTTTTTTTTAATGAATTTGAGTAATTTAGAGTAATGATTCTAGGACTGTTTTAATTTTAGTTTTAATAATCGCATTTTATAGTAAGTCTTATTTTATTTATATAGGCACTTTGCTGAGAACTGCCCTTGGATATAGAGCGGAAATATTCATTTACGGTTCAAAAAATTTCACTTACATAAATGAATTCCCCATTGCTTTACCTGTTTTTGATTTTATTCAAGTTCGCAATTTGAGATTTTTTTCAAATGCATTACGAAACAGTTTCTTATTTAAAAAATAACCAACGAAAACTATTCAGAGTTGTCTATTTGAATTTTTTGACCATGGACCACAAGTGTCGCGCTCAATCTTAGAAAGGTAAATTTTTCCTTGAAAATGCAGGCCAAAATCTGACGAAACATCTTATTTTACATGGAAAAAGCGTCGCTGAACTTGGAGAAAATGTCAGCTCTACTTGGTACCGTTTTAGGTTCCGTCTTTTCGATGTTTGACATGAAAAGTTAAAATACTAATTCGAAAAGCACATGTTTTCAGCACATGTATATTTAGACGTTTTGTAGGGGGAGAAGAATTAATCCCAGTTCCTCTAGAATTTCACTTCAAATATAAATTCTGCAGGATGTGTCTCAGAAATATCCATCATTAGAATGTCTAATGCGGTCAGACTGAAGATAGAAAAAATCAAAACCACAATTTTATAAAACACATCAATTAAAGAAATATATTCAATCACATTAAAATCAATTAAAAATATATAAATTTGCAGTTATCTGGTTTTAGTGTAGCTTACTTACCTTGGAGAATTTTTTTTGCCCAATTCGACATTTTTTTTTTTTTTTTTTAATTTCTAACTAAAAACTTACTAATTAGCTAAAACTGTTAAGCTAAATGTATTAAATTTACGATTATAGTCTTTGCTACAAGAACAAGTCTTACATATCTATTTAAGATAGTCACAGAGATTTTATTGAAGATGATCAGCCCGCATTTGTACATCCAAACATCGTAATGTAGGCAGGGGCTACTTTGACTGAGGTGACATTATAGGACACCCTAGAGGGTCAATCATTTTGATCAAAAGTTTCCATCAATCAATTGATTAAAGCATAATTGACCGTCTAGGTACCTGTTTGTTGCTTGAGCCAAGTGTTGATGGTGATTGATAGAAAGTTTGAATGACCCAATCGGTTCTTTGACGGTCAATCGTGCTTTGACGGTCAATCAGTTGATTGATGGAAGTTTTTGATCAAAATGATTGACCGTTTAGGGTGTCCTTAAGTCAATTCTACTTAATTAAGAAAATAATACAAAACATAAGCCCACGCAAAATAATTCAGTCATAGCTTGATTTTTTAAATAAACCCCAAAGTCTGAAATCACTCAAAACACGGGGTTAATTTACAGCAGAAATTTGTACTTTTTTTTTTACATTACTATCAAATAATCTCAATAACTGAAAGAGGTAGGAGAAAAAAATCAAGGCAATCTGGCAATCATGAGAGACTTTACGTGATTTTTAATTCTTACGTGAAAAAGAGTATTTCAAAATATCAGATGCATCTAAACAGCAAAAGCAACGATACCATTTCCATAAGATCAATGGAGAAATTTCGTCCGAAGAAATTCAAAGTTCCCGCAAATTAAATACATTCACAATTATTAAGCAATAATGAAAAGTAAAGAATACACACGGCCAATTTGAGAAAAGTCTGAATTGAGTAAAATGTCATGATTTTTGTTTATGTCCTTTAACCTCCACTATGCTGTAATTTATTCTTATATATATATTACAGAATTGACCAATAACGAAAAAAATTTGAAATCATTCGTACAATAGGGAACCTGTTGAAAATGAGAATAAAATTCAAAAACCGCTTTGCTGGAGGACGAAGAAATTCTAATATTCAGAGTCGATTTTTCATAACTTTAAGTTCCATTTCAACCTTGCATATTCTTTAGCTCAATAAATCGTAGATTTTTCAGTCTATTCCATTTATTCCCTCCCCAGGGAAAAAAAACATTGGAGGGAAATATTGAAAAGAAGCAGCCAATGTGTGACGCTCTTACGAGAGAAACGAATAAAACATAAATAAAATAAAAGAATATAAGTAGAAATGAGTAAAGCAAAAAGAAGGGGTCGGAGAGAGAGAAGGGGTCGAATACAAGGTGCATTGTTCATAATAATTTCGGGGTATGGACACGCTCAGAGGATCAAGACAGAAAGTAATCGGTAAATGTGGCTTTTTCACCATTACTCAAAGGTATTTTACCGTAAACCCGACCAGCTGTCACCGTGTGTCCACGGGTGCAGATACCATGGGTTGGGCATCAAAGAATTAGATAACTTGTTCATACTGTAAAATCAATCAGCCCTACTAACTACATTTATGAGCTTCTACCCAAAATATCCAGAAAGTTATTAGTTTGAAGCCGTTAGACTAGCTGCTACGTCTGGCTTATTTGGCTTACGTTTCATAAGCTTTCATGAAAAAATCTATGTATTTTGGGCATATCTCAAATATACATACCTTCAATTTTCTAAACCTCTAATTTGAATTTGAGTCCAGTGGTGGTTGTGACCTCTATTGCCCCCTAAGAAAATCCTTCATTAGCACCCTCCAGTCTACCACAAAATTTTTTAGGCCAAATTCTAACAAACTTTCATTTATTATCAAGATAATTTTCAAATTATTAAATAATTAATAATTCGCTTTGTAATAAGTTTTTCATCTATTATTTAAATTAATAATAATTTCAAGTTAATGTTTTAAGTTATTATTGTTTAACTATTTAATTAATTTAAATTTTTATTTTACTAGTTAATTAACAATTTATTAATTATTTTCATTTATTAACTGTAATTTCTACTTTATTTTAATAAAAACAAACTTAAAAATTAAAAAATGATCATTATAGCCATTAGAATAATTATTTGAAATACTTTTGGCTTCAATTAGTCCATCACGATCACTATCACTCTCGCCCTTGTCCTCTTGTCATTTTGAATTTTGTTTGCTGCTCCACAACAATTTTGTCGTAAGTCTTGAGGTTTTTGTGAAGTTCTTGTGTCCAACTTTGTACTCAATATGTGAAGTTCCTTCCTGAAACAAATGTATAACATTGAGTGACAGTTAGTTATGTGGTATTTCGCTATTAATCAAGACCTACTACGATTTTTAAAAAAATAAGGTTTACACAAGCAGAAAAAATCTCAATACAAGAGCAGCGTGGGTTTTGCGAAAATCAATTGTGCTGCCATATCATATTCATCTGCAAGTTTCGCTTAAGGAATCAAGTGGCAAACTCAGATAATCATGGTGTTTATTGACTTCCTGAAAGCCTTAGACTCTATTCCCTACGAAGCTATATGGAAGATTCTACTGCACTATGGGATTGTACTGAATATTCCCAACATAATAAAAGCACTAAATCAGGATGTTATGTGCTATACAGACAGGGAGCGGTTTAATAGAGCAGTCCGCTTCAAAATACTTCGTGCACCAAGGCCGCATTTGGCGCCGCTACTATTCGCAATGCTTTGTTCTCCGTGAATACAAGCTCAAATTTGGGGTTTAGCTACACTCGGAAACGTCTGAAAGAATAGAAAATTTTCCACAAACTGAAGATTAGAATTTATTGCAGCAACGTTATGTTTGTCCTCACCTATGGTTGCGATACCTGGGGTTTTCAATGCGAAATAGTATACGCAGTTTCATTACTTTCACAATAATTGTCTAAGGTCGATATTAAATACAGACTAGTAAGTATACCAGGACCTAAGTCTAAGTAATTAAATTCCAAACCAACTAAGAAAAAGAATTGAATTTGAAGCAGTTTGTGTGTTATTTTGAAGAACAGCCCTATGATCAACATACGTCCTGCAAAACAGATAGACAGATGTTGGATTCGGGCAACATTCATAATATTTGTTTTAGACCCCGGCACCACGCCGGCTGATCGACCGAACCCCGCCAACGAAAGGCCCGGTCGAACGCCGCCGAAGTGTCGTAATGCCGCCGGCGTGCCGCAGGCACGCCGCCGCCGACAGAGACGGCGGCGTTCGGTCGACTTTAAATTAATTTTGCGGCAATTCTTTATAGCGTCAACCACAAAGTCGGAGCTTTTCCTTCTCGTGTGGTTTAGTATTTTCGATTTTCCTGATTAGAAATCAAGCAGGGCTTGCACTATCTCCAAATTTTCGGGTATTTCCCCGAAAATCTATGCGTCACCCCGAAAAAAAATTGGTTCCCCGAATCCCCGAAAATCACGCAATCACGGCGCCACCCTAGCGATTTATCACCAGTGACTTTCCCTGCTAAATATTACTTTGCATACCATAAATTCTTCACTACTCTCTTGCTCATTATTTTTGTCTCTTTTGTTACTTTGCATAAAAACCAAACAGATGCAATATGCAATTGCAAATATTGCAATATACACAGTTCTTCACATGTTGACAAAAGACAGTATCGTCTTTATGAAATGAGTTTAAATCATTTCGAATGTAGTTTCCCAATCGCTATTTCTAACATCGTTCGTAGTCAAGAATTTTATTTTCAAACTGAATAGTATTATAGAACAAATTCACTACTATACAGCTTTAGCCTTCAGTTGGATTTTGAAATTGACAGCCGACAGATTGTTTCTACAGCTGAATTGTAAGTTTGCATTTTTTTTTTTGCTGTTTTTAGATAAGATTTCTTTAATGTTTAATACTCAATTGTTGAACGCCTGATAGAAAATACAATCTTCTTTCTGAAACTTTTTGACCCCCCCCCCCCCCCCAAAAAAAAAATTCTATTGAGACAAAATTTAGCTATAGACTAGTTTTGTACAAGGTTGGGGAATTAAAGATTGAACCGGAAGTTATCCCAAAAATATGATTCATAAATAAATTGTAAATTATTACCTAAAGGGGGGAGGGGGGGATAGGGGGCTATCATTTTTAAATGATAATACCTCATTTTTGTTTATTGAAAGCAGGGATGCCAAAAAGATAATTATTTTTTTCATTTAAAGCGGAGACAGAAGAAAATGATATCAAATTCCCTGGGAAACCATTGAAATATTTTGATAAACCCAGGGCCCCCTATTAAGACTTGTTCATTGTCTTGGGTATTTTGCAATTTCTCATAGGCTACTGGCCTAATTTTCGCTTTTGTGTGTGCTCCCTTTTAATTAGATTCTTTGGATCTTATTGAATGCCACAGCAAATCTATGACTCAGTTTTCCAATAATTTGAGGTATATCTGAATAATTTTGACATTTTTGTTGTTGTCTTTGTACCCCTTTACTCATACCCTCAATTTTTTTCCAGGAACACTAAGCTGTTGACGTTATTTTGCGTGTTTGTTTGAACAATATTTGTTAATTATTAATACCTAGATAATTATTAAGTAACTTATTTTTCTAATGAAAGCTGAGACAGTATCCTATCAAGGTGGTATCCAGAGAGGGGGGGGGGGGTAGGGGGGTATTAAATTTAAATGATAATATACCGAAATTTTTTTATTGAAAGCAGGGATCCCAAAAAGTTATTTTTTTTTTTTAATTTAAAGCAGAGACGACATTTTATCAAGGTGGTATCCAGAGGGGGGGGGGGATGATGTATCATATTTAAATGATAATACCTCGATTTTTTTTTGGAAAGCAGGGTGGGTGCCAATAAGTTATTTTTTTTTTTATTTAAAGCAGAGACGGTATCATATCAAGATAGTATCCAGGGGGGGGGGGGCATAGGGAGTTATTATATTTAAGTGATAGTACCTTGATTTTTTTCTTTGAAAGCAGGGATGCCAAAAGTTGAAAAGTTGACAAAAATTCTCTTGATGAATAATGAAGAAGACCAGTTTTCCAGCCAGCGACTTGTGAATTTTTGAACTCATGAATAGGCTCGAATCTGTTGTAAATTTAAGCTGTGATTTGAGAAAAGACTGATGAAAACATGCATGTTTTGCGGTCAACATTGATCATGCCGGCCGGCGGCACACCACCGACATCTTACCGGCGGCGCGGCGCAGCATGCTGTTTTTGGCCCCGCCGCCGCCGGTCTTCCCTCATCAGCGCGGCGCCGAGGTCTAATTTGTTTGTTCGAAGTTTCAGAGTCAACGTTATGATGACTTTTTATAAGTATCATTATTAACAAATGGGTCACACACACAAAAGATACAACATTGAAATATTTTGTTTTAAGTAAAATCTAACGCTGAAAATGGAAGAACTACTATCGGAAATGTAAAAGATGAGAGTGTGAGGTTACGGAGAAATCGCAGCAAATTGAAAATACCGTTCCAGCGCTGGATCTGCACGTAGAATGGGCTACGTTTGAGAAGAAACAAGATAGAAAAGTTAGTTCTTTGGAAACTAAAGTTCAGCAACTCTCACTAATGTTAAAAAGTTAGAATTTGAATCTAAGAATAATAACTTGGTGCTATAACGAGTTCAACCCAGAAGCAAGGGGTCGTTCGCTAAAGGATGACTTATTATAGTGTTTTCGTAGGGTTGTTCCCAGTTTAGACATTCACTGGAGTGACATTAAAGGGCGTTTAGAATGAAAACTCGTTCTGGAGAAGTCTCAACGGTCTTTATTAGATTCATAATTAAAGATGACTCGCTTATACGGAGCAATCGATATCTGAGAGAATACGGACTGAAAGCGACCCCTGATTATACCAAGGCTAAAAGGGAGGCGACAAACAAGTTGAGACCAATTCTAGAGCACGCGAAAAGTGAAGGTAGATCCGATGCATTCTTACAGGAGACGAAATTACAAATAGGAGACCAAAAGTTTTATAACGACTCTGAAACTCAACGAGAGATTCAAACTGTCCGAAATTCTAGCGGGACAAGTATTAATGTGGTCAGTGGGGAAAGTGACAGGGTTGCAGTTGGGAATATAGAATCATTTATGAGTGATGTGTCCGATACTACGGTCATAGACGGCAAAGCGAGAGAGACACAGGCAAGGATGTCTCAAGGGCCAGTGGATTCGGAAGTTAGACCGGTACGGGTTCAAAAAAGACTGGCAGCGAGAAGACTGGAAGATGCAAATTGCCAACCCAATACTAGAGTGAGAAGAGGGACTAAGAACACGTCGGGAGGAAGAGTCTGGGGAAGGACGGAAGAGAAGCAGAGGCTTGATATCGGACACACGAATCAAATTTCTTTTTAAAACTAAGAAGCATATACTCACTCCCAAATTATTCACTCAATCTATGTCTAAAATATTGGTTAAAACAAATACATCGCGAGGACCAATATACATAATAGAAAGTTTAAATCTGGTTGCGATTGGAACTGGTGTTCTAAGCAGCCATTTTAAACTGAGTATTATCAACAAAACTTGGAAATATTGCTCGCACCAAGCTATCATTGTATCTTGGCGTTGACAGCTGTTTGAGGCATCGATTAAGATCATTAATGCATACAATAAATAACAGAGCACCCAACACAGACCCTTGTGGAATACCGTAATTCACTGCTATCTCTTCTGGCAGGAATTTGCCTGGCCATACTCTTTCCGCTCTCCCTTCAAGAAATGAAGCATTAATTTCAGAATTTTAAAACGGATTCCAGCATTTTCAAGCTTAGCCAATAAAATCTCAAGATCAACATAGTCTGAAGCCTTCATAATATTCATAAAAATTGAAGCCACCATTAAACCTGAATCCAGGCAATCGTTAGCAAATGTAATCAAAGATCATAAAGCATGCTCATTAGACGTATTTTTTCAAGAGCCAGATTAACTAGAGTGAAAAGAAACATCTTTTTTTTCAAAATAATCTACCAATCATCTGTAAATTAGTGTCTTAAAAACAAGAGAAATCACTTGAAGTAGAGATATCGGACAGTAGTTATTCATATCTTCCTTATCACCCCCTTTACACAGAGGCATAACCAACTGGCTTCTTAAGTAATTAGGGGACACTCTAAATTCAAAACATTGATTAAAAAGGTGCAACATATGACTGGTTACAATTCGGCAATTTTTTTTAACTGTTTGCAAGATTATAAAGTCCATTCCAGCAGCTGATTTATTCATACTTTCCAAAGTATCCTCAAGTTTACATGATTTCACTGGTTGAAGATAAATGATTGTATCACTTGCTTCAGGAAGAAAATTCTGGTATGTACCATCACCATTTATGCACTCCACACATGTCGATTTGTTTAGCCCATCTTCTGAAAAGTGGGTACACAAGTCATTGGCCAAACCACTATCCGAATACAACGGGGGATTACTTGGAATTATTGGTATACTATTTGGGTTTATCACCGGCTGAATCAGTTGCTAAGTTTTTTTCCGGGCTTCCTTCAAAATCTTTTAAATTTCTATTTTTGTTTTTTTTAACGACTTTATAACTTTCTAATAAATTCTTTACCATGTTCTTTATCAGATATCAAACCTTGAGTCGTTCTCCTTTTATACATCGCTTGCCTTTTTTTTTACTGAGGATAGTAATCCTTTTACCAAATGTGGTATCAATTTCTGTACTATCCTGAAGAACCTCAAAATCTGCACTTTCTAGCTTCCACTTAAACTTCAAACGCACATTTCCATCTATAAAGGGCACCGTTGACAAACTTTTATTATTGGGACTAGGATCAGTTATTCCAGGCACAGGTATTGCAACCCCAAAATAGTCGGATACATTATTAATAATTACTGTATCGCACAAATAATTACTATTTACGAAAAAATTATCCATTATAGACTCCGAAGTTTCTGTCCCTGGTGTGCAAATGTTAAGTGCAGGATAAAACCAAAATTAACCTTGTGCTAAAAAATGTCTTGCCTTACTATTTCTACTAACTATTTAAATCAATATTATAAACTCAACATATAAAACATGAATTCTTGAACTTGGCCACTTTCCCAAAATTCATTTATCATTTCGATAAAATCTACAACATTATCTGAAGGTAGTCTATAAATTACTACAACCATAAGTTTATTATTTGTATCAGGAACCATATCACTTACATTAAGAACCATAGACTAAAATTTCGTTTCAAAATTAATCACAAAATTTGATCTAATCTGTTCATCAAATTCACTTTTTACATACACAGCTAAACTACTAAGTTGGTGCAGTACCCTATTTTGTATATACATATTATAACCTTCTTTTTCTAATAAAGCAAAATTATCATCTCCCAGCAAAATTGTCGTTAGCGCCAGGATATGCAGCTCAGTTTAAAGACATACCTCATCACGGAACTCATACGTTGTACTTATTCCTTAACATTTCATGTTTTAGACTTTCATTTCTCTCATATTCTTCTAATCACTCATCATAGGTAGCGCCATCGCGCTGCCTAAGTAAACAACGATGTTGGATCAATATATTATTATTTTTTTTTTTTTGGTCAATTTTTCACAAGCCAGATCACTTCGTATCGAAGGAATTGTCGTAGAAACTTGGAAAAGGGCTCATTCAGTTGGAAATTGGAGTGGCTTGTGCCCTTTTTAATAGTCGAAAGTGACTGGAAGGCAACTAACACCGCTTCCACGCCAAACATTTCCCCAAACACATCCAATCAAAATATTGAGATAGCCATTTTTTTCAGCGTAGTTGATTTCCAGATAGAAAATATGTTTTTGACAAAGACACTTCCCCACAACCCTCGGGGGAAGGGTTTTAATTTATGCTTGGGACATATAAGAACGATGTTGGCACAATGTATTATTTATTGTTTTTTTTCTTTAGACCAGGGCACTTCGTATCGAAGAGGTTTTGTAGAAACTTCGATAAGGGCTCATTCAACTGAAAATTAGAGTGGCATGTGCTCTTTTTAATAGTCGAAAGTAATTGGAGGGCAACTAACAACCCTTCCCCGCCCAGCATTTCCCGAAACACATCCAATGAAAATTTTGAGATAGACATATTGTTCAGCTTAGTTGATTACTCAATAGAAATTATGTTTTTTGAGGAGGATACTTCCCCACAGCCCTCACCGCAAGGGCTGTAAGTTATACCCTGGGGGCATATAAGGTTTTTTGTAGAAAGTGTTGTCGTAGAAGCTTCAAAAAGGCTCATTAGATTGGAAATTCAAAGGGGTATCGCCCTTTTTAATAGTCGAAAGTGATTGGACGGCAACTAACACCCCTCTCGCGCCCACCTTTGCCCCAAACACATCCAATCAAAATTTTAAAAATAGCCATTTTTGTTCAGCGCAGTTGAAAGTTCTGAAAATTAGGTCTTTGAGGATAACTACGCCCCCAGAACCCTCAGGGCAAGGGTTGTAAGTTATGCACTGGGGGCATATACGGTTTTTATAGAATGCGTTGTCGTAGAAACTTCAAAAAGGGCTAATTCGATTGAATATTGAAATGGCTAGTGCCCTTTTTAATAGTTGAAAGTCATTGGAAGGCAACTAACAGACCTTCCACGCCCACCATTTCCCTAAACACATCCAATCAAAATTCTGAGATAGCCATTTTGTTCCACGCAGTTTAAAGTTCTGGAAATTTTACCTTTGAGCAGGACACTCCTCCCACAGTCTTCAGGGCAAGGGTTATAAGTTATACCCTGCGGGCATATAAGGCTCATTCGATTGGAACTTCAAAGGGCTAGTGCCTTTTTTAATAGTCGAAAGTGATTTGAGGGCAACTAACCACCCCTCTCACGCCCACCTTTTCCCCAAACAAATACAATCAAGATTTTTGATTGACGTTTGATTCAACATAGTTAAAAGTTTTGGAAATTGGTTCTTTATGGATGACAGCCCCTCCCCCCCCCCCAAAGCCCTCAGGGCAAGGCTTGTAAGCTATACCCTGGGGGCATATAAGCAGGACACTCCTCCCACAGTCTTCAGGGCAAGGGTTATAAGTTATACCCTGCAGGCATATAAGGCTCATTCGATTGGAACTTCAAAGGGCTAGTGCCTTTTTTAATAGTCGAAAGTGATTTGAGGGCAACTAACCACCCCTCTCACGCCCACCTTTTCCCAAACAAATACAATCAAGATTTTTAGATTGACGTTTGATTCAACATAGTTAAAAGTTTTGGAAATGGTTCTTTATGGATGACAGCCCCTCCCCCCCCCCCCCAAAGCCCTCAGGGCAAGGCTTGTAAGCTATACCCTGGGGGCATATAAGGTTTATATGGAAAACGATGTTGTAGAAACTTCAAAAAGAACTCATTCAATTGGAAATTGAAAGGTCTAATGCCCTTTTTAATATTCGAAAGTGATTGGAGGTCAACTAAACCCCCCTCTCACGCCCACCATTTTCCAAACACATCCAATCAAAATTTTGAGATATCCATTTTGGTCAACGTAGTTGAAAGTTCTGGAAATTAGGTCTTTTAGGATGATAGCTCCCTTAGAGCCCTCAGTGGTTTTATAAGGTTTATGTAGAAAGTTGTTGTAGAAATTTCAAACAGGGCTCGATTTGATTGGAAATTGAAATTGCCCCTTTTAATAGTCAAAAGTGAGTGGAGAGTAATTAACCAACCTCTCACGCCCACCATTTGCCCAAAAATGTTCACTCAAAGTTTAGAGATAGCCATTTTTTTCATTTGGAAGTGAGAGGGCTTCAATTGGAAATTGAGAGGGCACTTTTTAATAGTCGAAAGTGGTGGGAGGGTAACTAACAATCTCTCACGCCCACCATTTCCCAAACATGGAAATTATGTATTTAAGGATGACAAACTCCCCAGCGACCCCAAGGCCAAGGTTGTATGTTATACCCTGGGGGCATATAAGTTTTGTATAGAGTTGTCGTAAAAACTTCAAAAGGGGCTCATTCATTTGGAAGTGAGAGGGCTTCAATTGGAAATTGAGAGGGCACTTTTTAATAGTCGAAAGTGGTGGGAGGGTAACTAACAATCTCTCACGCCCACCATTCCCCCAAACACATCCAGTCAAAATTTTCAGATAGCCACTTTGTTCAACGTAGTAGGAATTTCTGGAAATTAGGTCTTTGGGGATGAGAGCCCCCCCAGCCCTCGGGGCAAGGGGTGTAAGTTATGCCGTGGGAGCATTTGAGTTTTTTTTAAAGAGTTGTCGTAGAAACTTCTAAAGGGCTCATTTGATTGGAAATTAAAAGGGTTAGTGCCTTTTTTAATAGTTGAAAGTGATTGGAGAGCGACTAACTCCCCTCTCATGTCCACCATTTCCCCAAACACATCCAATCAAAATTTTGAGATAGCCATTTTGTTTAACTTTGTTGAAAGTTCTGGAAATTACGTCTTAGAGGATGACAACCACCCTAACAGCCCTTAGGGTAAGGATTGTAATTTATGCCGTTAGGCATATAAGGTGTTTATAGAAAGCGTTGTCGTAGAAACTAAAAAAGAGCTCATTTGATTAGAAATCAAAAGGCTTGGTGCCCTTTCTAATAGTCGAAAGTGATTGGAAGGCTTGACATTTTTATAGTAAATGTCAATGTGGGTATAATGTATTATTTTTGTTGTTGTTGTTGTTTATACCAGGGCACTTTGTATCGAAGGAGTTGTCATAGGAACTTCAAAAAGGGCTCATTCGATTGAAAATAGAAAGGGCTGATGCCCCTTTTAATCGTCGAAAGTGATTGGAGGGCAACTAATCCCCCTCCCACGCCCACCATCCCATTCGCCCATTATGTCTAAAAACTAAATGTTGCCTTAAGATTAAATCAAAATGGACTGTGTTAATGCTAATTCCCAATACGGCATCTCAGCAGTATCCCAAAAACGACTGAGGGTATTATGTTCAATCTTTCAGGGCTACTTCTGCTCTTAAAATTTAACCAAATCAAAATAGCGTACAAATTAATGTGAATTGTCAGTTTAATATACATATACTGATATTTAGTAATAAAAATGTTAATATTATTTGATTTATTAAAGTTATGAAAGTAAAAAACATTTATATTTTTTAAGTAAAGTAGAAGTTATGTTCTGGCCTTGGGAAGGCATAGGGGTTTTTAGCCCTACTCATGTTAACTTCTCCTCGTTTTGAGTTTGACTCGGTTATTTATTGTAATTTCTGTTCGTTTTGGGTTTCATTTATTTATCGAAGCTGATTTGTGATAGTTTCACGCTTGGTAGATTGTTTGATTTTTTTTGCTCATTTTTGTTTAAAGGAGTTCTCTTTACTTTTCTTTGAAAAACTCATTTTGAGGAAACAGTTTTTTAAATTAATATCACAAAAAAAACATACCAGGAATAAGCACATCCAACATTTCTCACTTGCATCATAATCCTGATACAAAACACCATCTATGAATCTACGACCATCCACTTGGCTTCTTTCAAGTTTTTTAACTTACTAATTAAATTAACCATTATCCAAAACCAATTATGGGAAAGAGAAGGTTAAAAGAGAAGTAAAGAACCCTAACTTCCCTAGATAACTTCTACGTCTTACAATCTCCGAGGAACCTATTAACTAACTTAAGAAAAAAGAAAAACGAAAAGCAAACTGGTCGATTTTATACGCATTTAAACTCCGAAATAAAAAAAAAAATCAGTGGGCTTAATATGGCTTTTTTCCCCTCTCACAACAATAGGTTTCGAACCTTGCTCAGGTCATTTACAATTCTAGGTTCCGTTCATGTTGTGGAAAAAAAAAATGTAAATCTGACAAGAAAGGTAAAGACCCGTGAGCTAAAAATCAAAAGGTACTTCCATATTAAATGACACACAATCAAGAAGTTTGATTAGTTGCATCAGAAAATAACTGGTTTTCCATTCTTTATTCGTAGACAATTAGCATGAGTTCGCTAAAATAAACTACTTTGTATATATATTCCAATTCAGGGTATATATTTGCACACTAAGATGGTGGGGTAAAATTCATTTCCGACCCAAACGAATGTTAAATTTGCGTTCAGGATGCAGTTCTGACTATAGATGTAAGTTTGAATAAGGGGGGGGGGGGGGGGCGGGGCCGCTGACAGCCCATCCCCTTTGAATCCCGATCTGGGAACTTTTGTTTAAAAGTTGTAGGTATATGGCTATTCCCTGAGAGTCCTCTGACGTCATTGCAGCCATAGGAAAAATTAACATTGGATGTTATTGTTAGTTTTGTTTGTTCGTTGTGTTGGATGTGATTGTTGGTTTTTGGTTATGTTTGTTGGTTTCGATAAACGGTTGATGGGCTGTTATGTTTGTTGGTTGCTGGTTATGTGGTTTGGTGGTTGCTGGTTATGTGGTTTGTTGGTTATGTTAATTGCAGGTAGGATTTTAGTTGTTGCTTATGTTTGATGGTTATGTTTGTTGGATGTCATTGTTAGTTATGTTTGATGGTTATATTTGTTGGTTATGTTTGTTGATTTTTATGTTGTTGGTTATGTTTGTTGGTTGTTGTTTATATTGTTTGTTGGTTATGTTTGTTGGATGTTGGTTGATGGTCATGTTTGTTGGACGTAGGTTGATGGATGTTATTTATGTTTTCTGGTTATGTTTGTTCGTTATGTTTGTTGAATGTTGGATGTTGTTTGTTGCTTATGTTGGTTATGTTTGCTGGTTATGTTTTTTGGTCATGTTTGTTGGTTGTTTCTATGGATATATTTGAAGATAAATGCTGTTACTCGCCAATGCCGCCCTTTGTTTCAAGGCAAAATTCCTGGGTGTTTTCTCCCCTATAGATGTCTAAACATGCCTCCCAGGTGACAACACTCCCAAGATACGTTTCTGTTATAAACCTTAGAGGGATTTTCAGGTGTCCCCTTCGAGGATCCCTTGTGTGTTCTAGGAACTCTATAAATACCCTGGGTAAGGACGAAACAGCATCCGTCTCATCTAGCCAGATGAAGACGTCATAAGTATCTGAAATAATGGATAATTCCTACAATGAAGTAAGTGTCTTTCTCTATAGCATTTCCTGAACCTCCTTCCCCCACCAAAAAACCTTCCATTTTGCTTTGTTTATACTCGTTTTAGAGCATACAATACGTTCTTTTCAAAGTGTACAAACCCAATCCCCCTTCTCTTCGTTCGAAAAAACAATTAATCCTTTGAAAAAGAATTATTCTTTCATAGGCAGCGCGCTAGCGCTGCCTATGTAAAGGACGATGTGGGCACGATGCGTTTTTTTTCTTCTTCAGTCAGGCACTTCGTATCGAATGATTTGCCCTAGAAGCTTCGAGAAGGGCTTATTCGATTGCAAATTGGAGTGGCTAGTGCCCTTTATAATAGTCAAAAGTGATTGAGGGCAGTTAGCCCCCCCCCCCCACGCCCATTATTTCCCCCAAACACATCCAATCAAAATTTTGAGATAGTCATTTTGTTCAGCGTAGTTAATTTCCACATAGAATATATATTTTTGAGGAGGATACTCCCCACAACCCTCAGGGCAAGGATTATGAGTTATGCCCTGGGGGCATGTAAGATTTTTATTGAAATCTTTGTCGTAGAAACTTGAAAAAGAGCTCATTCGATCGGAAATTAAAAGGGATAGTACCTTTTTAATAGTCAAAAGTGATTTGAGGGCAACAAACCCCCCCTCTCACGCCCACCTTTTCCCCAAAAACATCAAATCAAAGCCATTTCATCTTGAGATAGCCATCATTCAAAGGCTCATTCGATTAGAAATCGAAAGGCCTAGTGCCCTTCTTAATAGTCGAAAGTGATTGGAATACTTGACTTTTTTATAGTAAAGATCGAAGTGGGTATAATGTATTATGTTTTTGTTGTGTTGTTGTTGTTTAGACCAGGGCACTTCGTATCGAAGAAGTTGTCGTGGGAACTTCGAAAAGGGCTCATTCGATTGAAAATAGAAAGGGTTGATGCTCTTTTTAATAGTCGAAAGTGATTTGAGGGCAACTAATCCCCCATCCACTCCCACGCTCCCACGTCAACTCTCCCATTTCTGCTCTTAAAATTTAACAAAATTAAAATAGCGTAAGTGTATCCAAGCTATCAAAGAAAGTAAAACAGATTTTTTCGCGAATGGTATCAAGTTTTCCATTTCAGGTCACCTAGAGGAGGTGTGAAACTAAATTAAACAGTACTATTTGTGTCCAGATTTTTAAAAGGATGTATGTTGTTAAAAATTGCTGAAAATTTTTCTCCAGCATACAAATAGCAGGCTAAACTATGAAGTCTTAAAAAACAAAAATATTTAAAGTATTTTTTTTTTTTCCATGAAAAGACTAAGTCAATATAAAACGAACAGGAATTAATTTAAAAAACTTTTTAGACAAAATAGTTTTTCAAAGAAAAGTAAAGAACTCTATTAAACATAAATGAGCAAAAATTATTTGTGTTTTCCCGCTAGCTTTTAGGAGAGGGAGTCATCTGTGTCCCAACCCCCTGTTAGCTTCATTTATTCCTAATTTTTTTTAGGCCGACAACAAGAGCGATCGGCTAGTAGCACAATTCATTGATGAGGGAGGTACATCAACAGAGGAAGCCACCGACAAAATGGTAGCGTAGGCCGAAGAGTTTATTGCCAGATGGTCAGAAGCAAATCCCCCTCGGTAAGTTTTGCAAGACTTTAAAGCATAAGCTTTAAAATTCTTAACTACTAGTAAGGAGGTCCATGAATGGTCTCTCAATACAACCAAAAAGGGTCTTTTAGAGCCTGGTAACATTTATAAGCACTAGTGTGGGCATAGGGAATACCATTTAATGCTTCATAATACAATGATGCATTCCGGCAAGCAGCAGAGGGTGTACAGTTCCAAGGGGGCATGGTACCATTTCATTATAGAATAATCCATTCCAGCGACTTCTATACTCATTCTCTTTCATAGAGAAATACGTTTCAGGGAGCTAAATATGCTCTTATTATTCTTCTAGGTTCACACAGCGACATCGTAGAAAAATATTCAACAGCCACCACTTGAATTTCGCGACACTGAACGGCTAGTGAGTTCCCCGACATTGATCTACACAGTTTAACACAGGATCTCGGCCTCAGCAGTAACTTTTAAGACAATACTTTAGATGGTGGCCCGTAAGCAAGTTCAATACAACTCCCACCAAGGACAGTGATTTAGGGAAGCAAAGTGGAGCTGGCTCGCCTCCAGTATTGCCACAATTGTATTTAGTAGATACCGTTTCACGTAACATTCACGCGTATAGGGCTGAGTTTGACGATCCGTTCAATTCCGTATCAAATGGTAGTATTCACACGGATCCTATAGACACCACAAATTTCTATGTCAGCATGAATCGGGCACTTCTTGAACATCATATGCAAGACGCGGGAGGACAGAACAAAATAAAAACATCCATCACGTTTAAAATCATTTTTTAAACGTAAGTTCGGGCGTTTTGCACGATCATCATATACAGAAGAGAATGCAGTCGCTTCATCCGTACTTGCAAAATTTTTGAGGGCGTGTTTTTGGATTGGGTGGGGAGAATTTTTAACAGGATGGAGGGATACAATGAGAACGGGAGTGAGTTAGTAGTTTTGTTGATTGAAAAAATAGAATTAAATATAACTAAATTAAAAAGATGTTTTTAAGAGGTGGGAGGGGGAAAGGTAACTAAAAATACGAGACAAATTTTAAAGGGGTGTCAGGGTGTAAAAAACTTTCGCTTTGACACGGGCTTGGAGTGTCTCAAATATTCTGTCCTTGTGGCTGGATATAAAACCCGGAGGGATGACGCTAGTATATTAGGATGGCTTTACTGTTAATGGTGGTGGGGAGGAGGGGGGTCTGAATTTCCAGAAGTAAATTTTAGTTGTTGAAAGGGGCATTATCCAATAACACTCAAAGGGATTGCTATTTTTTAAAGAGCAAACGAGCATTTGAAAGTTGGGGTTACAGTTCCACAATTTGACGAAGAATACGAAAAAGGGGAGCTTCGTGATAAAAAGAGGTAATTTATTCCGTAAGGACACCGTCCGTTGACTCAGTGAAACACTCGTATGGCTTCTTTACGAGCCTGCCAAAGATCCTGAGTCAATTCGACATTTTTTTCCTATCCCCCATATTAGCAGGGTTTTAAGTGAGGGTAAAGGGTACACTTGACTTCATTACTTTACAATGAGTCTATCAGGTTTCCATTCCGAACTAAAATTAAATAACCATTTGAGACACTGCAAGCGTCACGGGTACCAGTCTGTTGAAATGGTTTCAGGGGACAATGCCACCTTACGGCTCTAAAGCTTTCCGAACACGCTATTGCAGAGCAACAAGGTTTCATTGGACATAGAAGCTGCACTCACAGATGCGTCCGATCCGTCAAATTTGAATTATGTGAAGAAACATAAAGCCATTGCAGTCTCTTTTGCGAATGCGCGAAGAGATTCAAGCAATACCGTGCAATTTGTAGATTTTGTTGAGATGTTGGGCGGAGAGGATTGTGTTGGTACAGCTATGGTTGGTCTGATTAAAACAGCAAATGAGGCAATTTCGAGGTCACCCTACACACTATCCAATGAATCTATCACCAGAAGACGAGTTGACTAATAAAAATCAAGACATTTGTTGGGTTTGTAAGAAAAATCAATGAGGAGGATGCAAAAGCCCGGAACCATGACCATTTATGGCAGGAAACTTCATCAAGGGGGAGTAACTTTCAGGGGGTTGCGCATAATTCGTGTAATTTAAATGTTAGACAGCAATACTTTTTACCGGTTTTATATGCACAATTCCAACTATGATTTGAAATTCATATTACCAGCGTTGGCAAGATTGCAGAAAGGTGAAGTTGTAGATGGCACATGGGTAGATGGTTCTTATTCATATAACATCATACCGAAATCATCTGAAAAGTTGCTGGTCTTAGAAATTAAATGACAAGCAATTGATAATGGTAAAGCGTACTTGAATAGAATCCGTTGCCTTGATTCCTTTAGTATTTTCCCTAAATCTTTAAGTCAATTGATTCAAGTACAGAAAAGCGACGATTTTAATAGTCTCCTCCTCCTTAAACAGCACTTTCCAGATGAGGAACTGTATGATTTATTAACGTGAAAGGGCATATACCCGTACGAGTACTACAGCTCCACCTCGAAGATAAGCGAGGTAAAATTACCGCACATCGCAGTTTTATAATTCACTTTGCGATTGTCAATGCACCATTGCCGACAATGAATTTACGAAGAGAGTTTGGGCAAAATGAAGGTTGTAAAAATGGGTGGGATTACTGTGAAATGTACCTGGCAAGTGATATTTTGACGTTGTTGGATATTGTCTGTAAATATATGGACAAAATTCATGAAGAATTAGGGTTGGATTTGGGGCATTATTTTTCCACTCCTCATCTGGTGATGGATTTAATTCTTAAGATTAGTGAAGCAGAAATAGGTCTGATTGCCGAATGCCGAAGTAGATCAGCACCTGTTTGTAGAGAGATCTATGCAGGAAGGGTACGTTTTCATGGGATAGTATCCTTGAAACCCAACCGACTGGACAACGCACCGATGAAAAGTCGGACACCGTTTTTCTAGGATATGAATTCCCTCTACCTGTCAGCAATGTCTCACTTTTATTTGCCGTGTGGGAATTACCAATGACTTGACGATCCTTCTGCTACAGATTTCCCAAACATTCTTACTGTTGAGGAAAATAGACAACAAAGATAGTTTTTCGAAATTGACGGTGAAATTCTTCTGGAATTTCATAACTCGGTAAAAGACTTTGTTTTCCCCTGCATAAATGGACTGGTTCCTAGGGTCTGTTTGAATCCCTACAATTTATCTTTGGTAGAGAATAAAGGTATGCATTGGACACCTTAAAATCAAAAGATAATTGCCGACTATAATTCAAACGGAATATTGCTTTACACCACGTTCTTTTGCGGTGGATGCTAGCAACGTTTCGATGTCACAAAGATTCATAGAACCTTCCGGTTTAATCAAAAACCATATATGAGGACGTTTGTTGACACTTTTCTCAACAAACCGTCTTTAGCGAAAATAAAGAAGGAAATCTTGAAAGTCATTTTAAATTCGGCCTTTGGTAAAATGCGTGAGATTGTGTGTAACAGGAATCGTTGTGAAGTTGTAACCGACCCAAAAGAGTGTGCTCGAATCATTGCGGATCCAAACTTCACATCATTCACGATTATAGACTCAAATATGGTCCTTTTACATAGAGAGAAAATATACGTGGTTTTTAAATAAAAACAATGCCACTGGCAGTGCCATTTTAGAAATTTTGAAAAACTCATATTGGAGTTTTATTACATTGTGTATAAGCACCAATGGCCGGGGTTGGGAAAAGTTCAGGCGTATTATGGAGATACGGATTTTTTTCCTTTTGAAAGTTACAACAAATAATCTGTTACATGATTTGGAAAATGGAGAGTACATTAGGTCTCGGATAGATTATACAAACTGGGATGAGTCCGGAACTGGTAAAACACCAGGCCCCAAATCACCTGCTGAAATTAAAATCCAAGAAAGGGAGCGACTTGGTATCGCAGGGGGTATTTCCCGGTCCGAATGTGTACTGCGTGGAAACGCCCAATGAGACTACCAAAAGAGTCTGCAAGGGGGTGCCGTCATACTATGTAAAGAAAAATTTCAATATATGTGTTTATAGCAACTGTGTAGAAAATAATTTAGTTCCCAGAACGAGTGTCATGGCCATTTGCTCTTTAAAATATAAAAACTATACAGTTGGAGTGGAGAAAATGCCATTGCCACCATATCGGACAATGTCTATGTACTCGAGGGTGGTGTGAAAGTACGACCACATGACCACTACCTTACTTCAGATCGAGTTGAATGTGTAAATTATAGAAAACAACTCGGTTTGAAGAAAGCTCTATAGTTGAGGGAGTTGAGGGTATACGTTGATATGATAAGGTTTTATCAGCCAGGTTCTTGTCTTACCTAGTTTGCTGATGACGCTGCATTAATATTTTCTAGTCAGATTTGTTACATAGTCTGATTTTGAAGGTTAATCACGTTTTAAAAAATTTCCGTATTTTTACTAGTTTAAGCTTACTCTCTGTTAATATTGTGAAATTTAGTTTTCATTTTAGATTCAAGAGTAGGTGAGCCCCAGGAAATCTATACACAGTTATTTATATTTTTACCTTACGCTGACTAGGATTGTAAAATTAGAGCAGAATTAGTGTTTTAGTGAAGGGTCTCCTATTATTAGGAAAAAAAAGAGTCATTCCTAAAAATGAAACAGAAGGTTCTCTCAAAGAAAAAGAAGAAAGTGATTATAATGCTTTGTTCTAAATGTATATTTATGATAGACTAACTGAAGATAGTGAACTGAACAGGTATTCTATACAAATTATTTGTGTGTGTTTAGGGTATAGTTTTATGTTTAATTAATAATTCTTTGTTTTGAAAGTTACTATGTAATAACACTAGTAACAAAACATTGGCTATAACAGCAGATCTACCCTAACCCATTTCAACAATTGATTTTACCCTCCCCTCCCCTTTCTAGAAAAATAAATGTTTGTATATCAGTAACAAGTCACTCACTCTCATACTTTTCTTGGTTAGTTTTCCCAGGACTTCAGATATGAATTCTGAAGCTTAGATTTTAAGTAATTTTTAAACTTTATATGTTGACGTAGCCACTATGATCATGTTTTGTTTTAATTGTGATGACCCCCTTCCTTCCCTCTCAATCAAAAAGGGGTTACCGCTCCCCAGATATGGGTAGCTAATTAAATATAGATAATTTTACAGTACCTAGCTTAAGAAAAGAGGGTCACTGGTGACTGGCAAACTTCTCTGAGCATCATGTACAGTCATTTGGGCGGAGAGGTTATTTAAGAGTTGCAAGAAAGGAGCCAAACCACATTATAGACAACTAAAACTATCAAGGACTTTAAATTATTCATCTTAATGCACAAACAAATCAGCAATTAGTGATTACGTACTGAATTAGATCTTGAGGGTCGATTTAGGTATATGAAAACTAAGTAAACCTCAACCCATGAAATTTCAAAAATCTATGAACTTTTCCTCACTTTCTATTCGAATTATCATATATTTATTTTTACTATTTACCCTTAAATATTACCCTTAAAGAGATAAAAATAATTTCTTGTGTAGTTAGAGTCGAATTACTATTCATTTGTCTTCAGGAATGCAAATTTTATCCTTATTCTATTGGTATTTTAAGATTGTTAACTGTCAAAACAGGGTTGAATTAGTAAGCCAACCGAAGGTGTGTTTTGAAATAAGGCAATTGCTGGGTTCTGTTTACAACACGAAGTAGACTCAAACTTAAACCAGTCTCAATTTGTGCATTTTTATATCCTGTTTTGACAGTTAACGATCTTAAAATACCAATAGAATAAGGTTAAATTTATAATAAGGAAAGGATTATAACACACTATGCGTCAAAAAAGGTGAAAAAACTATATTTTAGGGACTTTTTTTCTAATTTGGAAAGGAGTTGGGTATATATATATATATATAGATATATATATATATATATATATATTATATTATATATATATATATATATATATATATATATATATATATATATATATATATATATATATATATATATATATATATATATATATTATATATATATATATATATATATATATATATATATATATATATATATATATATATATACATATATATATATATATATATATATATATATATATATATATATATATATATATATATATATATATATATATATATATATATATATATATATATATATATACATGTATATATATTTAAAGTACTAATCAGTAATCTATAAGTCAGATTTGAATCCTACAGTTTAGTTTTGTAAGTTATTTTAAAGCTTTCTTTATGTGATAATAATCACTTTGACAATATTTTATCTTATATATGATCACTTCCTTTATTCTAAATTACCATATTTGACATTATTAAGTAAGAGAGTGTCACGTGTTTGATTCACTTGGCAATCCAATTTTCTATTCATGCGGTCATAGGATTTTTTATCTTTTTCATACTATGTTACTCATTTTATGCATAAAATAAAGAAAATTACTAACCTATTCCGTAGAAAGATCATAATCGAAAACATTTTCTGAGACATAAATTATATGATTCCAAAATAGTCAAGTTCTGTATTGATTTCTCACTTTATATAGCTAATTTTAAGTCCAGGGGTTTCCCTAGTAGTTCCAGTCCCAAATCAAGAACAATAATCTTCAATAGTTATGTAAACCTAACCTTACCTTGTACTTTGCGTGCTTCTCTACACCTTTGATAGGAAGTAAGTAGCCACTCACTCCCAAGAAGCTTTGTATTGATTTCTCACTATATATAGAAAATTTCAATAGGGAGATAGCGAGTAAGTAGCCCCCTAAAATAGGGAGTAAGTAGCCCCCTCATTCCTAAGGTCAAGATTCTGGGGAAAACCTAACCCTACCTTGTACTTTCCTGCTTCCCTACACCTATGATAGGGAATTAGTAGCCCCCTCACTCCCAAGGTAAATGTCATGGAGAAAACCCATGGATATTTTTGTCAAAAATGGAAAACCTTGACCTTGGGAGTGAGGGGATGTTTACTCCCTATCAAAGGTGTTGGGAATCACGTAAAGTATGGGAATGAAGGGCTACTTACTCCCCATCAAAGGTGTAAGGAAGCACAATAAGCACTACCTCAGATACTACTGGCTCACCATATGCTTGGCCTTGTTTTTTGCCCAGCCTGACTTTTTGTTTATTTTTATTAATCCTGGAGCAGTGGCAATATCAAACCGATAATGATAACGAATATTAAGCAATGAGCGACTCGTGCTAAGAGTAACTGAGTGTCTAATAAAAAGAGTTTTTGATAACAATACATATACATATCAAAATAAGTGACTTCTAATGATAATTTTAACTGATTTAAAATACATTCAATTTATATACACCCATGGAAAGCTACATACCTGAGAAAATGTTACTCATTTTTGTAAAATGGGCAAGGCATCCCCTAAATGACAAGTCACTTTGATGAAAATTCCACTAATTGTTACACCAAAACAACCATACATTCTTTTTTATGTGAGGAAGGTCGCCTTTACCTCAATCTTCCCACTTATTCACGCTATAGTCTGAATTCTGTATCCCAAGGTCTTGAAGATGACTGTTCTACCACAAGGAAGAGTGTGGAGTGGAATAAAAATATTTTTACAGTATCTCTAAAATGGTAGAGCTAGTTGATTAGCATTTGCTGTAAACAAATACAATTATCAATTCAAACGTTGTAAAATGACAATCTGTTACATATCTAGTAAAGTCACAAACAGTTTCATTATAACATTATGAAACTTTAGCGTAGAGTGGAGAGAGATATGAACATAGAGATAAATCTTCAAAATGATGCAGCAAGTAGTCTAGAAATGACCGTAACAAAAAAACTGAGGAGAATACATTGATCAAACACCAAAGTACACATAGGCAGAAGTTACTGATTCCTTGCTAGTTTCTTTCATTTCCATTGTAACCAAAACACCGTTTAATTTAAACCCTAAGCAACTGAACGCCCGTGCAAGTGAACCCCGTGAAACTAAGCCACCATATAACTGAGCCCCGTGCATCCAAACCCCCGTGTAACTGAACAATCATGTAAAAGAACCCTTATACAGCTGAATCGTATTTAAATGAAGCCTTGTGCAACTCAAACCCTGTAAAACTCAACCCCCCGGCAACTCAACGCCATATAACTGAACCCCCTCGTAAATGAACAGCCATGCAACTGTACCCTCTTGCAACTGAACCCCTGTGTAATTGAACCACCATGAAACTAAATCACCGTGAAACTGAATCATCGTGCAGTTTAACTGTCGTGCAATTGAGCTAACATACTCAGCTTTTCAATATTCTACAAGTACAACACAATATTATTTGGTAAAACTCAAGTTAGAATCACCGTTTACACGCTCAACCTTATCAAAATTGTTTTTTTTTTTCATGTCATAACACAAATGTTAGTTAAGATGATTCATAAGAAATTCTGTTTTATGGTCACAAAAACAAAGACAATCAGACATCACAAGCAATTAAAGCCATATTTACATCTCCTTTGTATGTCTGTTAATGGGGTTCGTTTCGGCCTTTCACTGTCTGCGAGTCCGGGCGTCTACCCACCCACCAGAAAAATACTCCCCGTGGACCCCCTCCAAGAAAATACCACCCACTGAAAATACCCTCCCATGAAAATATCTTCCTAGAAAATACTCCCCCAGCAGTTAGGTGGTTTGTGGGTTATTTAAAGTGTAATCACTTTTGACTTAAAAAAAGAAATTGGAACTCTCAATTTCTGATCGAACGAGCCTCCTCCGACGTTTCTATGACCATAAGGCTGAGGGAATGGGAATGAGGATGGGGCAGTTCCACCTCCTATACAGAATAAATTCTTCTTATTTTAATGTTGCCCTTTACTTTCATCACAACAGCACAGACCAGAAATATTCCCAGCAATCAAGAGAGATAAAAATTGATTCCACATTTTTGGGCCTTTTTTTTTAACGTTCCCCAAAATTTGTCTTCTCAAAAAAAAAAAATCGATTCCACATTCGTTTTTAAAATTCCTGAAAATTTGTTTTTGTGATTAAATTCTACTGTAAAGATCAGAGAATATTTTTTAATGATAAATTTTTTTAATATTTGGAATATTTGTTCAAAATAGACTTTTTAAGTTATCACTTACAGAATGTACCGGAAGAACAACTGTAGCTGTGGTTAGAGTTTCAAAGTTAGTTCACAGGGCCTCTTCTCAGGGCCTTTCTGATTGTTTCAAGTTTTCATATAAAACTCCTTTAATTGGGTTTTTCTTACTGGTTCATTACTTTTTTCCTCTCTCTCCCTCTTTGTTTCTTATTATGCTATAGTAAAAATCTTATTTTTAATTTTATTTGCAATATTATTTGATACCTCTATGGATTCAAGTAAAACCCAACGGCGTAAATTTTTTTTGAGAATCTGTTCAACAAGGAATCAAATAGAAAAAAAGATATTGTTTGCCAGCTTTATTAAGTTCTCAATTAAGACATGAGACCCACCAAAACTATTTGAAAAAATGTCCAACTTACGATTTGCCACATGAAGGTGTGTCCAGTTTTCATGAAAAAGTACGTCTTCACCGGGACCGTAGATCAACACCGTCTTTTGTAACCCATTCAATGTACATGTAAATTTTCCTTCTTCATCGATTTTTTGATGGTTTTGTTCTATTATGGGTTGCAAAAAAAGATAGAACACGCCAAGAAAGTTCTGGTTGAGCCAATAATTTAAGACTTTCCGTTGTAAATCTACAATAAAGGGAAGACCCTTTAAAAAACAACATCCCTTTTATACAAACAAGTAATTTTTTTACTGTTTTAAAACATACTAACTGTTTTAAACTTAGCCTAAAAGTCCCTGTTAAACATCTATAATCTTGTCTTAGTGGCGTTTCATATTGGATTTATTAAGAGTTTCAGAAAATAATAGCCCATAGGTAGGAAGCATGAAATTATGTGATATAAAGTTAAGGAGGAACGATGGAGTTTATTGGCAAGGAGCAGTGCTGATGATGAATAAGGAAGCTGGCCAGTCTTTTCTAGATTAAGAAGTTATTAATTAGTAGAAGGCTAGTAGCTTATTTTACGACTAATAAATGAAGGGCATCAGGGACAGTAGTAAAAG
The DNA here is from genome assembly GCA_027921565.1 of Artemia sinica. Taxonomy (NCBI): domain Eukaryota; kingdom Metazoa; phylum Arthropoda; class Branchiopoda; order Anostraca; family Artemiidae; genus Artemia; species Artemia sinica. Next base: position 47,875,491 of record CM051262.1, on the reverse strand, counting down.
CCCCTGTAGAACTGACTGATGGAAATAATTGTGACTGAGACAAATTTTACCTACAGCTACAGGAACAAATAGACGGGGCCCAACGTAGAAATGCGGTTTCTTTATTAGTGAATTTTAATTGTCATAATTATTTGATATTAATTAATGGTATAATTTATTTGGTTTCAAAATGGTCCATAAGTTAGAATTTTATTCACAAAAGGGTAAGGCAGCTATACTTTTTTGATTGTATTAATCAAAAAAACTTTTGGCAAAAAATAAGTTTAAAAAAAAATTGAAGAACTCCATTAAAACCAAAACTGAACAAAAATAGAATCAAATAGTCAACCAAGCATACAACTACCACAAATCATTATCAATAAACAACTGAAACCCAAAACAAACAAAATTAAAATAAGTCAAACTCAAAACGAGCAGAAATTAATCTGAGTAGGGTTGTAAACCCTATGCTTTCTAAAAGCCAGAATATAATTTTATATTTACTGAAAAAAATATGCATTTTCAGTTTAATACACATATGTTGATATTTATTCCTTAAAATCTTAATTAATTTTTCTTTTATTAAAGTTATAATAGTAAAAACATTTAAAAGAGTTTTTTTCTGGTGAAGTACACATTATATTCTGGCTTTTAGAAAGCATAAGGTTTAGAACCCTACTCAGATTAATTTCTGCTCGTTTTGAGATTGACTTATTTTAATTTCTTTTTGTTTTGGGTTTCATCTATTTATTGATACTGATTTGTGGTAACAAAATGGCTCTATCAAAATTTTGATTGGAAGTGTTTTGGAGAAATGATAGGCATGGAGGAGGCATTTGCCAACTGATCATTTTTGACTAATAAAAAAAGGCACTAGTCCTCTCAACTTTCAATCGAATGAGCCCTGTTTGAAGCTTCTACGACAAAACTTTCTATAAAAATGTTTTTATGCCTCAAATACATTACTTACGACCCTTGTCATGAGGGCTATTGGGGGAGGGTTGTCATCCTCAAAGACACAATTGCCAAGCCGTTCAACTATATTGAACAAAACAACCATACTAAAATGCTGATCGTAAATTTTTGGGGAAATGATTGGCTTTGGGGGGGGGGATTTCCCCTCAAAATACATCCGACTATTGAAAAGGGCAATAGCCCTCTTAATTTCCAATCGAAAGAGCCCTTTGAAGTTTTTACGACATCACTTTCTATATGACATTATATGCCCCCAGGGTATAACTTACAACCTTAGCCCTGAGGGCTGTTGGGGATTGTGATACTCAAAAACATGATTTCCAGACCGTTCAACTACGTTCAATAAAACTGCTATATCAAAATGTTGATTGAAACTGTTAGGGGAAATGATGGGTATGGAGGGGGTGGCATTCAACCTCCGATCGGTTTTGACAATTAATAAGGGCACTAGCCCTCTTAATTCCCAATTGAATGAGACATTTTTGAAATTTCTACGACAACGCTGGCAAAGACTAAATTTGCGAAACTTTCAACTGCGTTGAACAAAATGTCTATCTCAAAATTTGGATTGGATATTTTTGGTAAAATGGTAGGCTTGAGAGGGGAGTTAGTTGCCCTCCAATCACTTTTGACTATTAGATAGGGCACTAGCGCTTTCAATTTCCAATCGACTGAGTCCTTTTTGAAGTTTCTACGACAACACTTTCTATAAAACAGTATATGTCCCCAGGGCATGAGTTAAAATCCTTGCGCTGAGGACTGTGGGGGGGGGGGGAGTGCCATCCTCAAAGATATAATTTTCGGACTTTTCAACTACGTTTAAAAGAATGGCTATCTCAATATTTTTATTCTATGTTTTTGGGGAAATGATGAACGTGGAAATTTTATCCTTATTCTATGGTATTTTAAGATTGTTAACTGTCAAAACAGGGTTGAATTAGTAAGCCAACCGAAGGTGTGTTTTGAAATAAGGCAATTGCTGGGTTCTGTTTACAACACGAAGTAGACTCAAACTTAAACCAGTCTCAATTTGTGCATTTTTATATCCTGTTTTGACAGTTAACGATCTTAAAATACCAATAGAATAAGGTTAAAATTTACAATAAGGAAAGGATTATAACACACTATGCGTCAAAAAAGGTGAAAAAACTATATTTTAGGGACTTTTTTCTAATTTGGAAAGGAGTTGGGTATATATATATATATATATATATATATATATATATATATATATATATATATATATATATATATATATATATATATATATATATATATATATATATATATATATATATATATATATATATATATATATATATATATATATATATATATATATATATATATATATATATATATATATATATATATATATATATATATATATATATATATATATATATATATATATATATATATATATATATATATATATATGTATATATATATATATACTAATGTATATATATTTAAAGTACTAATCAGTAATCTATAAGTCAGATTTGAATCCTACAGTTTAGTTTTGTAAGTTATTTTAAAGCTTCCTTTATGTGATAATAATCACTTTGACAATATTTTATCTTATATATGATCACTTCCTTTATTCTAAATTACCATATTTGACATTATTAAGTAAGAGAGTGTCGCGTGTTTGATTCACTTGGCAATCCAATTTTCTATTCATGCAGTCATAGGATTTTTTATCTTTTTCATACTATGTTACTCATTTATGCATAAAATAAAGAAAATTACTAACCTATTCCGTAGAAAGATCATAATCGAAAACATTTTCTGAGACATAAATTATATGATTCCAAAATAGTCAAGTTCTGTATTGATTTCTCACTTTATATAGCCAATTTTAAGTCCAGGGGTTTCCCTAGTAGTTCCAGTCCCAAATCAAGAACAATAATCTTCAATAGTTATGTAAACCTAACCTTACCTTGTACTTTGCGTGCTTCTCTACACCTTTGATAGGAAGTAAGTAGCCACTCACTCCCAAGAAGCTTTGTATTGATTTCTCACTATATATAGACAATTTCAATAGGGAGATAGCGAGTAAGTAGCCCCCTAAAATAGGGAGTAAGTAGCCCCCTCATTCCTAAGGTCAAGATTCTGGGAAAACCTAACCCTACCTTGTACTTTCCTGCTTCCCTACACCTATGATAGGGAATTAGTAGCCCCCTCACTCCCAAGGTAAATGTCATGGAGAAAACCCATGGATATTTTTGTCAAAAATGGAAAACCTTGACCTTGGGAGTGAGGGGATGTTTACTCCCTATCAAAGGTGTTGGGAATCACGTAAAGTATGGGAATGAAGGGCTGCTTACTCCCCATCAAAGGTGTAAGGAAGCACAATAAGCACTACCTCAGATACTACTGGCTCACCATATGCTTGGCCTTTTTTTTTGCCCAGCCTGACTTTTTGTTTATTTTTATTAATCCTGGAGCAGTGGCAATATCAAACCGATAATGACAACGAATATTAAGCAATGAGCGACTCGTGCTAAGAGTAACTGAGTGTCTAATAAAAAGAGTTTTTGATAACAATACATATACATATCAAAATAAGTGACTTCTAATGATAATTTTAAATTGATTTAAAATACATTCAATTTATATACACCCATGGAAAGCTACATACCTGAGAAAATGTTACTCATTTTTGTAAAATGGGCAAGGCATCCCCTAAATGACAAGTCACTTTGATGAAAATTCCACTAATTGTTACACCAAAACAACCATACATTCTTTTTTATGTGAGGAAGGTCGCCTTTACCTCAATCTTCCCACTTATTCACGCTATAGTCTGAATTCTGTATCCCCAAGGTCTTGAAGATGACTGTTTCTACCACAAGGAAGAGTGGAGTGGAATAAAAATATTTTTACAGTATCTCTAAAATGGAAGAGCTAGTTGATTAGCATTTGCTGTAAACAAATACAATTATCAATTCAAACGTTGTAAAATGACAATCTGTTACATATCTAGTAAAGTCACAAACAGTTTCATTATAACATTATGAAACTTTAGCGTAGAGTGGAGAGAGATATGAACATAGAGATAAATCTTCAAAATGATGCAGCAAGTAGTCTAGAAATGACCGTAACAAAAAAACTGAGGAGAATACATTGATCAAACACCAAAGTACACATAGGCAGAAGTTACTGATTCCTTGCTAGTTTCTTTAATTTCCATTGTAACCAAAACACCGTTTAATTTAACCCTAAGCAACTGAACGCCCGTGCAAGTGAACCCCGTGAAACTAAGCCACCATATAACTGAGCCCCGTGCATCCAAACCCCCGTGTAACTGAACAATCATGTAAAAGAACCCTTATACAGCTGAATCGTATTTAAATGAAGCCTTGTGCAACTCAAACCCTGTAAAACTCAACCCCCCGGCAACTCAACGCCATATAACTGAACCCCCTCGTAAATGAACAGCCATGCAACTGTACCCTCTTGCAACTGAACCCCTGTGTAATTGAACCACCATGAAACTAAATCACCGTGAAACTGAATCATCGTGCAGTTTAACTGTCGTGCAATTGAGCTAACATACTCAGCTTTTCAATATTCTACAAGTACAACACAATATTATTTGGTAAAACTCAAGTTAGAATCACCGTTTACACGCTCAACCTTATCAAAATTGTTTTTTTTTTCATGTCATAACACAAATGTTAGTTAAGATGATTCATAAGAAATTCTGTTTTATGGTCACAAAAACAAAGACAATTAGACATCACAAGCAATTAAAGCCATATTTACATCTCCTTTGTATGTCTGTTAATGGGGTTCGTTTCGGCCTTTCACTGTCTGCGAGTCCGGGCGTCTACCCACCCACCAGAAAAATACTCCCCGTGGACCCCCTCCAAGAAAATACCACCCACTGAAAATACCCTCCCATGAAAATATCTTCCTAGAAAATACTCCCCCAGCAGTTAGGTGGTTTGTGGGTTATTTAAAGTGCAATCACTTTTGACTTAAAAAAAGAAATTGGAACTCTCAATTTCTGATCGAACGAGCCTCCTCCGACGTTTCTATGACCATAAGGCTGAGGGAATGGGAATGAGGATGGGGCAGTTCCACCTCCTATACAGAATAAATTCTTCTTATTTTAATGTTGCCTTTTACTTTCATCACAACAGCACAGACCAGAAATATTCCCAGCAATCAAGAGAGATAAAAATTGATTCCACATTTTTGGGCCTTTTTTAACGTTCCCCAAAATTTGTCTTCTCAAAAAAAAAAAATCGATTCCACATTCGTTTTTAAAATTCCTGAAAATTTGTTTTTGTGATTAAATTCTACTGTAAAGATCAGAGAATATTTTTTTAATGATAAATTTTTTTAATATTTGGAATATTTGTTCAAAATAGACTTTTTAAGTTATCACTTACAGAATGTACCGGAAGAACAACTGTAGCTGTGGTTAGAGTTTCAAAGTTAGTTCACAGGGCCTCTTCTCAGGGCCTTTCTGATTGTTTTAAGTTTTCATATAAAACTCCTTTAATTGGGTTTTTCTTACTGGTTCATTACTTTTTTCCTCTCTCTCCCTCTTTGTTTCTTATTATGCTATAGTAAAAATCTTATTTTTAATTTTATTTGCAATATTATTTGATACCTCTATGGATTCAAGTAAAACCCAACGGCGTAATTTTTTTCTGAGAATCTGTTCAACAAGGAATCAAATAGAAAAAAAGATATTGTTTGCCAGCTTTATTAAGTTCTCAATTAAGACATGAGACCCACCAAAACTATTTGAAAAAATGTCCAACTTACGATTTGCCACATGAAGGTGTGTCCAGTTTCATGAAAAAGTACGTCTTCACCGGGACCGTAGATCAACACCGTCTTTTGTAACCCATTCAATGTACATGTAAATTTTCCTTCTTCATCGATTTTTTGATGGTTTTGTTCTATTATGGGTTGCAAAAAAAGATAGAACACGCCAAGAAAGTTCTGGTTGAGCCAATAATTTAAGACTTTCCGTTGTAAATCTACAATAAAGGGAAGACCCTTTAAAAAACAACATCCCTTTTATACAAACAAGTAATTTTTTACTGTTTTAAAACATACTAACTGTTTTAAACTTAGCCTAAAAGTCCCTGTTAAACATCTATAATCTTGTCTAGTGGCGTTTCATATTGGATTTATTAAGAGTTTCAGAAAATAATAGCCCATAGGTAGGAAGCATGAAATTATGTGATATAAAGTTAAGGAGGAACGATGGAGTTTATTGGCAAGGAGCAGTGCTGATGATGAATAAGGAAGCTGGCCAGTCTTTTCTAGATTAAGAAGTTATTAATTAGTAGAAGGCTAGTAGCTTATTTTACGACTAATAAATGAAGGGCATCAGGGACAGTAGTAAAAGCCCCTGTAGAACTGACTGATGGAAATAATTGTGACTGAGACAAATTTTACCTACAGCTACAGGAACAAATAGACGGGGCCCAACGTAGAAATGCGGTTTCTTTATTAGTGAATTTTAATTGTCATAATTATTTGATATTAATTAATGGTATAATTTATTTGGTTTCAAAATGGTCCATAAGTTAGAATTTTATTCACAAAAGGGTAAGGCAGCTATACTTTTTTGATTGTATTAATCAAAAAAACTTTTGGCAAAAAATAAGTTTTTAAAAAAAAATTGAAGAACTCCATTAAACCAAAACTGAACAAAAATAGAATCAAATAGTCAACCAAGCATACAACTACCACAAATCATTATCAATAAACAACTGAAACCCAAAACAAACAAAATTAAAATAAGTCAAACTCAAAACGAGCAGAAATTAATCTGAGTAGGGTTGTAAACCCTATGCTTTCTTAAAGCCAGAATATAATTTATATTTTACTGAAAAAAATATGCATTTTCAGTTTAATACACATATGTTGATATTTATTCCTTAAAATCTTAATTAATTTTTCTTTTATTAAAGTTATAATAGTAAAAACATTTAAAAGAGTTTTTTCTGGTGAAGTACACATTATATTCTGGCTTTTAGAAAGCATAAGGTTTAGAACCCTACTCAGATTAATTTCTGCTCGTTTTGAGATTGACTTATTTTAATTTCTTTTTGTTTTGGGTTTCATCTATTTATTGATACTGATTTGTGGTAAACAAAATGGCTCTATCAAAATTTTGATTGGAAGTGTTTTGGAGAAATGATAGGCATGGAGGGAGGCATTTGCCAACTGATCATTTTTGACTAATAAAAAAAGGCACTAGTCCTCTCAACTTTCAATCGAATGAGCCCTGTTTGAAGCTTCTACGACAAAACTTTCTATAAAAATGTTTTATGCCTCAAATACATTACTTACGACCCTTGTCATGAGGGCTATTGGGGGAGGGTTGTCATCCTCAAAGACACAATTGCCAAGCCGTTCAACTATATTGAACAAAACAACCATACCAAAATGCTGATCGTAAATTTTTGGGGAAATGATTGGCTTTGGGGGGGGGGATTTCCCCTCAAAATACATCCGACTATTGAAAAGGGCAATAGCCCTCTTAATTTCCAATCGAAAGAGCCCTTTGAAGTTTTTACGACATCACTTTCTATATGACATTATATGCCCCCAGGGTATAACTTACAACCTTAGCCCTGAGGGCTGTTGGGGATTGTGATACTCAAAAACATAATTTCCAGACCGTTCAACTACGTTCAATAAAACTGCTATATCAAAATGTTGATTGAAACTGTTAGGGGAAATGATGGGTATGGAGGGGGGTGGCATTCAACCTCCGATCGGTTTTGACAATTAATAAGGGCACTAGCCCTCTTAATTCCCAATTGAATGAGACATTTTTGAAATTTCTACGACAACGCTGGCAAAGACTAAATTTGCGAAACTTTCAACTGCGTTGAACAAATGTCTATCTCAAAATTTGGATTGGATATTTTTGGTAAAAATGGTAGGCTTGAGAGGGGGTTAGTTGCCCTCCAATCACTTTTGACTATTAGATAGGGCACTAGCGCTTTCATTTTTCCAATCGACTGAGTCCTTTTTGAAGTTTCTACGACAACACTTTCTATAAAACAGTATATGTCCCCAGGGCATGAGTTAAAATCCTTGCGCTGAGGACTGTGGGGGGGGGGGGGGGAGTGCCATCCTCAAAGATATAATTTTCGGACTTTTCAACTACGTTTAAAAGAATGGCTATCTCAATATTTTTATTCTATGTTTTTTGGGGAAATGATGAACGTGGAAGGGGTGTTAGTTTTTCTCCAATCACTTTTGACTAATAAAAAGGGCACTAGCCCTTTGAAGTTTTCAAAGTTTCTATAACATCGCTCTATAAGAACCTTCTATGACCCCAGGGCATAACTTAAGACCCTTGCCCTGAGGGGTGTGGGTGGTTTGTCATCCCCAAAGACATAATTTCCAGAACTTTCAATTACGTTGAACAAAATAGCTATCTCAAAGTTTTGATTGGATGTGTTTGGGAAAATGGTGGGCGTGAGAGTGAGGTTAGTTGCCCTGCTAATCACTTTCGATTATTAAAAAGGGCAATAGCCCTTTTAATTTCCAATCGAATGAGTTTTTTTTGAAGTTACTGCGACAACTCTTTCTATAAAAATCTTATATGCCCAAGCGTATAACTTACAACCCTTACTCTGAGGGCCCTGGGGGGATATGTTTAGGGTAAAGGCGGGCACGAGGGGGCTAGTTGCCGGCCAATTACTTTCGACTATTAAAAAGGGTACTAACCCTTTGAATTTCCAATCGCATGAGCTTTTTTTCAAGGCTCTACGACAAAGCTTTCAATAAAAACCTTATACACCCCAAGGGCATAATTTACAAACCCTATCCTGAGGGCTGTGGGGGGAGTGTCCTCCTCAGAGACATAATTTCCAGCTTCAACTACCTTGAACAAAATGGCTATCTTAAAATTTTGATTAGATGTGTTTGGGGAAATGTTGGGCCTGATAGGAAGGCTAGTTGCCCTAAAATCACTTTCGACTATTAAAAAGGGCACTAGCCCTTTCAACTTTCAGTCGAATGAGTTGTTTTTGAAGTCTCTACAAAAGCTCTTTCTATAAAAACCTTATGTGCCCCCAGGGCTTAACTTACAACCCTTGCCCTGAGGGGTCTGTTATCGTCAAAATCATAATTTCCAGAACTTTCATCTACGTTGACCGAAATAGCTATCTCAAAATTTTGATTGAATATGTTAGGGGAAATGGTGGGCGTGAGAAGGGGGTTAGTTGCTCTCCGTTTAACTTTCGACTATTTTAAAGGACATTAGCCCTTTCAATTTCCAATCGAATGAGCCCATTTGAAGGTTCTACGACAACACTTTCTAAAAAAAACCTTACATGCCCAAGGGTATAACTTCAAACCCTTGCCCGTACGGCTCTGAGGGGGGTTTTCATCTGAAAAGACCTAATTTCCAGAACTTTTAACTAAGTTGAATGAAATAAATATTTCAATCTATTAAAAAGGATGGATGTGTTTGCGGAAATGGTGGGTGTGACAGGGGGGGTAGTTGCCCTCCAATTACTTTTATCTATTAAAAAGGACACTTGCCCTTTTAATTTTCAATCAAATGAGCCCTTTTTAAAGTTTTAAGATAACACTTTCGATAAAAACCTCATATACCCCCAGGGCATAACTTACAATCCTTGCCCTGAGGACTGTGGAGGGTTGTCATCCTCAAAGACATAATTTCCAGAACTTTCAACTACGCTTACAAAAATGGCTATCTCAACATTTGATTGCATGTCTTTGGGAAAATGGTGGGCGTGAGAGGGGGGTTAGTTGCCCTCCAGTTACTTTCCACTAATAAAAAGTCCACTAACAGTTTCAATTTCCAATGGAATAAGCCCTTTTTGAAGTTCTACGACAACGTTTTCTATAAAAACCTTGTATGCCCACAAGGGCATAATTTACAAACTTTGCCTTGAGGGCTATGGGGAGGGGGGGTTTGTCGTCATCATTAAAGACCCAATATTCCAAGATTTCAACTACGTTGAACAAAATAGCTATCTATAAATTTTGATTGGTTGTGCTTGGGGAAAGGGTGGGCGTGAGAGGGGTTTAGTTGCCCTCCAATCACTTTTGACTATTAAAAAAGACACTAGCCCTTTGAATTTTCAATTGAATGCGCCTTTTTTGAAGTTTCTACGACAACACTTTTTATATAAAATCTTATATACCCCCAGGGCATAACTTACAACCCTTGCAACATGGGCTGTGGGGGGAGTGTCCTCCTCAAAAAACATAATTTTTTATTTGGAAATCAATTACGCTGAACAAAATGGCTATCTCAAAATTTTGATAGGATGTGTTTGGGGAAATAGTGGGCGTGGAAGAAGTCTTAGTTGCCTTCCAATCACTTTCGACTATTGAAAAGGGCACTAGCCACTCCAATTTACAATCGAATGAGCCCTTTTCAAAGTTTCTAGAACAACTCTATCAATACAAAGTACCCTGGTCTAGAACAAAAAAAGAATAAATAAATAATACACTGTGCCGACATCGTTCTTTACTTAGGCAGCACGATTGCGCTGCCTATGAAGTCACAGACTGGCAGGAAAAGATACCAAATATTGGGATATTCAGAAGTGCCGTTATTGATGTTAAAAATGAAGATCGTCATCTAGTAGTGTCTAGAATCAATTGCTAGAAAATATGACGCTGGTAGACTCCAAGATGAGAAATTTAGGGAAACTTTTTAAAACACAGTTGAAAACTAAACTGGAGAGTCTAAAATTTGACAACTGAGAAGATGGATGCAATAATTTTAGGAAAACAATTTTTGAAGTGGCTGATAGTGTCTTAGGGGAAAAAGTTAGAAATACAGTTAGGAATGTTAGTGAAAATACTTTATATTGAATAGAGAAGAGGAAGGACTTGTACATGGATAATATAAGTGATAGATCATACAGAAATAAGAGGAATGTAAAGAAAGTGGAGAAAGTCTTAAAATATGAAGTAAGGAGGTGTGAAGAGGAGGACACTGATACAGTTGCCAAAGACCGGAAAGATACAGCCAGACGGCATAATAGCAAAAAAATGCAAAAGCATGTTGATATATTGAGAGTGAATAGTCAATCTGGACTAGTCTCAAATCAAAATAGGATAGGAGATGTCATTAGTAATAAGGAAAGAGTTAAAGGCAGATAAATAAAATACTTTGAGAAAGTGCTAAGCTGTGATAGAGTTACAGGAAAAGATATAGAAAAAAATCAGAAGGGTTTTTCAAAATTTGGAAGGGAATGAAGATTAATTTTATGACATAGAATTAGTGATAGTACTTAAAAAATAAAAAAAATAATAAGACCCCAGGTTAGCGTTGTAACTGGTAAAATTGGTCACAGTACAATTGGCTATTTTACCTATTTTACCGTAATTTTACAGACCCTCGTAAAACTGGTATTTTACCTATTTTACGTATTTTACCTCTTTCGCTGGTATTTTAAGTATTACAAGGGCATCTTACATATTTTACTGGCAAATTTTAAGACGCCTTTAAATTTTCAAAGCAAAAAAGCCCGAAAAATGGTGGCAGAAAAATGATTGAATATGATTTCGTTTTTGGGTATAGCTGTGTTCCCCAGTGTAAAAGAACATTTGTCTAACTTAGGTCTCTTGTTATCAGAACGATAAACTGTACCATAGTCCATGTTAATATAATTTGAAAATAGTGAAATATTATCTCGAATAAAATTACAGCAGTTCTGTTAGTTGTTAAAGACGGAAAAGGCTACAAGCAGAATTGACATATGACAAACAAGAAAAAAATTAAATAGCCGATAAAAATGAGGGTTATGTCATGCAACAGACAAAAAAGAAGCAAAAATGATGGAGGAAGATATATTGTCAGGGATTTCCACCCAGCCGTCTTCAGTTCTCAAAAAAAAGAACGAAAAAAAAACCTTTTGAATTAGCTGTAACTGACCAGAAGAAAGGCTGAAACCAAAAAACTGGCAGCCAGAATAAATAAAAGACTATCTACCAATTAGATTGGGGAAGAATTCTCTGCTAAGTGATTGATTTAGCTTGTCTGCTGACCAAATTTTCATTAAAAGTGAGGTCATATTATCTTAATTTAAACTGAAGAAACTTGTATCTGAATCCTTTGATTTCAAGTTATTGTAATTTGGGTGTATAGAAATATCTCCAGTATCTCTGTCTACCTGCGGACTTATTAATGTTAATTGCTTTACAAAAAGAATGTGAGAGTTCATTCGCTTCATATATTGAAGTTGCCTCATCAGAAAAAACTAAATTATCTATATTTTTCAACAATGTGGAGGACTAAAGCAGAATCAATATCCTATTTTTTTTTATTTCAGATCTTAGAAAAAACCTTGCATTCATGCCGCCTTTTCCATTGAAGCTGGGAAAAAACACTGCACATTCCCCTCCCCCATGGCAAATTCTACCCTTTTTTCTCCTTTGATAATTCAGGATAATCATTAGAGGGAAAATCGAAGTTTCTACTCTCGTTTTAATTCTTAAGAATAATTTTTTTTTTGCAGTAACTATTTGGATTCTGTTTGAGCTTTTTGAATTCAATAAAAAGTATTTCAGATATTCTTAAAAAATTTTTGTTTCGTATCAAGTATTTTGTGTTCTGCATCAAGTATTTTCATTCTGTTAGAACTATTATAGAATTGAGCACTGTTTTTGAATCTCGTAAGAATAATTTTTAATTTTGTAGGAATTATTTTGCATTATGCTTAAAATTTTTTGTATTTTATAAGAAGTATCTGGGATGTTGTTAGAATTTTTGTGTTTTGTAGCCAGTATTTTGTGTTTTCTAAGAGTAATTTTTTTTTGTTTTGCAAGAAATATTTTGGATTATTTTTTAACTTTTTGTATTCTATAGAAGTAATTGGGATGTTGCTAGGATTTTTGTGTTTTGTATCAAGTATATTGTATTCTGCATCAAGTATTTTTCATTCTGATACAACTATTCTAAAATTGCGTAAAGTATTTTGTATTTTGTAAGAATTATTTTTATTTGTAGGAATTATTTTGGCTCATTTTTGAACTTTTTTGTATTCTAAAAGAAGTATTTGATTTGTTGTTTGATTTTTTTGTGTTTTGTAGCAAGTATTTTGTGTTAGTAGCACCAACTGTTTTTCATTTTGAGTTAGAACTATTTTAAAATTGTACAAAATATTTTTGTATTTTGTAAGAATAATTTCTGTTTTGTAGAAATTATTTTGGATTATGTTTGAACTTTTTGTATTCTATAGAATTATTTGGGGTGTTGTTAGAATTTTTTGTGTTTTGTAGCAAGCATTTTGTGTTCTGCACCAACTATTTTTCATTCTGTTAGAACTATTTTAGAATTGTGCAAAGTATTTTTGTGTTTTGTAAGAGTTATTTCTGTTATGTAGGAATTTTTTGGGTCATGTTTGAACTTTTGCTATTCTATAAGAGTATTCGAGATTTTGTTAGATTTTTTTTTGTTTTGTAGCAAGTATTTTTTTTTTGTAGCAAGTATTTTTTATTCTGTGCAAACTCTTTTTCGTTTTGTAAGAATTATTTTAAAATTGTGTGACTTATTTTTTTATTTTGCAAGAATTATTTCTGTTTCATAGGAATTATTTGGGTTATATTTGAATTATTTGGATTATGTTTTGTTTTTTGTAAGAAGTACTTGAGACGTTGTTCGAATTATGTTTTGTAGCAAGTATTTGGTGTTCTGCATTAACTATTTTCATTTTGCTAGATCAATGTTAGAAAAGTGCAGTATTTTTGTGTTTCGTAAGAATAAATTTTTTGTTTGCCTGGAATTCTTTTGGGTTATGTGCGAACTTTCTCTATTCTATAGAAGTATTTGGGATGTTGTTGAAATTTTGTGTTTTGAAGCAAGTAGTTTGTGTTCTGAATATATTATTTTTTTCATTCTGTTACAACTATTTTAGACTTGTGCAAAGTATTTTCGTTTTTGTAAGAATTATTTTTCAAATTTGCATGAATATTTTTGGTTTATTTGAACTTTTTTGTATTCTTCAGAAGCAATTTGGGTATGTTAGATTTTGTTTCTTGAAGCAAGTATTTTGTTCTGGGGTAACTATTATTCATTCTGCTAGAGCTATTTTAGAATTGTGCAGGGTATTTTTTATAGTTTGTAAGAATTGTTTGTTTGGTAGGAATTATTTTGTGTTTTGTAAGTACAATCTCTGATTTTTTAGAATGTGTTTTTGTTTTGTAGGAAATATCTTCGTTTTGTAAGAAGAATTTGCAATTTTTTAGGATGTATTTTTGTTTTGTAAGAATTTCTTTTTGTATTGTAAGAAGCATTTTGTTTTGTGAGAAGAATTCGAAATTTTTTTTGGAAGTATTTTATTTTGAGTGAAATATTTCTGTTTTATAGGAAGCATTTTTTGTTTTGTAACAAATATTTTGTAAGATAAGTCTGTGATTGCTTAGGATCTATTTTAGTTTTGTACGGATTATTTATTTTCGTAAAACGTATTTGTATGATGTATTAAGAATATTTGATTTCTTAGAATGTATTTTACAAGAGTCACTTTTTGCTTTTTAAGAAGTATTTTTTGTTTTAAGAAGCATTTTTTGTTTAGTAAGAAGCATTTTGTAATAACAAACTCTGACTTTTTTTTAATGTACTTATGTTTTGTAATAAAAATTTGTGATTTCTTAGGATGTATTTTGTATTTTATAAGAAAAATTTGTGATATATTAGAATCTATATTTGTTTTGTAAGAAATAATTTTTGTTTCATAATAAGCATTTTTTTTTATATTGTACTAAGAATTTGTGATCATAGGCAGCGCAGTGCGCTGCCTAAGTAAAGAACGATGTGGACACAATGTGTTGTTTTTTGTTTTTATTTTCTCCATACCCGGGCACTTCGTAACGAAGGAGTCGTCGTAGAAACTTCGAAAAGGGATCATTCGATTGGAAATTCGATTGGCTAGTGCCCTTTATAATAGTCGAATGTGATTGGTGGGCAACTAGCCCTCTCTTCACGCCCATCATTCCCCCAAACACATCCAATCAAAATTTTGAGATAGCCATTTCGTTCAGCGTAGTTGATTTCACAATAGAAAATATATTTTTGAGAAGGACACTCCCCCACAACCCTCAGGGCAAGGGTTTTAAGTTATGTCCTGGGGGCATTTAAGGTTTTTATAGAAGGCGTTGTCGTCAAAACTTCAAAACAGGCTCATTCGATGGGAAATACAAAGGGCTAGTACCCTTTTAATAGTCGAAAGTGATTGTAGGGCAACTAGCCCCCCCACGCCAATCATTCCCCCAAATACATCCATTAAAAATTTTGAGATAGCCATTTTGTTCAGCGTAGTTGATTTTCATGTAGAAAATATGTTTTTGAGGAGGACACTCACCCACAACCTCAGGGCAAGGGTTTTAAGTTATGCCCTGGGGGCATATAAGGTTTTTAAAGAAGGCGTTGTCGTAGAAACTTCAATAATAGCTCATTCGACTGAAATTCAACGGGCTAGTGCCCATTTTAATATTCAAAAGTGATTGGAGGGCAACTAGCCCCCCCCCCACACCCATCATTCCCCCAAACACATCCAATAAAAAATTTTGAGATAGCCATTTTGTTCAGGGTAGTTGAATTCCAGATAGAAAACATATTTTTGAGGAGGATACTCCCCCACAACCGTCAGGGCAAGGATTATAAGTTATGCCCTGGGGGCATATAAGGTTCGTATTGAAATCTTTGTCGTAGAAACTTGAAATAGGGCTCATTCAATTTGAAATTCAAAGGACTAGTACCCTTTTTAATAGTCAAAAGTGATTAGAGGGCAACTAACCCCCCTCTCACGCCCCCCTTTTCCCCAAACACATCCAATCAAAATTTTTAGATAGCCATTTTATTCAACGTAGTTTAAAGTTTTGGGAATTATGTCTTTAAGGATGACAATCCCTCCCCCCACAACCCTCAGGGCAAGGGTTGTAAGTTATGCCCTGGGGGCATATAAAGTTCTATTAAAAGTGTTGTCGTAGAAACTTCAAAAGGGCTCATTCAATTGGAAATTGAAAGGGCTATTACCTTTTTTAATAGTTGAAAGTGATTGGATAGCGACTAACACCCCTCTCACGCCCACCATTTTCCCAAACACATCGAATTAAAATTTTGGGATATCCATTTTGTTCAACGTAGTTGAAAGTTCTGGAAATTTTGTCTTTTAGGATGATAACACCCTCAGAGCCCTCAGTGCAAGGGTTGTAAGTTATGCCCTGGGGCCCATATAAGGTTTCGAATAAGGTTCGAAATCGAAAGGCCTAGTGCTCTTTTTAATAGTCGAATGTGATTGGAAGACTTGACATTTTTATCATAAGCAGCACGCTAGCACTGCCTAAGTAAAGAACGATGTGGGCACAATGTGTTTTTTTCCAAACCCGGACACTTCGTATCGAAGGAGTTGTCGCAGAAAATTCGAAAAGGGCTCATTCGATTGGAAATTGGAGTGGCTAGTGCCCTTTTTAATAGTCGAAAGTGATTGTAGGGCAACTAGCCCCCCCCCCCAAGCCCATCATTCCCCCAAACACATCCAATCAAAATTTTCAGATAGCCATTTTGTTCAGCGTAGTTGATTTCCAGATAGAAAATATCTTTTTGAGGAGGACAATCTCCCACAACGCTCGTGGCAAGGGTTTTAAGTTATGCCCTAAGGGCATATAAGATCAATGTTGACACAATGTACAGTTTATTATTTTTTTTTTCTTTAAAGCAGGGCACTTCATATAGAAGGCGTCGTCGTAGAGACTTCAAAAATGGCTCATTCAATTGGAAATCGTTAGTTCTAGTGCCCTTTTTAATAGTCGAAAGTGATTGGAGGGTAACTAACCCCCCCCCCATTAAAATATGGGTAACTAACCCCCCCCCCCCCCCAATTAAGCATTAAAATATGAACTAAGGAGGTGCGAAGTGGAGGCCATGGATAAAATTGCCGAGGATCTGGAAGATGCAGCTAGACGGCATAATAGTAAAATATTGTACTGGCATGTCAATAAATTGAGAGGGAGTAGTCAATCCGGACTTGGCCCAGTTAAAGACATGAATGGGGTCACAATTAGTGATAAGGAAAGAATTAAAGAGAGTTGGGCAGAACATTTTGAGAATTTGCTAAACCAAGATAGAGTTGCAGGTAAAGATGTAGAGGAAAATGAAAAAGTTAGTGATACTTGGATGTGAAGAAAGATTTGTTTCGTGAGGAAGAACTAACGATAGTAATAAAAGGATTAAAAAATAATAAGGCTCAAGATGCTGATAGGGTAGTAAATGAGTTTCTTAAATATGGTGGCTCTGAGGTTAGAAATAAGTTACTGAAGATTGTGAATATGATTTTTGAAAAAGGGGAAGCACCAAATGATTTTAGGAAAACCTTAATTAAACCACTGTATAAGAAAGGTGATAAGAGCGAGTGTGGTAATTATCAAGGCATTAGTCTGGTCTCTTTAG
The DNA here is from genome assembly GCA_027921565.1 of Artemia sinica. NCBI lineage: Eukaryota > Metazoa > Arthropoda > Branchiopoda > Anostraca > Artemiidae > Artemia > Artemia sinica. The sequence continues at coordinate 47,858,108 of CM051262.1, read as the reverse complement.
GTAGCAAAGTACTTAGTAATATGATACTTTTTAGACTGAGAGATAACGTAGACAAAGTTTTAACAGAAGAACAGTACGGTTTTAGAAGAGATACAGAATGCGTCGACCAAATTTTCACTCTTAGGTTAATAATTGAGAAGTGCCTGAGTTGTCAAACACCTTTGGTCCTTAGTTTTATAGATTATGAGCAAGCGTTCAATTCTGTTTATAGAAAAGCTTTAGCAAAGGTTTTATCCTTGTATGGTATACCAGACAAATGCATTAAAGTGATAGTGCTAAGTACGAGAATAACACTACTGCGGTTAAAATATAGGAAATGAGGTTAGCAGCTGGTTTTGAATTAAATCAGGAGTTAAGCAGGGTTGTGTTCTATCTCCCTTTATAAAGATTATTTTGATGGATTTTGTATTAAGGAGCACAGGAAAAGGCAATGGGAGACCACGGAATCAAATGGGGAGGAAAGTCTCCTGGACTTAGATTATGCTGATGATTTAAGCATCCTAGAGGAAAGTGTGAGCAAAATGAATGAACTTTTAGAGGTTTTTGCGAGTTCAGGGTGCTAGAATAGGTTTGAAAATTAATGTTAAGAAGACTAAGTCACTAAGGCTAGGAATAAGTGAAGATGAAAAGGTGACGTTGGGTAATGACAAGATTGATCAAGTGGGCAGCTTCACTTACCTTGGTAGTATTATTAGTAAAGATGGTGGGAGCAGTGAAGTTGTTAAAAGTAGAATAGCCAAGGCTCAGGGTGATTTTCACAATTAAAAAAAGCTTGTAATAGTAGGAAGATAGGTCTGCAGAATATTAGAAGCTACAGTGATGACAGTAGTAAAAAATGGCTCTGAAGCATGGGCACTTCGAAAAGCTAATACAGATTTGCTAGATGTTTTCCAGAGAAATTGCTTAAGGATTGTTCTGGGTACCTGGATGACCTGACCGTATTTCAAACAATAGGCTGTACGAAAAATGTGGTTCAATACCGATCTCTAGGGCTATAATGAAAGAAAAATTAAGATGGCTAGGGCATGTACTGCAGATGAAGGTTGACAGATTGCCGAAGATTGTTCTTTTCGACCAACCGACATCATAAAGAAAGATTTAAAGGAAATTGTAACTTCGTGGGAGGGTGTAAAAGGGAGGCTTTGAATAGATTGGGATGGAGGAGGAGCGTGCGTAGCTGTGTTGGCCTCAGGCGGCTTGGTGCTGCGGTGAGTTGTTAGTAGTAGTAGTAGTAATAGGCTATGTGTTTTGTTGTATTTACCCAATTAGTTGACTATTGGAAAATTCTATTAATTCTTTTTTTTTCTTTGATTTGAAAAACATTAGTTTTTCTTACTTAATATCGACATGTTTCTCACTACTCTATATCTGTTCAATAGAAGAGTTGTACAGCCCCAATGTGACTCAATCGAAGCACGTAAAATGGGCGGTATAAGTTTTTGGTTGCATTCAGTGAAAAAAAAAAAAAATCAATTTTGTTGCATTTTTTCACTCCACGATTCAGCGTGGCAATTCAGGAGATAATTCATAAGATGTAGATAATTTCGGAGACCACCCTGCCTTTCCATGACGATAAATAAAAGTTCAAATAGAGATAAAATCCTTTTAATAGACAGTGTTTCACAAACAGTGATAGAAATTCACAAAAAATACCAGATATTTACTAGTTTTAGTAAAACTAGTCAGTTCAATTTTACAACTGATGACGGTCACTGCATATGTGACCGAAATATCTGGTATTTTTCTGTGAATTTCTATCACTGTTTGTGAAACACTGTCTATTAAAAGGATTTTATCCCTATTTGAACTTTTATTTAACTCACAAGATCAAAACTATCTAAATAGTTTAATAACAATACAAATAATTACTGTTTTTTAGGAGTGAATAGACTTACGATACAATGAGGGAAGAAAAATGCTTAAATTTTGATGTCCTTGGTGCCCTTATTATAATTTTCTCCGCCATGAAAATTTCCAACATGGTGCTCTTGCTATATACATTTAGAGTGGACGCAAGAAATCATTACCATTTTTCATTATGTTTTAGGTACGTCAAAGGGGTTTTTGAAGATAATATATAAAAAAAAATTGAGATGTCAGAAAACTCACTTCCATTCTCGAGGATATTTGATCGAAACTCAGAAGGTTTGAAATTACGATTAAGCTGTTCAGATACATCAGGAACTCCAGGTGTATCTGAACAGCTTTTGTTTAGATACACCAAGAACTCCAGAAAGCTGTTCAGATACACCAGGAACTCCAGGAAGCTGTTCAGATACACCAGGAACTCCAGGAAGCTGTTCAGATACACCAGGAACTCCAGGAAGCTGTTCAGATACACCAGGAGAAACCACCAAAGAAACATCTTCATGTTTGGGGGATAAAATCTCTTCACTAATGCCTGGGAATGTTTCTTCAACTTCTAAAAATAATTGAAAACAAATCAACATTAAAACCCTCACAAAAGTAACTCTTTTGATATTACAAATAAAAAAGAACAAAAAATAACCATTACATGGTGCTTCAAAAAAAAGAAAGCTTAATAGTAAAAAAAAAAAAAATCAAATAACATTTAGACATTTAATTAGATTTAATTTAATTGTAATGATGATGTAATTATAAATTAAACAAGTAACTTTCTAGTGTAATATGTCAGAAAAATATCTAAAAAACACTTTCTTGATTCTCAAGACCGTGAAACTAGTGGTGGAACTCAGCCAGATCTAGACAAATGTGTTTTAACAAATGCGTTTATCTTAATACGTAACTTCTCGTTGGCTTGGTTTAAAACTAATGATTTTCATAAATTTAGAACAAACTCCAAATCATGAACTTTTGCAAAACATGATATATAAATCTCGTTTGTAAGAGTTTGGCTTGTAATGGTGTTAGAAGATTTTTAGAATTTGGTTTGTAGTTGCCTTTCCCTGACTTATGTGTAGCGGCGCTTTACTCACTGTCAGTTTCCCGTAATAAACCTGAAAGTCTCCCTGCCTTGAATGGTAATGGCCTAATATAACACACCTCACCCTTTGGCCTAAATCTCGTCCTGCTCCCTGCAGAGGTATGTCCTTTTTTTGATCATTCAATTTAATGGAATAGCAAAAGGGCTGATTTTATATATATATATATATATATAGATATATATATATATATATATATATATATATATATATATATATATATATATATATATATATATATATATATATATATATATATATATATATATATAATATATATATATATATATATATATATATATATATATATATATATATATATATTGGGCCTCAAACGCACTCACTAAATGACACCAAAGCATGAGTAAAAAAAGTGCCAACGCTACGCTAATGAGGTTGAGGGTGAAGAAGCTTGGGCCCCATGGCCCTACTTTAGGCATTCCAGTTATAGATACCAAAGTATGTAAAGACCAGAAAATATTTCATTTTTTCGATCAGACGCATTATCAAACACTATATGAGAACAGTTTATTTGCCGTGGTTAATTTATGAGGGTCATTTGATCATTTAAGGTTTTTTCCAACAGTCCCTGAGCTGTCAAAGGTGAAAAGAGACGCAAATTGTCTATACTTATGAAAAAAGAGAATTGGGCAGTTGCGATCCCCAAACCCTACACCCATCCTTAGTCATTGCGACATGAAACACATTTTAGATATAGAATTTATTTGTCATTGAATACAGAACGAAAAAAAAAACATAAAACTGACTTTCCAGAAAAGTCTATTTTTCCTACTTTCCTCATCTCCCCTAAAAAGCCTTTTCAATTTTTTTTTTTCTTCCTGAGATAGAAATGAAAATATTATTCCCACCTTCACACAGCCCTGAAAATCTAAAATTAAAATACTGAAAAAATATAGCTGACCTGGCTGCGTATCCTCGCAGTTGCATTCTTGGCAGTGTTCCTATAAAAAAAAAAAATTAGCCATCAATTCTGAAGAACAAACGAACTTTCTAAAAGTTTTGTAAGTTTCACATACAAAGGCTGGTGCGTTTTTAGTCCAAGTTTAAAGAAATTGAATTACGAAGAGAAAACTTGCCATTATATTCAATTAACCCCTTAACGCGCATGTCTGTAACGCGCACCAAGTCGATTTTTAAAACTAGTTGGTGTGGGGACCTGGAATCAGTAATTCTTAGGTTAAAAGTTCATATTTTTGTTCCTTTTTTATTTTCAGGTTTCCGTCATAACAGATTTTAATTTTTTCTTTCTACCAGATTCTCAAAGAGTAGTGGATTTTACAATCCATAGAGAAGAAAATCCCCGCAATCAGATAGAGCAGAGAAATCGAATCTTGGCAAAGCAGTTGCACAACACTGTAAAGGTTGAAATTTATTTCCAGTTCTTATAGGGATAATTATTTAATTTGCATAAAATATTATGAATTTCTATAGTTCTACAGGACATTCTCCATATTCTTTTTCTACCGCATTCTTGGTGTTTTTCAATTTACTTGTTTGAGTTTTGTACCATAAATTATAATATATATAACTTGTTATTCAAGACTAAAACACTTAGAGATGAAATAAAATAGGAAAGTAACACATCTGATATAAAATACATTTTGAAAAAATAGATCTGTAGCAATCTAAATTAAATTTTCTTCGTAAATCTCTTACTTTAAATGAGTTAATAAAAATACGAACAACAAAGCCCACCCGTTTCTTAGGCCCCTTTAGGTACGGTTTTCTAAAAACTTTTTAGCTGATTTCGAGGCAGAGTCCCGGCACGTCTCTACAGCAGGCTTATATATATTGACTCTTATTGTCACTTGTATTCTAACCGCAGAAAACTTGAGCCTCTTCTTGATGTCATGGGCTTGGCCCTGCACGGCTACGCGGCAGGCCTGTATATATTGACTCTCATCGTCGCTGCAGTTATCTTTTAAATGGCTATTTTATTATTCTTCACTTTGTTTTAGACTCATTTTGACTCGTGTGACGCAAGGTTTCTAACTGTAGATTTCTTTGCTCTTCACTTTTGTTTTATCATTACTTCTAACCCTTTTTTCAATATCCTTTACCTTAGCTACTTTGATTGGTCTTGTCTCATTTGACGGTCTCGGTTGTTAATTTATTTTCTATGCATTAAGACTCTGCTTAACATACCCTTTGTAAATAGACGCATTACACCTGATATTTCACACGTAACTATGTTCATTTCGTAATGTTGCGTGCGTCATAGATATAAAACGATGCGAACACTCCTGGGAGGGAAATGATGCAATGTATTATATTCAAAAGATCGGTATTGGAATCAAGTACATTTCCTCGATTCTCGGAACCAACTAAACCGGGATAGAGTTACAGGAAACGACATAGACGAAAATGAAAAAGTTTTTTAAACACCTTCGATGTGAAAGAAGATTTATTTTGTGACGAAGAATTAGTAACGGAACTAAAAGGATAAAAAATTAACAAAGCCCCAGATGCTCATAGTGTGGTAAGTAATTTTCTTAGATATGGTGGCTATGAGGTTAGAAACCAGTTACTGAAGATTTTGATTGATTTTTGAAAAAGGGGTAGTACATAGAGATTTTAAGAAAGCCTTAATTAAATACTTTACAAGAAAGGTGATAAGAGTGTCATAATTATGCAAGCCTTAGCCTGGTTTCTCTAGGTAGCAAAATGCTTAGCATGATGGTGCTTTTTAGACTTAGTGATCCTATAGATAAAGTTTTAAGAGAACAACAGTGCAGTTTTAGGATGGGTAGAGGATGTGTAGATTAAAATTTCACTCTTAGGTTAATAATTGAGAAGTGCCTGAGTCGTCAAAGACTTATAGTGCTCAGATTTATAGATTATGATAAAGGATTGGACTCAGATGATAGAAGAGCTTTAGCAAAAGACTAAATCTTAAATAGTACTCCAGAAAAATACATTAAAGCGATTAGTATTGTGTACAAGAATAACACTGCTGAAGCTGAGGAAGAAAATGAGGTTAATAGCTGGCTTTTTATTAAATAATTAGTTAACCAGGGTTGTGTTCTATTCCCATTTATTTGGACCATTTTGATGGACTTTGTCTTAAGGACCACAGAGAGAGCAAGGGAGAACACGGATTCAAATGGAGAAGAAAAGACTTTCTGGACTAAGATTTTGTCAATGATTTTAAGCCTCCTAGATGACAGTGAGACCAAAATGAATAAACTGCTAGAGATTTTGCAAAATCAGGATGCTAGAATAGATTTGAAAATTAATGTTAAGAAAAATAAATCGCTAAGGATAGGAATAAGTGAAGATGAAAAAGTGGCATTGGGTAACAAAAGGATTGATCATGTGAACAGCTTCTCTTACCTTGGTAGAATTATTAGTAAGAAAAACAGTGGGTGCAGAGAAGATGTTAAAGTAGAATAGCCAAGGCCTATGGTGATTTTTTATTCTTGGAAAAAGGTTGGAATAATAGGAAGAATTTAGAGACTAATAACGTTAAGAAATGTAACTAATTAATTTTCCTCATTCATTTTTATGTTTCAACCTAGCAATGCTGGTAAAAATAATGTTTTTTTTCTATATCTCCATAATTTTGAAACCGTGAAAAGCGAAAACTTAGAAAAATATGGTTTTCAAGAATGAATTGACTGAAGATGGGTACATGGAGAAATAAATGTTTTCATTTTGATGTCCTTGGTGCTGCAATCTTAAATCTTTTTCTTAAGGTGACATTTTTTTAGAAGCTGTCTTTCCTCAATCTTTCAATGATGTTAAGGGAATAGCTTTACGGTAATCAATTTTGTAGAAAGAACTTTTTCTAAATTGATTTTTTTGGACGATTCTTGATTACATTTTTCCAGAGTTTTAAAGTACCAAGGACACCTAAAATAAAAAATAATTCATTAAATTGGTCAAGTGGAAACTTCGAAAGCCATATTAGGCTACCTAGAGTTCAGCTTTTTCGGCTTCTTAAGGTGATTAAATAAAAAAAAACAATTTTTTTTTAAACTGAAAGTAAGGTACGACGTTAAAACTTAAAACGAACAGAAATTATTCCGTACATGAAATCGACTGTCCCCTCCTCAACGCCTCGCTCTTTACGCCAAAGTTTTTCTATTGTTTAAAAAAAATAAGAGTTGTGAGAAAGCTTTAGCGTAAAGAGCGAGGCGTTGAGGAGGGGACAGCCCCTTTCATATACGGAATAATTTCTGTTCGTTTTAAGTTTTAAACGTCGTTCCTTACTTTCAGTTAAAAAACTTGTTTTTCTTATTTAATTTTTGAACGTTTTTGAATTAATGCAGGTTTTGATTTTGGCTCACCGTACATGAATAATTAAAACAGAATTTGCATATTAATTTTACTTTTATTTGGTAAGATGGCTTCCTCAAAACTTGTTTAATTTCATTTACGAACGTTTTTATTAGTAATAAATATACGTAACTTACGAATTAACTTACGTAACGAACTTCTATATTCATATATTTTTAATACGTGTAATAGGGGGCTCTCCCCCTAGTCAATACCTCGCTCTTTAAGCTAAAGTTCGAATTTTGTTCCAATTCTTTAAAAATGACCCCTTAATCACAAAGGCCGTTATTTAGAATAAATAGCTCTTATGAAAGTACTAAAAAATCTTTGGCTTAAAGAGCGAGGTATTAACTAGGGGGTGAACCCAATCATACACGCAATATTTTCTGTTCGTTTTAAGTTTTGATGTTACTCCTTACTTTCAGTTGAAAAACTTGTTTTTTATATTTAATTTTTGATATTTTTTTAAATAATGCTGCGAAATCCGGGGCCCCCTTTACAGCAATGTTCCTTCCCCCATGAAAACTTCCTTCGTGGAAAGATCTTCCCACATAGCCCCCGACCCACCCACCCCCTACTACCAGAAAAAATCCCCCTGAAAACGTCTGTATACTTAATAATAACCAATACTATATATGTTAACATTGGGTAAAGTTCATAACTTTCAGCCCTCCCCCCGGGAACTTCGGAGGATTAAGTCATCCTAAAGGACATAGTTATCATATTTCCAACCCTGCTGAACAAAATGGCTATCTCAAAATTTTGATCAGGTGACTTTGGGAAAAAAATGAGCGTGGGAGGGGGCCTAGTTGCCCTCCACTTTTTTGGTCATTTAAAAAGGGCACTAGAACTGTTAATTTCCGTTCCAATGAGTCCTACCAAGATATTCTAGGACCACTGGGTCAATACGATCACCCCTGGGAAAAAAAAACAACAAAAAAACAAAAAACATGCATCCGTGATCTTTCTTCTGGCAAAAAATGCAAAATTCCACATTTTTGTAGATAGGAGCTTGAAACCTCTACAGTAGGGTTCTCTGATACGCTGAATATGATGGTGTGATTTTCATTAAGGTTCTATAGCTTTTAATGGGTCTTCCCCCTTTTTTGAAAATCAGCCAAATTCTCTCAGGAGCGTAGCTTTTGATAGGTACAACTAAATTTGATGAAAATTATATATTTGAATTCAGCATTGAAATCTGATTCTTTTGATGTATCTATCGGTATCAAAAACACGTTTTCTAGAGTTTCGGTTACCATTGAGCCGGGTCGCTCTTTACTTACAGTTCGTTACCACGAACTGTTTGAAAATCGCTAAATTTATTGCAATGTTAATTTTCCTATGCTTTGAAAAGAGATCTTGCTCTCTGACCGTACATGTCATCAAAATGAATTTGTGCACAAGCGATCTTTAAGAAAGGCTCTAAAATTTGGCCGGTTTATTTTTTCCAATTTAATTCCCAGGAAATAGAAAAAAAAAATCTAAAGTGAAACCTGGTAGCTTTTTTTGAAAAAGGTCTGGAGCGTAAAAAATTGAAAATTTGAAAAATCGGAACTGCTATAAATTTAAAAAATTCTTTAAAATTAACTGGCCGGATTGAAACTTCTAGATTTTTAAAATTTATTCCTCCACGATTATTTTTGTGTTTTTACATTTTGATGTCTTGCAGGTCGTGAATAAAAGCGACAAAGTCGAAATTAACTTCAAATTGTAGCTCTTGTTTTAGTTTCTGTATTCTAAACTTTTCAGCTTTCTAATTCGAATCGTTAATTTCATATTTATTTGTGGAAAAAAAATGAATTCTGATTTTGTTCTACAGTTTTACTTAACCCCACTTTACACCCCCTGGCTGGAGACATATCCAAGGCTAGAAAGGGTTAAAACATATTTAATCTGAGTTTAGCTGTTGAGAGAATCACATAAAAATGACTAGGAGGAAAACGAATGACAAAGGATGGCTAAATCTAAAATAATTGCGGGAAGTACATAATTTATAAGTAATTGTTTGGAATAATAACTTGATTTAAGATTTGATCAGTAGCAGTTTTAGGTCTCCTAATGGAGGGGGGGGGGGCATCATAATAGTGTGAAATAATACAACAACTCCCCCCTCCTTGCCAAGGCTTGGAACCACCAATGTATTTGATTAAAACGGTGAGAGAAACCATAGCGTAAATGATAAAAAAGACCCTAATTGAAATTCTTTTTATGTGTCTTACTTTCTCCCTACCGACTCAATTTTACTTATGGAGGTGTTCTGGGGTATTTTCAGCTGGGTTTGAATTGTAAAGGAAGGTGGAAGATATTTTCCGCCGGAAGTGGGATTTTCCGTGGGAAAAATCTTCCTGGTGAAATTATTCACAGAAGCAGTTATAAACTGGGAGGGGGATAATTTTTGTTTGGATTAAGAATTTAGTTTAGTATTTGTTCATTAAAGTACCAAGGACACACCTAAAATGAAAACTAATTCATTAAATTGGTCAATTGCAAACTTACACAGCCATATACGTCTTAAATTAGTGTGAAAAAACCGATAATTCATTTTTTAAGGAGAAAGATCGCCTGTTCACATAATGTATTCCAATACGCAAGTTCGTGGCCAATTTCAAAAATAAAGAACGTGTGCTGTTAAACAGCAGAAAATGACCAAAAAAAAAAAATAAATCAGCATATAGCCTTAGAAAGTGTTGTTTTCTTGTATGTTCTGGTAAAACAGAAATCAGAACCTAGTTCAGCAAAGCTCTTTTCTTTGAAAAATACTTTTAAGGAATGCTTCTTGAAAAGAGCTTGGCTAGACTAGCCTAGTCTTGAAGTTACTAGGATTTTTGGCATTCCAGGATCTTTTAACCATGAAGCAGTGTAAAGGTAAACATTAATGATTCTAAAAGAAAGTATCAATATATAGGCTACCCTATTGGTAGTTTTGCAGACCTAATGACTTCCACTGATAGCCTACCTTATGTAGGCTAAGATAAGACACCTAGTAGGCTGTGTGATTTGCTTGAATATTTTGATATAAATCTACCTCATAGTTACTATATAATAGTAGCATATACCTTTTATTCTTTTTTTTATATTAGAAATACAAATTAGCCTACTTGGGTGAGCACTGTTTGACTAGGCCTATTAAAGTCATTGGTTCTTTATACTCTAAGCAACAAATATTGTCATTTACTCTTATATACAAAGCACTATAAAATCAAAGCAATAGGCAATAGCCTATTGTGTTTTCCTTTAAACATGGAGAATGATATAAAGTCTTCTCTATGACTTTTAAACATCAAATTATTATAGAGAAACATGAATAAAGTTATACAGAATGCTTTTTGGTTTTCTTATTTAATATATGATCCACTAAAATGTCATACAAAAGAAATTACATTACCCCACTGATACATAGAGAAAACAACAAAGTCATACAGATGGCTTTTCATAGTTCCAATTGCAGTTCAGGCAACTTGGTGGTCACATATCAATCCTAAAACTTAGTCAACCTTGAGAATTTATGTGGCCAGGAAAATTAGGCTTAGGATGCTTCTTCATCAGCAAGTTCCATAGACATTGTCTGTTGTGAGTCAGCCCTAAAATCTTAGTCATCTCTATTGTAATTCAAGTAGACTTTCCAAGTAGGCCTGTCCGCCTAGAGTCTAAGGCATTTTGACCAAGTTTTAGGATTAACATGACCACTAAGTCACCTGGACTTGCAGTCCTCAGTCAGAAAACCCAATCTATAAGCCAAGACAGTTACACTAAAACAGAATTAATTGAAAATTGGTTGACTGAAAAGTTGCCTGGCCTTGCGTGCAAACAAGTGGCATAGGGTCTACCTGCCTAAAGTCTTAGACAGGCAACCCAGTTTATAAGCTCAGACAGTTACACTAACACAAAATTCATTCAAAATTAGTTGACCCAACAAGTTGCCTAGATTTGCAGGTGAACAAGTGACATAAGGTCTGCCTGCCTATAGTCTCAGGCAAGGGCAGCTGAGTTTTAGGACTAACATATGAACATCAAATACTCACAGGCAGACCAGCAACAATAATAATAATCGATTGAATTTTCAGAACATATTTCCTATAGGCCTTCAAAAAATTATGGGTATTTATTAGTGAAAAGGATGTCACACTGTTATACTAAAGCAATGCAGGAAAAAAAGGTACTGTTCTAATGTCTGGGGAACATGCGAGAAGTGAAGTTTGGTTAATGCTAGTGAAATAAAACAAAATAGGATAAAAATATAATAGTTTAGAAACAAATTTTGGCTGTATATTTGCACATTAGGAGGGTGGGGGTAAAGCATAGCATATAATAAATACATAACTTAAACTAACCTAGGTACCTTTTTTCCTCCTAAACCCAAAAAAACTAAAGCTTGAATATAGTTCCTGGAGTGAGAAACCCCTTGTTTATAGAGCATAAGATAGGAAATTACTGGGTAATGTTATCTGTTCTTGGCTTTTCTCAAGTTACATTCTTGCATGTTGCCCATATATTAGAACAGTACCAAAAAAAATTTAGTGGAACAAAACAGGAATTATATTAAGAACAAAATTAGAGAGTCATGGCTTCTCTGAATGACAAATGTTGATTAAATAAATCAATACTATTAGATCATTATCTGTCATTGTTATTATGTAATATATATTATTGTATTATGAATCATATACAACATATTATTGTATTGTTTGTACTTGCCATTGTACACTGTTTATTCTAATTCAGCATTAGGCCACATAATTTTGGGGTGCCAATTATGTGAGGGGGGAGCAGTTGCCTCAGTTAGACTTTGAAAAATACCTTCTTATTTCTATTTTGCTACTTTTTATTTTATCATGGCTAACTGGTTATTTTTGCCCCATTTACATTTTGAGGATTGGAATCACTGACATAATTACCAGATACAGATCATCAGCACAACTGGGTTATATTTTGTTTAGTGATGAGCCTGAATAAAAGACTCTTGCTTAGTTACTTCATAATAAATAAATTATTATGGTTATTAGACTTTGAAGTTGATACCACGAGCCTATGCTTTACTCCCCCCCCCCCCTAATATGGAAATATATAGCCTAAGTCAGCTTCAATCATTAGTCAGCTACATATGACCTATTTTTCTCCTTAGCCAGTTATTTAAAGAAGCAAATTTTTTGAGCATAGGGTTACTAGGTTTCTATGGGCTGTTCTGAGTCTTCTAGCCCCTTCATGGCTCAAAATTAATTGTCCCTGTAAAGTGATTATTTAATTATAAAAGAGCATGAAAAATACTCATTATTTTGAATTGTGCTGAAACGCTAAATTTTGTTGAAAACTGCAGTCTAGGCTATATACCAAAAATATGGTGTTGATTTATAATTCAGGGTATATTTTTCACCATTATGGAGGGAGGGAGGGGGGGGGAGTCTTTATAAATTTAGCTATATATGGATTTGAAATGGAGTTCTGACTATACGTGTGTCTTATTTTTTAGGCCAGACCATCTTAATATTAAATTATGCTAATCAGAAAACTTTGAATATAGCTTTGAACTTAGAAGCTTAATTTTTTTTATAATGCCCTTTGCCTATCACATTTAAAACAGTTGAAATGGGTGACTTTGATATTGATTGTTTTTTTTTTTGTGCTCTTTTGGATTCTTAAAAAGATATCTTGTATTAAAAACAGGTACTATCAAGGTACTATCACTTAAATATAATAGCTCCCTATGCCCCCCCTCTTCTATACTATCTTGATAGGATACTGTCTGTGCTTTAAATAACAAAAATATTTAACTTATTGGCACCCCTTCTTTAAAAAAAATCGAGGTATTATGATTTAAATATTATAGCCCACTACTCCCCCCCCTCTCTCTCTGGATACCACCTTGATAAAATACCGTCTCTGCTTTAAATTAGAAAAAAAAAATTAGGGATCCCTGCTTTCAATAAAAAAAATTTCGAGATATTATCATTTAAATGTAATACTTCCCTCCCCCCCCTCTGGATACCACATTCATAGGATTCTGTCTCAGCTTTCATTAGAAAATAAGTTACTTAATAATTAACTAGGTCACTATATGGTTCAAACAAACATGCAAAATAACGTTAAAAAGCTTTGTGTTCCTTGAAAAAAATTGAGGGTATGAGTAAGGGGTACAAAGACAACAACAAAAAATGTCAAAATTACTCAGATATACCTCAAATTATTGGAAAACTGAGTCATAGATTTGCCGTGGCATTCAATAAGATCCAAAGAATACAATTAAAAGGGAGCACACACAAAAACCAAATTAGGCCAGTAGCCTATGAGAAGTCGCAAAATACCCAAGACAATGAACAAGTCCTAATGGGGGGCCTTGGGTCTATCAAAATATTTCAATGGTTTCCTAGGGAATTTGATATCATTTTCTTCTGTCTCCATTTTAAATGAAAAAAATAATTAACCTTTTGGCATCCCCGCTTTCAATAAAAAAATGAGGCATTATCATTTAAAAATGATAGCCCCCTATCCCCCCTCCTATATTCAATAGTTTACAATTTATTTTTGAATCATATTTTTTAGGTAACTTCCAGTTCAATCTTTAATTCCCAAACCTTGTACATAGCTTAGTCTATAGCTAAATTTGTGACAATAGAAGGTTTTTTTTTGGGATTCAACTTGAAAATAAAATTCTTGACTACAAACGATGTAAGAAATAGCGATTGGGAAACTGCATTCGAAATGATTTGAACTCATTTCATAAAGACGATCCTGTTTTTTGTCAACATATGAAGAACTGTGTATATTGCAGTATTGGCAATTGCATCTGTCTCTTTTTATGCAAAGTAACAAAAGAAACGAAAATTAATGAACAAGAGAGTAGTGAAGAATTATGGTATGCCAAGTAATATTTGGCAGGGAAAGTCACTGGTGATAAATCGCTAGGGGTGGCACCGTGATTGCGTGGTTTTCGGGGATTCGGGGAACCAAATTTTTTTTCGGGGTGACGCATAGATTTTCGGGGAAATACCCGAAAATTCGGGGATAGTACAAACCCTGCTTGATTTCTAATCAGGAAAATCGAAATACTAAACCAAACAAGAAGGAAAAGCTCCGAATTTGCGGTTGACGCAATAAAGAATTGCCGCAAAATTAATTTGAAATCGACCGAACGCCGCCGCCTCTGTCGGCAGCGGCGTGCCTGCAACGCGCCGTTGGCATTACGACACTTCGGTGGCGCCAAGCCTCTCGTCGGCGGCGTTTGGTCGATCCGCCGGCACGGCGTCGGGGTCTAGCTGGAACAAGTATCCTGAAATGGTATCTTGCATACCATCTAGCGCTTATATTTTCTGACACATCAGAATAGTCACTTTCTGAACTTGAGGTCATATTTTTTCACAAAATGTATTTTCACTAATATATATATAACAATCAACAGATTTTGTAAATTTGAATTTTCACAAATGAAAAACAGTGTCGGATTCGTAGGAAATAGTTTTCGCTAATATTATTCAGCTCCGCAGCTTATCGTTGTTTTATTATTGACAACACTGTTTTGCGAATTTATTCAAACTAAAAATGCTAATAGCAGCTAAACAAAAACTCGTAGGAAACCCGGATTTTCAGGTATGAATAGACCTAAAATATATTAAGAGGGCTAAATGTGTTTTCATTTTGGTGTCCTTGGTACTTTAATGGTTTTAGGCCTCATAATCAGGGGGGGCCAAGGTATACCAAAGGAGCGTAAACATATGAAATAAAATGAAGTTCATGACACGAAAACAGGGAGAGGTGCAGCTGTCCCCAACCAAGGACGTCCATTTTATTTGATTAAAACAGTGAGGGTAACTATCGCGTAAATTAAAAAAAAAAAAAAATCACGGGCAATAAAGTGGGAGCAAACTCGCTTCTCATAAGCAGCCTTGGATGGAAGGAACTAAAAAATGTAATTAAAGCGTAAATTAGTCTAGATTGGGCAGTATTCAACGTGTAGTGTATGGGTAGCGAGGTTTGTAACATAAAAAACTACAGAATCATCCTCCTAAATGAAAAAATATGTTCATGTTTGAGACGGTTGAAAAGGGCAAACGGTAACCAAGGAGGGTGTGAGAGGGGTAATGGGCAAGAAGAAATTAAGTTTCTTAATGTATTTGGTTAGTTAGCAAAATCTCTCACTCTAGCTTACGTGAGAGGATATTTCCAATGAAGAGTTTTTGTGTGGGGGAAGGGCATGGGAGGAAGAGCTAGATTTCCCAGCAATAATTAAAAACCTATAAGAAATTAAATAAGAAATTAAGTTTTTCAGCTGAAAGTAAGTAGCAACATTAAAACCTAAAGCCAACAGAACTCATTACGTATATGAGGGAGTTGACCATTCCTCAATAGCTCGATCTTTACACCAAAGTGTTCTGTGAACTCTAGTTAAACAAGCATTGACTAAGCTCTAGTGAAATCAGAAACCATTCTTCAGGGTATCAATGTACTCTAAAATAAAACAATATTTGGTAAATTTACAGTTTACAACATAATTAAAAAATAGCTCTACAACATAAGTTTCTTAGTCGTGTAAGCTCAGTTTAACCTCAGAGGGAGAAAGTATCTATGAGGATGATGTTACTTAAAAATATTGAATAGGCAAATTATAAAGAAAATTTAAGATATTACAGAAAAAATAGCCGAAAATTCAATATTACAGAGGACGAAAAAAATATTATATTGATGAACTTGCATAAACTAACTATAGAAGAGAATAAGCATTCATTACCGATATTTGACTTTTGTATGTTTAGAAAAATCCATACAGTGCTGATATCTTCCCTTTTCTTTTTTTTTTATTTCTGCAGTGCAGAAATGTTGTGTTTGGGCTTGATTTAAGAAAAATAAAAAAGGAAAAGCAATACAACCTTCAAGAGGTCCATTTTATGCTCTTTTCTACCTAAAACACTGCTGAAAACGGATTATAATTACTTAAATATAGATTAAATTCCAACTCTTATTAGTTTTCAAGCCTGACATTCGCCGACAGCAAATCATTAGCAGCCAACTGTTGCATCATAACTATGTCTTATTCCAAACTTGACTAGGTAATGTGACTTCCAAAAATCTTGTACCAATACCGCAAAAAAAGGAAAGAAAAGTCTTTTAGAAATTGTCTCAGAATCGAGACTTCAAGATAGAACCGGAATTAATAAAAAAAAATAGTGCAATCGCCCCACCACTAGTAGATACCCTTCCTTCACTCCTAGTTATGCCTCTGTGGGAAACTAAATTTGCTATTGACTTACCCAATATATACGGGTTCTCCTATCTTCATTGTTCAAATCTTCAGGAACTAATCTGTAGCCCGGTCCCACAACTGGTCCTTGATGTTTATTAACGGATAACTAAAAAGAAATGATTATATAAGAGTGGATGGCAACTTAAACTGACAAATAATATCATTAAAAAAATATAATAAAATGGGATGCACCGAATTTATTCGACCAAGACTGCAAAGGGTTGCATATAGTGGCGATTTTCTTAGTAAGAAATTATAATTCGATTAAAATTATTTTCAGTTATATTATATTAAGTATACTAATTGCAAGAAAACGGCTTAGAGCAATAATAACGATAAATGTTCATTTTAAAACTGCGTGTCTAAATGGAAGATTTGGAAAGTTTTTAGGTGTGAATGTGGTCTCTTGGAAAACCACAAATTCCTCTATAATAGTAAGATACATTTTAAAACTTACTGGGATGCTCAAATACTACTTCCTTATAGATATTGTTTTTTCCTATTACATTCTCTTTTTTAGGGTCATGATGATGATCATCATAATCATTTCACCAATAAGAAATTAGAACAACCTAAAAAGGTCTCAGGATATGTGGTTGTTTTTTTAGATTAAAATGACTGTTAAGCTAACCTAAAAAGGTTAAGCTAACAGCAAGAACAAGTTTTACTAGTGTGATAAGATTCTATAAGCATCTACAAAATTCTATAGTAATTCCTGATAATGAAGGAAAAAAACTTAACTGTTGGAATTACCTGTAAAAGTTTTATTCTATGTGGTTTGCTGTGCTGTGGGACCAGATATAGTTGCCTTGCCCAGATCAAGAAGATTCAATATGGTTGACATCCATTTGCGACAATCTTGTGCTTCTTCTTTAGTAAATCCAAGCCAGCAGCTCTGCCACTTTCTGCCAAAATTTTGGAGTCCATCAATGAGGTCAAGTTTGATGATAACAGTATCCCACCAATTCTTCAATTGAACCACCAGGTTGCCTATGCCAATCTAACAAAGCAGCAGCTAGAAGCACTTGCTTGATTAAGTGGTCACCTAGTCTTCTCAAGATATAGCTGAGCCAGCGTAGTTTTTGAATTTTCCAAGCCCAATTGAATCCTCAAAATTTTACATAGACAGCAGTAGTCTAAGACCTATATTTCCAGCAGATGAAGCAACATCATTGGCAAAGTTCTAACTGCAGAGAAGAGAACAGATCTAACAGCTGCTTTATACAAATATGTTTTTTTTTGCATCTTGCAGGAGACAAGTTCAGATTTGGTAGTCTTGGGTTAAAAAAAATTGATTTCAAGTCAGGTTTTGCCCATCAATCAAACAGACAGAATGTTTCTTTCCATTCAAAGTCAGCTTTGGCACTAGAGGATGAAGTATAGCATTGTTTGTTTTTATTGTGTAGGTCTAATGCGATTGAAAGCACAACTGACAAAGATATGCAGTAAAAACCCTTTCAGTTAGTCTTATTGCTGATGATAAGACACTTCTAATATCCAAGACTCATAGTCATAGGGTAAATGCACCAATGATTTGACAGTGCAATTTTGGAACCACGGTCGGAATTTTCCTTCAAAACAGGTTAACTCTGCTTAGTTGTGACTTGGAGCCCCATCTCTTGAAGTCTTCGTTATATTTTGGCAATGCAAAATGTGGAAACCATATCTAATACACCCTGACAAGAAGAGAATGTTAAGTTCAATCAGTTTCCTGTTTTCTACACAAAATGAGCTCCTAACAACTTTTTAGTTATGTAATGTTCAAACTATCATTAACTGGTTATTTTTTGGCGAAAAAAAGTTGGGATCAGCCGCAATGCATCAAGATACATCTTATCTTTTCTAAAATAAAACCATACTGACCTTTTCTTAATAAAATAAAATTAAAATGGCAGCTTATATTATGTTGACAAAACTATGGTCCAAGAGTCAAAAATTCTTCTCTGATGTAGTGGAATGCCAGACCAACTAAGAATGTTCCTTCAGCCAAATTAAAATGTAGATGTTCGCTTCTCTTACGAGATTCATTTCTTTTGAGAATATCTTGTAGTAACCATGTCGAAATTTTCGTCAGACAGCAACAGGCCCAGTCAAAATATAGGTGACCCTGTCTAAACTTCACTGAACATGTAAAAACAGATGAGAAACAATTGGTGTCGGAAATTAAAGGGTCCTCTGACGAAAACATAGTTGTCGAACATATGGGTACTTTCTCAACAACGAAATATTTTGATGATTATTATTTGTAATACTGTAAAACATTAATTTTTTTTCAATCTCAGTTTTACTGATTTGATGCTAGATTTTTCCATCACCTGGGGAACTGCTGCTTGGTCTCCTGCTATGTTCATATTTTTAAGCATTTGACTTGGTTGATCACAACACTGTAATTCATTTACCACAGAATAAATTTGAAGTACACCCTATCTTAGTGAATTTCATACAGGTTTTTTGTTCAAATAGATCCCAAGCTGTGAAATACAAAATACTCTCTCAGAATCCCTACCTACTTAGCATGGAATTCCTATCCCACCTAAAATACTAATGAAACATGTTAAACTCCTTGGTGTCATAAACTTCTAATAATCTTAAGTAGGACATGCATATTTCAAGAATTATGGACTTTCTGGACAAGGATAGTCAAAACTAATCTTTTTTTAAATGGATTAAACTGATAGATTAACTTTGAAATGGCCAAAAAATGACAACACATTAACTGTCAACAACAAAGAAATCTTTTCTGTACCATTGAATCTGATAGAAAGTGGTCCATTCCAGATAGCAGTTATAGAGACCTATATCACACTACTGTATCACACATAATATTATAGAGACCTAGGTCACACAATTACACTCCATATGATTATCCAATTTAATCCTTATACATAAGGCAATATTTTCAGTTTTTTGCTTCCACTATATGAAGAGGATTTGATACATTTAAAAATGCTGAAGAGAAAAAAAGAAATAAAGTAAAAAGAATAGGCATACTGAATCCACAAGGATCCACCCACAAGTGTTCCCCAAGTATTTCAACACATGTCAAATTGGGTTCGGACTTACGTCAAAAACAGGTAACTTTTTTTTCTGTCAAATTTGTAGATGAAAACGCTCCACTTTAAATTCCACTCCAAGTCTTTAAATTAAGCCTTCTGGAGTAGATAATGTTTTTGTTTTTTTTTTTTTTACAAAAGCCGTAGAATCATTGGTTCCGTTACCCCATAGGTGAAGAGATCTGACAAGTCTATTCTAGATTTCAATTTTTGTTCAAAAGCTATATTTGATGATTGAGCAGCAGACAACAAGTGAGCAAGGCAAATATTTTTGGGCACATGAAATCAAATTCCAAACTTGGTTTGAGCTGTTTCCATTAGCCTCATTCAGATATCCATGGTACTTGATTTTTTTCAAAACTTCAATTTCTTTTTTTTGTCATAAAAACAAGCTAAACCAAACATCAGGATTTCAGCTTTAGGAATACTGATTTTTATTCACATAAGTAAAGTTGTCTATACCACTTTGATAAACACACCATTTCTTGGGCTTTCGTGTCACTCTGAGGCAGAGGACCAAAGCGTTTGGAAGAAATATATGTTATTCAGGTATAGTTTGAGGCCAGCCAGCTTATTACCAAAGCTCAGAATGGCCCTGGATATATTGTGAAGTAAAAACAATATGACATTGAGGTTGCAGCCCTTTCCTACACAATGCTCATTGATAAACTTTGTGGATAGCTATCTGTTGGCCTGGAGTCAGACTAGTGCATTGTTGGTTTTGTTACTGCATAGTTATATCATTTGCATTGAGGTATGTGTAATCATACACTACTAGTGCTAATCTAGTGGTACTGAATTAATGCTCCAAAAGATGTGAGCACTACAAGCAATGCTGAAAGCAACTGCTACTAGTGCTATTGCTTGATTGGAAGGCCAATGCCTGGAATGATAGGGTTAGTACTGGCTACTAGCAGCACTACAAGCAAATGTTAGACAATGCTATAGACAGTACTTACAGCGTCCCCCAATATGTGGTGAAATTCCTGAAATTATCACATTTTCGAGGAAATAAAATTTGGTTCTAAAATTCACAAAATTCATCCAAGAGCCAATATACATGCTTCCCTTTTCGCAAAACTAGGTCCCCAAATTAAAACCTTCACTATAGAGTGAAGACCACAGAGATTGTGGCTGGGCAAAAGACAGAAGGCAGACAATTATTTGGTCTTGCCTGAACCACACTCATTACTTACCAATCTTGCCCCTTCTTCAACCCCTTTTAGGATATAAGAAATTAATGGGAGTGTTTCTCTTTTGCTGCTGTAATCGGCAAAGCAATAGTTTCAAAGGTTATATGCTGGAATATGCTTAGAGAACTACCTTTAGAGAATGAAAAATGTTAACAATTTTTGCTTTATTGTATGAACAATATGTAATTGTAATTAATACATTTTTGATGGAGCTAAGCTTTGTCTTAGCTTATTTCAGTTTTTTTTTCCACATTTTATAACATAGGACTATTGATAAATTTCTGAATAGTCTTTCTTCAGTTTTGAATCATCCCTGAAACAGAGCAATTTTTTCAAAATTTGTCTATGGAGGATGCTAAAGTATTTGTAGTGGCTTCAACATGAAATTCATAAAAAAGTTCATTAACTAAAGACAATTCTATGAAAAATTAAAGTAAAGATAGTGTTTTGTTTCAGAAAAAGGTGAAAACAATAGAATTTTCAAAATTAATGAAATATTATTTAGAAAATTTATAAATGTCTTTAAAAAAAAGTGAAAAATGCCAAAATAAGTGAAGAAAAGCTTAGCTGCATGCAAAATAACACCAATTATTCAGCATATTATAAAGTAAGAATTGTTTCAAAACATGTTTCCTTTTCTAGGCATGCACACAAACTTTCTGATTGAGCAGCATTTATAAGTTAAAGGCATTTTGCCTTAAAAACCGATTTCATGGTTTTTCACACTTTTTACAACATATAGGCTATGGTTGTGTATTCACAAAATTAATGAATCACATTTTATTTTTGGTTTCCTTGTAATTTTAACAATCAACAGTTTTAAAGTTACTAAATAAATGATAGTTTTCCCAAATTATTGGAAGGGGGCAACTAACCCTCTCAAACAATCCCATTGATGGTGTAAGTCAAGGATCAGCTCAGTATATAAAGAAGCCTGTTCAAAAAACAATTCTTACTTCATAATTAAATAAAAGATACAAGTCTTTTCAACTGCAAAAATAAGGAGCAATATTAAAGCTAAAACAAACAGAAATTATTACATCTGTGAGGGGGGTTTGCTCCCTTGTCAATACCTTGCTCTTTATGCTCAAGTTCAAATTTTGTTCCAATTTTTTAAGAATGACCCCTAAATCACATAACTCTTTTAAAAGTACGGTACTAAAAATAATTTAGTGTAAAGAGCAAGGTATTGACAAAGGGGCAACCCCCAATATACATAATAATTTCTTGTTGTTTCAAGTTTTAATGGCGCTTGTTTTTTTATTTTATTTCTGAATGTTTTTTAGCTAATGTTAAGAAATCCAGCACTTCCTTCATGGAAATTATCTTCCTCCATGAAAAATTCATCCATGGAAAGATCCTTGAATGTAACCTTCCCCCCAGATATAATCCCCCTGAAAATGTCAGTATTCATTAACAGCAAGAACAAGTTTTACAAGTGTGATAAGATTCTATAAGCATCTACAGAATTCTATAGTAATTCCTGATAATGAAGGAAAAAAAACTTAACTGTTGAAATTACCTGTAAAAGTTTTATTCTATGTGGTTTGCTGTACTTTCTGTGGGACCAGATATGGTTACCCTGCCCAGATCTAGAAGATTCAATATGGTTGACACCCATTTAAGACAATCTTTTGCTTCTTCTTTAGTAAATCCAAGCCAGCAGCTCTGCCACTTTCGCCAAAATTTTGAAGTCCATCAATGAGGTCAAGTTTGATTATAACAGTATCCCACCAATTTTTCAATTGAACCACCAGGTTGCCTATGTCAATCTGAACAAGGGGCAGCTAGAAGCACTTGCTTGATTAAGTGGTCACCTAGTCTTCTCAAGATATAGCTGAGCCAGCGTAGTTTTGAATTTTCCAAGCCCGATTGAATCCTCAGAAATTTTACATAGACAGCAGTAGTCTAAGACCTATATTTCCAGCAGATGAAGCAACATCTTGGCAAAGTCCCAACTGCAGAGAACAGATCTAACAGCTGCTTTATACAAATATGTTTTTTTGCACCTTGCAGGAGACAACTTCAGATTTGGTAGCCTTGGGTTAAAAAAATTGATTTCAAGTCAGGTTTTGCCCATCAATCAAACAGACAGAATGTTTCTTTCCATTCAAGGTCACCTTTGGCACTAGAGGATGAAGTAGAGCATTGTTTGTTTTTATTGTGTAGGTCTAATGGGATTGCAAGCACAACTGACAAAGATACACAGTAATAACCCTTTCAATTAGTCTGATGCTGATGATAAGACACTTCTAATATATAAGACTCACAGTCATAGGGTAAAGGCACCAATGATTTGACAGTGCAATTTTGGAACCACGGTCGAAATTTTCCTTCAAAACAGGTTAACTCTGCTTATTTGTGACTTGGAGCCTCATCTCTTGAAGTCTTCGTTATATTTTGGCATTGCGAAACGTGGACACCATATCCAATACACCCAGACAAGAAGAGAATGTTTAGTTCAATCAGTTTCTTGTTTTCTACACAAAATGAGCTAACAACTTTTTAGTTATGTAATGTTCAAACTATCATTACTGGGTTATTTTTTGGCGAAACAAAAGTTGGGATCAGTAGCAATGCATCACGATACATCTTATCTTATCTTCTCTAAAATAAAACCATACTGACATTTTCTTAATAAAATAAAATTAAAATGGCAGCTCATATTATATTGACAAAACTATGGTCCAAGAGTCAAAAATTCTTCTCTGATGTAGTGGAATACCAGACCAACTAAAAATGTTCCTTCAGCCAAATTCAAATGTAGATATTTGCTTCTCCTACGAGATTCATTTCTTTTAAGAATATCTTGTAGTAACCTTGTCAAAATTTTAAACAGACAGCAACAGGCCCTGTCAAAATATAGGTGACCGGGTCAAAACTTCACTGAACATGTAAAAAAGATGAGAAACAATTGGTGTCGGAAATTAAAGGGTACTCTGACGAAAACATAGTTGTCGAATTTATTGGTACTTTCTCAACAACGAAAGATTTTGATGATTATTATTTGTAATACTGTAAAACATTAATTTTTTTTCAATCTCAGTTTTACTGATTTGATGCTAGATTTTCCATCACCTGAGGAACTGCTGCTTGGTCTCCTACTATGTTCATATTTTTAAGCATTTGACTTGGTTGATCACAACACTGTAATTCATTTACCACAGAATAAATTTGAAGTACACCCTATCTTAGTAAATTTTATACAGGTTTTTGTTCAAATAGATCCCAAGCTGTGAAATACAAAATATTCTCTCAGAGCCCCTCTCTACTTAGCATGGAATTCCTATCCCACCTAAAATACTAATGAAACATGTTAAACTCCTTCGTGTCAATAATTTTTAATAATCTTAAGTAGGACATGCATATTTCAAGAATTCTGGACTTTCTGGACAAGGATAGTCAAAACTAATCTTTTTTTAAATGGATTAAAGTGATAGATTAACTTTGAAATGGCCAAAAAATGACAACACCTTAACTGTCAACAACAAAGAAATCTTTTCTAGACCATTGAAGCTGATAGAAAGTGGGCCATTCCAGATAGCATTTATAGAGACCTATATCACGCTATTGTATCACACATTATATTATAGAGACCTAGGTCACACAATTACACTCCATATGATTATCCAATTTAATCCTTATACATAAGGGAATATTTTCAGTTTTTTGCTTCCACTATCTGAATAGGATTTTATACATTTAAAAAAGCTGAAGAGAAACAAAGAAATAAAATAAAAAGAATATTCATACTGAATCCGCCAGGATCCACCCACGAGTGTTCCCCAAGTATTTCAACACATCTCAAATTGGGTTGGGACTTACATCGAAAACAGGTAACTTTTTTGTTCTGTCAAATTTGTAGATGAAATTGCTCAAATTTAAGAAAATTTGAGTTTTGTACCCTTTTCTGATAAAACTTCAAACTTCTGATCAAACAGTTAGATTTGTAGATATTCTTTCTACATACTGAGACGTTTTTTCAAACCAAAAGTCTATACATTCAGCCTTCTGGAGTAGAAAATATGTTTTTTTTATAAAAAACTGTAGAATCATTGGTTCCTTTACCCTATAGGTGAACAGATTTGACAAGTCTCTTCTAGATTTCAATTTTTGTTCAAAAGCTATATTTGATGATTGAGCAGCAGACAACAATTGAGCAGGGCAAATATTTTGGGGGCAGATGAAATCAAATTCCAAACTTGGTTTGAGCTGTTTCCATTTGCCTCATTCAGATATCCATGGTACTTGATTTTTTTTCAAAACTTCAATTTTGTTTTTTGTCATAAAAACAGGCTAAACCAAATATCAGGATTTCAGCTTTAGGAATACAGATTTTTATTCACATCAGTAAAGTTGTCTGTACCACTTTGATAAGCACACCATTTCTTGGGTTTATGTGTCACTCTGAGGCAGAGGACCAAAGCTTTTTGAAGAGATATATGTTATTCAGGTATAGTTTGAGGCCAGCCAGCTTATTACCAAAGCTCAGAATGGCCCTGGATATATTGTGAAGTTAAAACAATATGACACAGAGGGTGTAGCCCTTTCCTACACAATGCTCAATGATAAACTTTGGGATAGCTATTTGTTGGCCTGGAGTTGAACAACTGCATTGTTGGTTTTGTTCCTGCATAGTCCATCATTTGCATTGAGGTATGTGTAATCATACACTACTAGTGCTAATCTAGTGGTACTGAATTAATGCTCCCAAAGATGTGAGCACTACAAGCAATGCTGAAAGTAACTGCTACTAGTGCATTTGCTGGATTGGAAGGCGAATGCCTGGAATAATAAGGTTAGTACTGGCTACTAGCAGCACTACAAGCAAATGTTGGATAATGCTATAGACAGTACTTACAGCATCCCCCAATATGTGGTGAAATTCCTGAAATTTCCACATTTTTGGGGAAATCAAATTTGGTTCTAAAATTCAAAAAAATTCATCCAAGAGCCAATATACATGCTTCCCTTTTTGCAAAACTAGGTCCCCAAATTAAAACCTTCACTACAAAGTGAAGGCCACAGAGATTGTGGCTGGGCAAAACACAGATGGTAGACAATTATTTGGTCTTGCCTGAACCACACTCATTACTTACCAATCTCGCCCATTCTTCAACCCCTTTTAGGATATAAAAAATTAATGGGAGTGTTTCTCTTTTGCTGCTGCAATCAGCAAAGCAACACTTTCAAAGGTTATATACTGGAATATGCTTAGAGAACTACCTATAGAGAAGGAAAAATTTTAACAATTTATGCTTTATTGTATGCAGAATATGTAATTGTAATTAATACATTTTTGATGGAGCTAAGATTTGTCTTAGCTTATTTCAGTTTTTTCTACATTTTCTAACATAGGCCTATTGATAAATTTCTGAATAGTCTTTCTTCAGTTTTGAATCATCCCTGAAACAGAGCACATTTTTCAAAATATGTCTATGGAGGATGCTAAAGTATTTGTAGTGGCTTCAACATGAAATTCATAAGAAAAAGTCCAGACAATTCTATGGAAAATGAAAGTATAGACAGTGTTTTGTTTCAGAAAAAGGTGAAAATAACAGACTTTTCAAAATTAATGAAATATTATTGAGAAAATTTATAAATTTCTTTAAAAAAAAGTGAAAAATACTGAAATAAGTGAACAAAAGCTTAGCTGCATGCAAAATGTGTTAACAACAATTATTCAGCATATTATAAAGTAAGAATTGTTTCAAAACATGTTTCCCTTTTCTAGGCATGCACACAAACTTTCTGATTGAGCAGCAGTTATAAGTTGAAGGCATTTTACCTTAAAAACTGATTTCATGGTTTTTCACACTTTTTACAACATAAAGGCTTTTCTTGTGTGTTCACCAATTAATGAATTAGTTTTCATTTTTGGTACCCTTGTAATTTTAACAATCAACAGTTTTAAAGTTACTAAATAAATAATAGTTTTTCCCAAATAATTGGGAGGGGGCAACTACCCCCCTCAAGCAATCCCATTGATGGTGTAAGTCAAGGAGCAGTTCAGTACATAAAGAAGAATGTTCAAAAAACAATTCTTACTTCATAATTAAATAAAAGATACAAATTTTTTAAACTGTAAATAAGGAGCAATATTAAAACTAAAACAAACAAAAATTTTTACATTTGTGGGGGGGGGGGTTTGCTCCATTGTCAATGCCTTGCTCTTTATGTTCAAGTTCAAATTTTGTTTGGATTCTTTAAGAATGACCCCTGAATCACAGGGGCTATTTAATTAGAGTTAATAGCTCTTTTAAAAGTACTAAAAATAATTTAGTGTAAAGAGCAAGGTATTGACAAGGGGGCAAACCCCCAATATACATAATAATTTCTGGTTGTTTCAAATTTTAATGGCACTTGTTTTTCCTTTATTTTATTTCTGAATGTTTTTTTTAGCTAATGTTTAGAAATCCAGCACTTCCTTCATGGAAATTATCTTCCCCCATGAAAAGATCCTTGAATGTAACCTTCCCCCCAGATATAATCCCCCTGAAAATGTCTGTATTCTTCCCAATAACCAATACTATATGTAAACAATGAAGAACGTTGACAACTTGTAGCCATTCCCCTGGGGACTATGGGGGATTAAGTCCTCTTTAAAGACATAATTATTAGATTTTTCAACTGGGCTGAACAAAATTACTGTCTGAAAATTTTTATCTGGTGACTTTGGGAAAAAAATGAGTGTAGAATCCTATGTCTAGGCACATGTCTAGCCAGAATTCAATGTCTAGGCAACAACTGTTTGCAAGTAAAATTTGGCACTTAGCTAGACACACTAGACACAGTGCTTGGCTAAACATTGAGTTCTAGACTCTAGAACTCAATGTCTAGGATTTTTTAGTACAGCAAATCAGAATGGGTCAAGTTCTACTATTTTCATCATTTTTGTTTACATTTTTAAACTGAATTTTCATTTTTGTTTTCTTATTAATTGTTTTTTTCATTTTAGGCAAATATACAACACCAGACATAATAGTGGAACACACTAAGGCAATTGTTTTGCTTATCTCATCTGTTTTTTTGTGACAATAAAAATAGGGATTACACTTTTGAAACTTTTACCACCATAAACTCTCCTGATTGGCTAGAAATGACAATTTGAAACTAAATTTGTAGTTTTATCTAAGCACCAAATTTTACTTGTGAACGGTTATTTCCTAGGCTTTGAATTCTGACTAGACACATCTCTAGACATCATGGGCGCCCATATGGGGGGGCTCTTGCCCCCCCCCCCTGGCTGAATGATGTTGCCTTATTTTTATATTTTTGTTCTGAGATTTCTATTATATAGCATTAAAAGTAGCAATTAGACGTAGTTTGCCCCCCCCCCCTGGAATTCAGCTTATGGCCGCCCATGCTAGACATGAGATCCTATGCTTGTGAACACTGCTTAAGAAGACAATTCTTACTTTAAAATATGTATAATGATCCTAGTTAACATATTATCCAAGAGGAGAACCTTTATCCTCAAATTTTTCCTTCTTTTTCCAACTTAAAAGGAAAAAAATTAAAATTTTTGTCATGCTTTGAAGAAAATGTGTAAATCTTTTGAAATTGTTGCTATAAATTGTTTTTTATAGATGGCGTCCATCCTCTTCATTGTTAATTCCATTTTTTTTAAATGATTGATAAAGCAATGGCAAAAATACAAAATATTGCTATCAACGTACATACTGTATGCATACAGAGTATATACCCCCACTCCCCTAATGTGAAAATGTATAACCAAAATTTCATTCTGAACTTATATATTAACAAATGACTGCACCCCAACCCCTAAACATATCTGAATTGTGGTATATATTTGCACATTGGGGAATAGGGTGGGGGCAAAACTCATTTATGATGTAGATGAAGGTCATATTTAGAATCAGAGTGCAATTTTGGTAATTTATTTGTACATTACAGGGGTGGGGGTATAATAATTTTTTTAATCATTGAAAAGCAATGGTGAAGCAAAAATACAAAATTGTCACTTTTTGTCACTGCTTCATCTATCATTACAAAAAAAAAACAGAATTAACAATGACCACAATGAACACTATCTATAAAAAACAATTTAGATCAACAATTTCAAAAGATTTACACATTTTCTTCAAAGCAGGGCAAAATTTTTATTTTTTTCTATTAAGTTGGAAAAAGAGGAAAGATTTTGAGGATAAAGATTCTCCCCTTGGATAATATGTTTACTATGATAATTATACATATTTTAAAGTAAGAATTGTTTTCTTAATGTGTCTCCTTATCATAGGCAAGAATTGTAAATTTTTACTGCAAGGGATACCAAACAGATGGCTAATTTGACAGAGAATACACACAAATCATGAAATTAGCCAAACAGTATTATAAGCCTAGGGGCGCAGCTGGACATAAGGAATCATGTTAAGAAAACAATTCCTAGTCTATAACATGTAGAATATTCATAGCTAACACATTTTGAAGGGGGAGAACCTCCCTTGCCTGGGGTCATAAATACAGGCGGAGGAGGAAGAAGGCCCCTCAAATGTACACTCAAAAGGGCCCACTTGTTTATCCACAAGTTCCATGAGTTGCAAACCTTCTCCCAGCAATGGGTTAAATTGCATGGTGATGCAGAACACCATCGCGGGAGGATCCTCTATAGGAGGACAACTGTGGCAGGGCGTAAGATCCAGATCTATGGACAACGGCCTCTGCAAAGGGCTGCCTCGACCTTTTCGGGGTACCTGCAAGACTGGGGACCTTGCGGTCAACTCTATTCCCCCTTGAGGAGTGGCGCCCCTTGAGGAAATTATAGCCTAGTAAACGACACAGCATTCGCACGGGATTCTGACTAATGGACAATTCTTCTGGGATTGGTATGTTTTGATGGGCGTCTTTGGGCTGAAAAACCTCTTCCTAGCTAATTTATCTATTACGGGTTGCCTCCCCGTAGTAGCATAATATTTGTAGGCATGAATATATAATGAGTCGGAGGTAATAGGCTTGAGATTGTCTGTGCAGGATTTCGACTCTTGTTGATAGAAGAGCATCGCCAAGCGCTGAAAACCATGTTGTGACCAAGATGGGCCCAGGATTGCACAAAGCCTCCATTCATGGAGGTCCCAGGGACTTCTTGCTGTCCGGTTCTAAGCCGGCTTAAGCACTTCGGTGTAGACTTTGAGAAGATATGTGATCCCCGTCCTGCACTGGTATCCGGGATCATTGCTTTTCCTGAGGCGAAAAAAATTTCAATGATTTAAAGAACATGAAAATTGGAACTTGGAATGTTACGACATTAAAAAATGACTATCGTATTGACATTTTGACTGACGAATTCAGACGATTCGAACTGGATTTATTAGGAGTTTCAGAAACTCATATCCCAGGGGTAGGAAGCATGAAATTAGGTGATATAGAATTTGTTTACTCAGGCAGGAAGGATGGGTTACATAGACAGGGAGTAGGGCTCATGATGAATAAGGAAGCTGCTAAGTCTTGTTTAGGCTGGGAAGGTATTAATAATAGAATACTAATTGCTCATTTTATGACTAGAAAGTTCAAGGTATCAGTTATAGTAGTATACGCCCCTGTAGAACCGACTGATGGAGATACTAGTGACTCAGATGAATTTTACTTACAGTTACAGGAGCAAATAGTCAAGGTCCCAGGTAGAAATATGATGTTATTGCTGGGAGATTTTAACGCCCAGGTTGGTAGAAATATGGATAGATGGTATCCCAGCTTAGGTAAATTTGGTGTAGGAAAAGAAAACAGTAATGGATACAGACTTTTGCAATTTTGTAGGTATAACAATCTAGTTATAACCAATACGGTGTTTGGTCATAAAATGGCTCATAAGCTAACATGGTATTCACGTGATGGTAAGACAGCAAACCTTATTGATTATGTTATAGTAAATCGAAGACTGGCAGGATCAATACAAGATACTAGGGTATATAGGAGTGCTGTTATTGATGTTAAAAGTAAAGATCACCATCTAGTAGTGTCAAGGGTTAATTTAAAGCTGAAATATCGGAAGGGTAAT
The DNA here is from genome assembly GCA_027921565.1 of Artemia sinica. Taxonomy (NCBI): domain Eukaryota; kingdom Metazoa; phylum Arthropoda; class Branchiopoda; order Anostraca; family Artemiidae; genus Artemia; species Artemia sinica. Next base: position 47,827,353 of record CM051262.1, on the reverse strand, counting down.
TACCTCCCGGGAAGTTATGATGTTAGTAGACTCCAGGATGAGAATTTGAATTTGAGAGAAACTTTCCAGGAACAGTTGAATACTAAACTTGAGAGCTTAAAATTTGATAATGTGGAAGATGGTTGGAATAATTTTAGAAAAATAATTTGTGAAGTTGCTGAAGGTGTATTAGGGAAGAAAGCTAGAACTGCAGCTAAGAATATTAGTGAAAAAGCTTTAAGTTTAATAGAAAGGAGAAAGGACTTGTACAAGAATTATCTGAGTGATAGATCATATGAAAACAAAAGAAATGTAAAGAAAGTGGAGAAAGCATTGAAATATGAACTAAGGAGGTGTGAAGTGGAGGCCATGGATAAAATTGCCGAGGATTTAGAAGATGCAGCTAGACGGCATAATAGTAAAATATTGTACTGGCACGTTAACAAATTGAGAGGTAGTAGTCAATCCGGACTTGTCCCAGTTAAAGATAGGAATGGGGTGGCAATTAGCGATAAGACAAAAGCTAAAGCGAGATGGGCCGAACATTTTGAGAATTTGCTTAACCGAGATAGAGTTGCAGGAAAAAATATAGAGGAAAATGAAAAAGTTTGTGATACCTTGGATGTGAAGGAAGATTTGTTTTGTGAGGAGGAATTAGAAACAGTACTAAAAGGATTAAAGAATAATAAGGCTCCAGGTGCCGATAGGGTAGTAAATGAGTTTCTTAAATATGGTGGCTCTGAGGTTAGAAATAAGTTATTGGAGATTATGAATATGATTTTTGAAAAAGGGGAAGTACCTAATGATTTTAGGAAAACCTTAATTAAGCCACTTTATAAGAAAGGTGATAAAAGTGAGTGTGGTAATTATCGAGGCATTAGTCTGGTCTCTGTAGGTAGCAAATTGCTTAGTAATATGATACTTTTTAGACTGAGAGATGCCATAGACAAAGTTTTAAGAGAAGAGCAGTGCGGTTTTAGAAAAGGTAGAGGATGTGTTGACCAAATTTTCACTCTTAGGTTAATAATTGAGAAGTGCCTAAGTTTTCAAACACCTTTGGTCCTTAGTTTTATAGATTATGAGCAAGCGTTCGATTCTGTTGATAGAGGAGCTTTAGTAAAGGTTTTATCCTTGTATGGTATACCAGACAAATACATTAAAGTGATTAGTGCTATGTACGAGAATAACACTGCTGCGGTTAAGGTAGGAAATGAGGTTAGCAGCTGGTATTGTATTAAATCAGGAGTTAAGCAGGGTTGTGTTCTATCCCCCTTTATATGGATTATTTTGATGGACTTTGTTTTAAGGAGCACAGGAAAGGCAATGGGAGACCACGGAATCAAATGGGGAGGAAAAAGTCTCCTGGACTTGGATTATGCTGATGATTTAAGCATCCTAGATGAAAGTGTGAGCAAAATGAATGAAGTTTTAGAGGTTTTGCGAGTTCAGGGGGTGCTAGTATTGGTTTGAAAATTAATGTTAGGAAGACCAAGTCACTAAGGCTAGGAATAAGTGAAGATGAAAAGGTGACGTTGGGTAATGAAAAGATTGATCAGGTGGGCAGTTTCACTTATCTTGGTAGTATTATTAGTAAAGATGGTGGGAGCAGTGAAGATGTTAAAAATAGAATAGCCAAGGCTCAGGGTGTTTTTTCACAGTTAAAAAAAGTCTGGAAGAATAGGAAGATAAGTCTGCAAACCAAGATTAGAATCTTAGAAGCTACAGTGATGACAGTGGTCAAATATGGCTCTGAAGCATGGACGCTCCGAAAAGCGGATGAAGATTTGCTAGATGTTTTCCAGAGAAATTGCTTAAGGATTGTTCTGGGTACCCGGCTGACTGACCGTATTTCAAACAATAGGCTATACGAAAAATGTGGTTCAATACCACTTTCTAGGTCTATAATGAAAGAAAGGTTGAGGTGGTTAGGGCATGTTGTTCGGATGAAGGATGACAGATTGCCGAAGATTGTTCTTTTCGGCCAACCATCTAGGGCTAAACGGAAAGCAGGTCGTCCCCGTCTGGGTTGGGAGGACGTCATAAAGAAAGATTTAAAGGAAATGGGAACTTCGTGGGCGGGTGTAAAAAGGGAGGCTTTGAATAGATTGGGGTGGAGGAGGAGCGTGCGTAGCTGTGTTGGCCTCAGGCGGCTTGGTGCTGCGATGAGTTGTTAGTAGTAGTAGTAAGCCTTCGGTTAAGCTTATAATCAGTTTAGAGATTGCGAATTAAGGGTCAGCAAGTCCATACTTTCCAACTAATGGAGTGAAACAATTACAAACCATTTTATTATGAAAAGTATTTTTGCGTGAAAAATTGACTGGTTGAAATTCTAAATAAACCAAGGTTGTCATAGTTTGTAAATGTAGAATTTTGCTATTTATAACCATTGGTTACTTTTATTTAGTGTTAAATTTCAGACCAATAAAGCATTGGGGATGGGGGGGGGGGGTATTGTAAAATAAAAAATCTTCTGAAACAAAAAATAGAATTCTAACCTCACAAAAGTAAATTTTAGAATTTTTTTTTGTTTTAGGCTTATGTGGACAAATGGGTATTATTCTACAATATACTGCTTATAGGTTATTGATAAATACAAACAGCAAGTAGAAACAACAGAAATTGTGCCTTAAGATTGTGGAACCTTTACCCTAAATTAATTTTTGGCTTTATATCCAAATGCCGTCTTCAGAAAAAAACAAACGAAAAAAAAAATAATAGAAACTCATGACCATTAGAACTAAAATCTTTTCAGAGCAGTCTTAGCATCCAAACTTCAATGAAGCCAAACCAGGACTCGGTTCCTGTCCTTTCTTAAAAAAAAAAATATTTTAGTATTTTTGCCACACTACTACTGTAACGCTCCTCATCCATCCCAATCTATTCAGAGCCTCTCTCTTTACACCCTCCGAGGAGATTCTCATTTACTTCAGATCTTTCTTTATGACATCCTCTCACCCCAAACGAGCATGATTTGATTTTCCTTCAGCTCTAGCAGGTTGACAGACAAGGACAATCTTTGGCAATCTGTCATCCTTCATCTGCAGAGCGTGCCATGGCCATTTAAACCTTTCTTTAATTAATTTAAAAAACTTTTTCCACAAAATAAGTTTTTCAAAAAAAGATCTACCAAGCTCGAAACTACCACGAATCAGCATCGATAAATAAATGAAACCCAAAACGAACAGAAATTACAATAAATAACCGAGTCAAACTCAAAACGAGCAGAAATTAACATAAGTTGGGCGCAAAACGCCTATGCCTTCCCAAGGCTAGAACAAAATTTGCACTTTACTGAAAAAAATACAAATGAATGTGCATTGTCAGTTTAATATACATTTACTGATATTTAGTAATCAAAATCTTAATATTATTCGATTTATCAGTACTGTTATTTAGCAATCAAAATGATAAAATTATTTGATTTATTAAAGTTATAAAAAAAAACATTGATATTTTTTCAGTAAAGTGCAAATTTTGTTTTAGCCTTGGGAAGGCATAGGCGTTTTGCACCCAACTTATGTTAATTTCTGCTGGTTTTGAGTTTGACTCGGTTATTTATTGTAATTTCTGTTCGTTTTGGGTTTCATTTATTTACCGATGCTGATTTGTGGTAGTTTCACGCTTGGTAGATTGTTCGATTTATTTTTTGCTCATTTTTTGTTTAATGGAGTTCTTTATTTTTCTTTGAAAAACTTATTTTGTGGAAATTTTTTTTTTAAATTAATTTCTGTTCCTTTTATATTGACATAGTCTTTTCAGGGAAAAAGAAATTAATACTTTAAATCTATTCGTTTTTTAATACTTTATAGTTTGGCCTGCTATTTGTATGTTGGAGAAAAATTTTCAGCAATTTTTAACAATATACACCTTTTTGAAAATCTGGACACAAATAGTACTGTTTAATTTAGTTTCATACCTCCTCTAGTTGACCTGAAATGGAAAACTTGATACCATTTGCAATCTGTTTACTTTCTTTGATAGTTTGGATACCCTTAAGCTATTTTGATTTGGTTAAATTTTAAATCGCAGAAAAGAAAGGGTTGGCGTGGGAGGATGGGCGTGGGAGAGTGGGAGTGGAAGGGGGATTAGTTGCCCTCAAATCACTTTTGACTATTAAAAAGGGCATCAGCCTTTTCTATTTTCAATAGAATGAGCCCTTTTCGAAGTTCATTCCAATCGAATGAGCCCTATTCGAAGTTTCTACGACAACACCTTCTATAAAAATCTTAAATGCCCCCAGGGCATAACTTAAAAACCCTTGCCCTGAGGGTTGTGGGGGAGTGTCCTCCTCAAAAACATATTTTCTATCGGGAAATCAACTACGCTGAACAAAATGGCTATCTCAAAATTTTGATTCGATGTGTTTGGGGGAATGATGGACGTGGGGGGGGGCTAGTTGCCCTCCAATCACTTTTGACTATTAAAAAGGGTATTAGGCCTTTGAATTTCCAATCAAATCAGCCCTTTTGAAGTTTCTATGACAAGGCTCTCAATAAAAACTTTATATACCCCCAGGGCATAACTTACAACCCTTGCCCTGAGGGCTCTGAGGGGGGCTATCATCCTAAAAGAGAAAAATTCCAGAACTTTCAACTACGTTGAACAAAATGGATATCTAAAAATTTTAATTTGATGTGTTTTGGGAAAATGGTGGGCATGAGAGGGGCGTTAGTCGCTATCCAATCACTTTCAACTATTAAAAAAGGTAATAGCCCTTTCAATTTCCAATTGAATGAGCCCTTTTGAAGTTTCTACGACAACACTTTCAATAAATCTTTATATGCCCCCAGGGCATAAATTACAAACCTTGCCCTGAGGGCTGTGGGGGGTGGGGTTGTCATCCTTAAAGACCTAATTTCCAAAACTTTCAACTACGTTGAATAAAATGGCTGTCTAAAAATTTTGATTGGATGTGTTTTGAGAAAAGGTGGGCGTGAGAGGGGGTTAGTTGCCCTCAAATCACTTTCGACTATTAAAAAGGGTACTAGCCCTTTGAATTTCCAATCGAATGAGCCTGTTTTTAAGTTTCTACGACAACGCCATATATAAAAACCTTATATGCCCCCAGGCCATAACTTAAAAACCCTTGCCCTGAGGGTTTGTGAGGGAGTGTCCTCCTCAAAAAACATATTTTCTATCTGGAAAACAACTACGCTGATCAAAATGGCTATCTCAAAATTTGATTGGATGTGTTTGGGGGAATCATGGGCGTGGGGAGGGGCTAGTTGCCCTCCAATTACTTTCGAATGTTAAAAAGGGAACTAGCTCTTTGAATTTCCAATTGAATGAGCCTGTTTTGAAGTTTCTACGACAACGCCTTCTATAAAAACCTTATTTGCCCCCAGGACATAACTTAAAACCCTTGCCCTGAGGGTTGTGGGGAGTGTCCTCCTCAAAAACATATTTTATATCTGGAAATCAACTACGCTGAACAAAATTGCTATCTCAAAATTTTGATTGGATGTGTTTGGGGAATGATGGGCGTGGGAGGGGGGGGGGCTAGTTGCCCTCCAATCACTTTCGACTATTAAAATGGGTACTAGCCCTTTGAATTTCCAATCGAATGAGCATGTTTTGAAGTTTCTACGACAACACCTTCTATAAAAACATTATATGCCCCCAGGGCATAACTTAAAACCCTTTCTCTGAGGGTTGTGGGGAGTGTCCTCCTCAAAAACATATTTTCTATCCGAAAATCAACTACGCTGAACAAAATGGCTATCTCAAAATTTTGATTGGATGTATTTTGTAGAAAGATGGGCAGGGGGGAGCTGGATACCCTCCAATCACTTTCGACTATTAAAAAGGGTACTAGCCCTTTGAATTTCCAATCGAATGAGCCTGTTTGGAAGTTCCTACGACATCGCCTTCCATAAAAACCCTATATTCCCCCAGGGCATAACTTAAAACCCTTGCCCTGAGGGCTCTGGGGAGTGTCCTCCTCAAAAACATATTTTCTATCTGGAAATCAACTACGCTGAACAAAATTGCTGTCTAAAATTTTGATTGGATGTATTTGGGGGAAGGATGGGCGTGGGGCAGGGGCTAATTGCCCTCCAATCACTTTCGACTATTAAAAAGGGTACTAGCCCTTTGAATTTCCAATCGAATGAGCCTGTTTGGAAGTTCCTACGACATCGCCTTCCATAAAAACCCTATATTCCCCCAGGGCATAACTTAAAACCCTTGCCCTGAGGGCTCTGGGGAGTGTCCTCCTCAAAAACATATTTTGTATCCAGAAATCAACTACGCTGACAAAATGGCTATCTCAAAAATTTGATTGGATGTATTTGGGGGAAAGGTGGGAGTGAGGGGGGCTAGATGCCCTCCAATCACTTTCGACTATTAAAAAGGGTACTAGCCCTTTGAATTTCCAATCGAAAACATCGAGAAAGAGCTCATTCGAACGGAAATTAAAAGTTCTAGTGCTCTTTTTAAGTGACCAAAAAATTAGAAGGCAGCTAGGCCCCCTCCCACGCCCCTTTTTCCCAAAATTGTCCGATAAAAATTTGAGATATGCATTTTGTTCATCATAGTTGAAAGGCCCAATAAACATGCCTTCGGGTATAACATGACCCTCCCCCCACAGCCCCAGGGAAAGGTCTTTAGGTTATAAATTTGCCCCTTGTTTGCGCATAGTATTTGTTATTGAAATGTATGTATACATTTTCCGGTGGGGGGACAAATTTTCTGCTGGGAGGTTTTCCACGGGGAAATTTTCAATGGGGAGTGAAGTTTCCAGGGAGTTAACTTTTCAGAGGAAATTGTGCACTAGGGGAATTATGCACTGGGGGAATTTGCCAGAATTCTTATACAAAGTTTTTTTTACGTCTTGCTTTCTATTTGCCCTCTCAATTTTATGTGCGGAGTGGTTAAGAGTAATTGTCCGGGGTAAATTTTCACCGGGATCGAATTGCCTAGAGAATATTTCCATGGGGAGCGGGTTTCTCCGTGGAGGTGGGTCCAGATTTCCTGGCATTATTTAAAAACGATCAGGAATTAAATTTAAAAAATTAAGTTTTTTCAACTGAAAGTAAGTAGCAACATCAAAACACTGGGTCGATACGATCACCCCTGGGAAAAAAAAAACAAACAAACACACATCTGTGATCTTTCTTCTGGCAAAAATACAAAACTTCTTTTTTTTATTGTAGATCATGAAGATCAAACCGCGTGAAATTAAACCGTACAGTAGTTCACTGTTTGCTAATGCAAGAAGGACCAGGAGAGTAAATGAAAATGAAAAATCTGACGAATCCAACAAATAGAAGCCCAGAGATGAACTCCCTTGAAAATCTTGTAAAGTCTACTTTCAGTGACTCGGAAATTGCGTCTTGTATCAAGACTCAACTGCAGCTTGCCCCATTCAAGTGCTGGAGCAGAGAGACAGTTCTCGATTTTGTCCGTCATAAAAACCAAAAAATTGGAATAAACTAAATATCTCGACTGTTTCGGCCCTTATGAAAACAAAGCAACTTGTCCTCAGGTCGTCAAGTGGAATCCCATAAATGGGTGATCCCCAGCGATTTGATTCAGGCTACCAAGAAATGGAAACAGGTGATACCTTGAGTCAGAACTCAACTCTAGTCGATGCTTTAAATTCGGATGAGGACGAGGACGAGTAAAGCCTTTTAAGTGCGACTTTTTTAATTATGACTACATGCTTTTCTTTTTACTATTAAATTTGATGATTTACCTGACCTGAAGACTATTGACAAAATGGTATTTTTTAAACTAATTATTGTATGTTACATAAGTTTTCTTTTTCTTGGCAGCCCTAGTCCAATTTGAGGTGTACTTTTTAACTTACATAATTTTACAACTAAACCGGTAGCCGATTACGTCGTTTCTGTTTTGAAATGACATAGATTAATATGGTTTTTGATTCCCTAGAATACGAACGAGAAAGATTCCAGAAAAAATTAGTTAAAAAAAATCATAAATTAGTTGCTTTAAAATCTGCCAGACATTTTTGTAAGGAGCTTATCCCGAATTTTAAAGACCAGTCCAATTAGAATTTTAAAACTGGCAAATTTCCTCCTAAAAATGTAAAATTGAAGGGTTTAGATTTCAACCCTAAAAACGGAAAATGGGGACTAATTTCAAAAGCCGTCACTTTGAAACACACCTCAGATTCTTAGCACTTCCTCGGCTGAATTGCTTCGTGATTAGCTGTAGCTGTTTGTCTTCGTTGATTGTTTTTTACTTTTTCAATATATCTGAATTTTATGACCTGAAGAACATTGATAAATTTAAAGCCGGGCTTCACCAGCAGAATTTCCAGAATTCAAGATACCAGACTATTGTCTGACGTCTTGCATATACCGCATCTGGAATATGGAGCCTATCCAGTAGTACATCCAAATAATCCAAAAAACGAATTTTTGAACTTGTAGGTTTCTGGAATTTTCAATCATACTATGAAAACGAAAGAAAAGAGGAAAAGAGAAAAAAAGAAGAAAAAAGGAAAAAAGATTTTGAAAATCGTATTGATTATCCTTCTATAGTAATAATTTTTTTTTAGCATTTAGTAAAAACAGGTGCGATCTAAGAAATTTTTCCTCTCCGATTTAGTAAATTCTTCCAGGTCAGGGTGGCAACTCTGTTTACGCCTCGTCAAAGGCTAAGGTTAAGTAATCGGGCTTGTCAGATAAGTAATCTTGGAACATTACAACATACTACAAGAGCATAGGCTAGCCTCCCTTTCGGCATTCGAAACTTTGTTAAGACTCATCAAGTGCCCCTCCCCACGTAATCTTTAGTAAAAGGCGAAAGATTAACTCGATATGAGGAGAGCTAGACCTATGAAAATTGCTAGAGTTGACTTGAGTATATAACAATAAATCCTAGTAAATCCTTATCGGTTTTTTAACAAGGTTCGAAAGCTATAAGGAATTCAATGTTCAATCAAGTAAATACGGGCAAAAAAATCACATGATGAGAAAACATATTCAATGAGCAGCAACTCATGGGCAACTTTAATGACATGGTACAAAACCTACATCCGCAGAAAATAACATATATATTCAGTAATCAGGCTCAAAAATAATTGTAATGTAACGGAGTGGTGGATCACAATGGCTGTAGCCAAGGCCCCCCTATTTAAATATTCCAAGAACCTTGGCGGTAGTGAAGGAATATTTAGTTTGATATGTTGCCAACGCAATTGACTTGATGAAATGTGTGGGGACCAAGGGCATTTCACTTTTTAAGACTAGCCTTTGTGACTTTATCTAAATTTCAGCAATTTGATTCGATTCCTAGTTCAATTTAAAAATCAATATTTAATAATTACAGAGTATTTTCAAAAACAAAATGCATCAGGAATCTATGATTGTATGATTTTAGCTTACAATTGATAAATATGTGACACATAAAGAGGCCCAAATGACAATAACTTTTCAGAATGTGGACAGAGGTCCGTGCGAACGCAGTCCACCACTACCAAATATTACGCTGTTGAGTTACCCCCATTTGGGGTAATCACAGGGGTCAGCCAATCCGAAGTGCAAAGGAAAGGCCTCACCCTGGGAGCGCCTCCTTCATGATCAAGACAGCTTCCCAACCAGGTAAATATGTTTAGTTAAAATCTAGCATTTTACTAATATCTTTCGACATAAATCCCGTTGCTTTGAATGTCACTCAGAAGCTCCAATTTATTAGCCAGATGCAGGTTTACAAAACTTTTTCATATCAATGAATCAAGTCCCAGACCAATCAGAGACAGCGGAGGTTTCTCAATATACAGTAACTTGATTGGTGATTGGTTACACACCGCGACGTCGCATACATAGTGAGAGAGACATGCAAAGTCGACATAGCTTTATTTCATTTTTTTAAGGTTAAATTTAGACGAGGTTACGTGCGCACACGTAACCTCGTCTCTCTCACTGTGTATGGGCCGTCGCGGTGTGTAACCAATCACCAATCAAGTTACTGTATATTGAGAAACCTCCGCTGTCTCTGATTGGTCCCTAAAAAATGGGTGTTGTCTAAAAAACCAGTCTGGTTGAAAACGTGGAGTTTTCGTACTGCTCACTTTTTTGCAATGTGTAGGAACCAGTGGGAATCCCCGCTCGTTTGGAAAGGTGCCAAGGAAAGGCAAGCAAATAGCATGTAGTTTCAAAACGTGTTTAATCACGTTTCTTGAATGAAGTATCTGTACTGTATATTCAAGAGGTGAAATCAATAAAGAGCTTTTTACTTACTTACAAATATTTTCATAATTTCTTGAATGAAATTTCCGTATTGTGTATCCAAGAGTTGACTTCAAGAAAGAAATTGTTACTTACTGAGAATTTTTTCATAATTTCTTGAATTAAATTTCTACATCCTGTAGCTAAGTGAAAATTGTTTGTGATAAAGAGAAAAAAAAGAATTGTTCTGTTATTGAAATTTCCAGACTTCATTTACATGCAATAGATACCGAGAGTTCAATGACTCCTCCCTGCAATGACTTCCAAGGGTTTTATGACTCTTCCCCACAATGAATTCAGATTGTTTTAGGGCTCATCCCCCTAGCCATAACTCAATTCAACCTTGAGCAAAGGTATAAAGTTTGATGAAGTATTTTTCTACTTAACAACTACATTAATAACTTCCAAGATGATAGGACTGTATGCCACAGAATTTATCAGTTTGAAAATCATCTTGTGGTGTTATATTTGAATGTGCATTTTTATTATTGTCTATGGAACTCGAAGAAATTGACTGTTATCATTGGATAGTGAACTATAACATGTTTGAGTATGATAAAAGCTTGTGGAGTACTACATTACGTCATATAAACAGACTGGGATTCTAAGATAGAGTGATTACACCACTTAATAATGCTGGTCAGGAACTTAGAAATGTTCAGGAGGAAGTCAGTGAAATTTGCAGCTTTTTTTTGGGTTGAAGCACTCTACGTAAAGGGCAATGTACCTACAGATAAAGTTTTAATTCAAAAGTGTGATCCTAGGATTCCACTTATCAATCTAGAAGAGTTTAAGTGTCCTAAATTTGAAGGGGGTTATCACCGTCCTGAAGACGAGGTTAGGTTCTTCGCACAGTGGATTCCTAAGAACATACCTGATCGTGATAAATCCATAAGACATGGTAAAAAAACTATTCTATATTATGGGACCATCGTTTGTGGATGTTTAAGAGTGAACTCTAAGTACTATTTTTATGTAAACATTTGTTGTTGTGTTTTTTTTTCTCTAAAAAAAAATCTGTTAATACGTTTAAGCAATAAATATCTTTAAGCTTAACCCGTCTTTATTCTTTAGAATAGTTCTATTCTTTTCATTAAATTGTGAAGAAATTGTAAGTAACAATCGCTTTCTTGAATTCGCTTCCTGGACACAATACAGATATTTAATTCGAGAAATCATGATAAATCGCAAGTAAGTAATAAACTCTTTATTGTTTTGATATTTAATTTCGAGAAATCCCATGAGTTGACTTCAAGAAAGAGTTTGCTACTTACGATACTTTGATTTTGTCAATGCTATCCCAAGTATCTGTCAATAGATGTTGATAGAGAATTTATTCATTCTTATACTTAGATTTTCTCTATGTTAACTTATCTATCCAATATATGATGTATGTAAATTCCTTTTCTTACATCTCCGATGTTTTAATAGACATTCTAAACGTTCGATATGCTAGCTTACTCTAAAAATAATGAACACATAACAATGTAAGGCATAATATATTTTTAATGAAATAATGTCATGTAGAATATTAATACAAAAAATATATATTATTATACATTATTAATATCAATGAACAACTTTGGACATTTTGAATCTGTTCCATAAAATGGTTCACCATGTTCTCTCTTGATACTATAGCTATTGTCTTCTCTTAGTTCGTAATCAGTAGAATAATCATTATTCCATTTTGACTCATACACAATTTTTATAGGTGTGTCATCGACAGGGTCAATATGCTTTTCGTCTTTGCTATTATTTGATTCATTGACTGTTTGATCAATGGCAGTAACGTTTGCTGGTACTTTGTTTTTCATCGATTCATCTTTATATTCCTTAGTGATATTTTCTGCCAATGCCCTTTTTATTTTTCTAGCAATTTCACTGTCTATTATCACACTATTTTTACACAGGTAACAGTTCCGGCACGTAGACAGGATATGGTTTATGATATTAGTAGAAGAGTAGGCCTTTCTTTTCGTCTTTGCTTTCATTTGAATGCTAATACCCGAAAGTTGACGATATGGTTTAACACTGGGTAACATGTTACCACAAGCACTAGCAAGAAGATACCCCTCTTTATCAACTATTATTTTTATGTTGGCATTCTCTTTGAGTGCAATCATCTCCGGAGATCTCAATCTCGCATATCCACCATCATAAGAGTTGATTTTTTTGGTACTCCAAAGAAATTCAATTCCTTACTGTCATGACAATGCACGCATATGTTTCCGATAGTACTACCACTTGTACTTATTTCATAGTTTAAATACTTCTCCTTGTCAGCATTCAATGCTACAATAACACTATCATGTGAACACACTTTCTTAAAATGCTTCATCTTCACTTTTTTAGAGATATTAGTTATGTGTTTATCGTTCCACTGTGTAAAAAATACTGATTTAATACATGCAATAAACTAGGTAGTGTCGATAACCGGCCATAGAGCAATAGTGGGAAAGCCACATCGTGTCTCTGGGCAAGCACAGAGTACAATTAATGGAGCCATAAAAATATCTGTCGAGGAGGTATCATTAGCAATAACCTACTTCTAATGAAGCATATCAAGTCACCTGTTTACCGGGTACTAAATAACTACCATTTTACTCCCCCTAGCATTATATTGGCTTACACTGAAAATAATTTGAACGGAAAAAATAAAATCCCGATAAATATTTACTAGTTGGTGTGACAACACAGCGCAACGTTTAGCTAGATAAGAAGAAGAAGAATACGGTGAAGTAATAGTCTTTTGTTCACCATTATACATGAATAAACTGATTTAGTCGAGGGAATTAATCCTTATTCTAGAAGTCCTATTCCTACAAGTTAAGTTAGAAATAAAGAATGAGGTAATAATTTGGCTTACACTGAAAATAATTGAACAGAAAAAATAAAACCCCGATAAATATTTACACAGAGTCTCTCAAACCCCCCGTAAAGCTATTTTAAAAGGTATAAGAATTATTTATTTAACAGAAATCCTCGCTTTTTGAATGGCCACCAAGTAAAGAAAAATCACACAGAATAAACGCCTTAATTCTCTGTATTTAGAGGTAATATCAATTGTCACAGCTAGGCAATAATCCTAGCATGGGGAAGGGGAAGGGTTTTACGAGTTTCCACTAGGAGCATAAATTCTATTATACTTGACTTATTGCATCGGAATACTATCACCTTAATTCTCTGTATTTAGAGATAATATCCATTGTCACAGCCAGGCAATAACCCTAGCGTGGGGAGGGGGAAGGGTTTTACGAGCTTCCACTAGGAGCATAAATTCTAGTATACTTGACTTATTGTATCGGAATACTATCACCTTAATTCTCTGTATTTAGAGGTAATATCCATTGTCAAAGCTAGGCAATAATCCTAGCGCGGGGAGTGGGAAGGGTTTTACGAGCTTCCACTAGGAGCATCAATTCTATTATACTTGACTTATTGTATCGGAATACTATCACCTTAATTCTCTGTATTTAGAGGTAATATCCATTGTCATAGCTAGGCAATAATCCTAGCGCGGGGAGGGGGAAGGGTTTTACGAGCTTCCACTAGGAGCATCAATTCTATTATACTTGACTTATTGTATCGGAATACTATCACCTTAATTCTCTGTATTTAGAGGTAATATCCATTGTCACAGCTAGGCAATAATCCTAGTGCGGGAGAGGGGGAAGGGTTTTACGAGCTTCCACTAGGAGCATAAATTCTATCATACTTGACTTATTGTATCGGAATACTATCACCTTAATTCTCTGAATTTAGAGGTAATATCCATTGTCAGAGCTAGGCAATAATCCTAGCGCGGGGAGTGGGAAGGGTTTTACGAGCTTCCACTAGGAGCATAAATTCTATTATACTTGACTTATTGTATCGGAATACTATCACCTTAATTCTCTGTATTTAGAGGTAATATCCATTGTCACAGCTAGGCAATAATCCTAGCGCGGGGAGGGGGAAGGGTTCTACGAGCTTCCACTAGGAGCATAAATTCTATTATACTTGACTTATTGTATCGGAATACTATCACCTTAATTCTCTGTATTTAGAGATAATATCCATTGTCACAGCCAGGCAATAATCCTAGCGCGGGGAGGGGGAAGGGTTTTACGAGTTTCCACTTGGAGCGTCAATTCTATTATACTTGACTTATTGTATCGGAATACTATCACCTTAATTCTCTGTATTTAGAGATAATATCCATTGTCACAGCCAGGCAATAACCCTAGCAGGAGAGGGGGAAGGGTTTTACGAGTTTCCACTAGGAGCATCAATTCTATTATACTTGACTTATTGTATCGGAATACTATCACCTTAATTCTCTGTATTTAGAGGTAATATCCATTGCCACAGCCAGGCAATACCCCTAGCAGGAGGAGGGGGAAGGGTTTTACGAGTTTCCACTAGGAGCATCAATTCTATTATACTTGACTTATTGTATCGGAATACTATTACCTTAATTATCTGTATTTAGAGGTAATATCCATTGTCATAGCTAGGCAATATTCCTAGCGCGGGGAGGGGGAAGGGTTTTACGAGCTTCCACTAGGAGCATCAATTCTATTATACTTGACTTATTGTATCGGAATACTATCACCTTAATTCTCTGTATTTAGAGGTAATATCCATTGTCACAGCTAGGCAATAATCCTAGTGCGGGAGAGGGGAAGGGTTTTACGAGCTTCCACTAGGAGCATAAATTCTATCATACTTGACTTATTGTATCGGAATACTATCAACTTAATTCTCTGAATTTAGAGGTAATATCCATTGTCAGAGCTAGGCAATAATCCTAGCGCGGGGAGTGGGAAGGGTTTTACGAGCTTCCACTAGGAGCATAAATTCTATTATACTTGACTTATTGTATCGGAATACTATCACCTTAATTCTCTGTATTTAGAGGTAATATCCATTGTCACAGCTAGGCAATAATCCTAGCGCGGGGAGGGGGAAGGGTTCTACGAGCTTCCACTAGGAGCATAAATTCTATTATACTTGACTTATTGTATCGGAATACTATCACCTTAATTCTCTGTATTTAGAGATAATATCCATTGTCACAGCCAGGCAATAATCTAGCGCGGGGAGGGGGAAGGGTTTTACGAGTTTCCACTTGGAGCGTCATTCTATTATACTTGACTTATTGTATCGGAATACTATCACCTTAATTCTCTGTATTTAGAGATAATATCCATTGTCACAGCCAGGCAATAACCCTAGCAGGAGGAGGGGGAAGGGTTTTACGAGTTTCCACTAGGAGCATCAATTCTATTATACTTGACTTATTGTATCGGAATACTATCACCTTAATTCTCTGTATTTAGAGGTAATATCCATTGTCACAGCCAGGCAATACCCTAGCAGGAGGAGGGGGAAGGGTTTTACGAGTTTCCACTAGGAGCATCAATTCTATTATACTTGACTTATTGTATCGGAAATACTATTACCTTAATTATCTGTATTTAGAGGTAATATCCATTGTCACAGCCAGGCAATAACCCTAGCGCGGGGAGGGGGAAGGGTTTTACGAGTTTCCACTAGAGCATAAATTCTATTATACTTGACTTATTGTATCGGAATACTATCACCTTAATTCTCTGTATTTAGAGGTAATATCCATTGTCACAGCTAGGCAATAATCCTAGCGCGGGGAGGGGGAAGGGTTTTACGAGCTTCCACTAGGAGCATAAATTCTATTATACTTGACTTATTGTATCGGAATACTATCACCTTAATTCTCTGTATTTAGAGATAATATTCATTGTCACAGCCAGGCAATAACCCTAGCACGAGGAGGGGGAAGGGTTTTACGAGTTTCCACTAGGAGCATCAATTCTATTATACTTGACTTATTGTATCGGAATACTATCACCTTAATTCTCTGTATTTAGAGGTAATATCCATTGTCACAGCCAGGCAATAACCCTAGCACGAGGAGGGGGAAGGGTTTTACGAGCTTCCACTAGGAGCATAAGTTCTATTATACTTGACTTATTGTATCGGAAATACTATCACCTTAATTCTCTGTATTTAGAGATAATATCCATTGTCACAGCCAGGCAATAACCCTAGCACGAGGAGGGGGAAGGGTTTTACGAGTTTCCACTAGGAGCATCAATTCTGAAATACTTGACTTATTGTATCGGAATACTATCACCTTAATTCTCTGTATTTAGAGGTAATATCCATTGTCACAGCCAGGCAATAACCCTAGCGCGGGGAGGGGGAAGGGTTTTATGAGTTTCCACTAAGAGCATAAATTCTATTATACTTGACTTATTGTATCGGAATACTATCACCTTAATTCTCTGTATTTAGAGGTAATATCCATTGTCACAGTCAGGCAATAATCCTAGGGCGGGGAGGGGGAAGGGTTTTACGAGTTTCCACTAGGAGCGTCAATTCTATTTGCTTGAATTATTGTATCGGAATACTATCACCTCTCTCCCCTCCCTTGCCCTCGGAAATGTGGGAACGAAGGGCCTCTGAGCCTTCCCCTTGATGCAGATGTTTTTCCCTCCAAAATTGACCCCTCCCCTCCCTGCCCTCAGAAATGGGGGAACGAAGGGAACGTTAGATCCTATTTTAAATTGACAATACTTATCAAACATCACTTGTGTATTACACAGATCACATATCTCCTTACCCTTTTTAAATGTTAATCAAATAATTCTGATTATAGTGTCCAGTTTTTTGTCTGCTTTTCAAAATGTTCGTATTTGGAACTCTGTCAGTTAACACTAAGAAGTAATTGGGTAATTCCTCTCGCAACAATAAAAGGCTTAGCAGTGATTACATCTCATTGTCGGGCGACAATTCAATCAGATCAGAGTTGTGCAAATGGAATACCTTTTCGCAAATTGAGTTAGCTTCTATTTCATAGGCAAAATATTTGAATTCCTTTTATTCAAATCACCTATCAAGTTATCAAAAATATTTGAATATATTAAGTTATAGGCAATTCTGGTTTAGAAAAACTAGAATAGTGACATAATTTCACTTTATCGACCCTCAAACTAGAGTTGACCCAGAAACTTGTCATAATGCCCTGTAGAAGTATTACCTATATGCATGGGGATAGTCACTCTCTTTGAAAAACCAGACTATACCCATCAAACCAGACTATACCCACCAAACCAGACTGTACCCACCAAACCAGATTATACCACCAAACCAGATTATACCCACCAAACCAGATTGTACCCACCAAACCAGATCGTACCCCCCAGAAACCTGTTTGGTACAGGGGCGCACGCAAAGTATAAGGTTGATTACTACTAATTGTCATATGTTTACGATAATTTTTTTCCCTGAATTCATGGAAAATAAAAAAAAAGTTTTGTTTACTATAAATCATGACTTTTTACTAGTTTTTACTAGATTTCGGGAAATTTACTAGATCCTCTAAATTTACTAGATTTTTTTTTTTACTAGATCTAGTAAAATCCTACTGACGGTGGCAGCCCTGCTTACAATTGATAAATATGTGACACATAAAAGAGGCTCAAATGACAGTAACTTTTCAGAATGTGGAAACAGGGGTCCGCGTGAACGCAGTCCCCCACTACCAAAAATTACGCTGTTGAGTTACCCCCATTTGGGGTAATCACAGGGGTCAGCCAATCCGAAGTGCAATGGAAAGGCCTCACCCTGGAGCGCCTCCTTCATGATCAAGGCAGCTCCCCAGCCAGGTAAGTATGTTTAGTTAAAATCTAACATTTTACTAATATCTTTCGACATAAATCCCGTTGCTTTGAATGTCAGGTATCGCCCTTTTGACAAAACTGAAAGCATGAAGTGTCTCTTGTTTATTTTAAAATCCCCGCAAAAAATACTCTAAAGTTCTGTATTAACTTCTAATTTTAATTTTAAATTTTTTTAATATTAAAAATTTCTTTAACGTTACTCGTTGGCAAAGCCACGAACATCTTAACGTAGAAAAAAACATTTTCATAAAAAATAAGATTGCATCGATTTGTGACATCAGCAGTAGATTTTATTTTCAAGGATTTTATATTTGTTGGAAAAAAAAAATAAAAATAAAAAATTATTCAAGCCTCAAACGATTTCTTCGGCATTGATTTCACCTTAACGCATAACCAACTGCACTAGGAGGCGTTGAATTTTTGTTTTGCATTTTATGGTAATTAGTAAGCTACATTAAACTTGTTGATTTTAAAGTTTTATGTACCAAGGAGTTGCAACATTTAGGTGATTAGTTTTTTTGCTTACTGTTTTTCACGGTTTAACACTATCCTACGAAATTTGTTGACTATAAGCAATGATTTGGGACAATCCAAATAAAAAAGGATTACATACTTAGTTACATCACTTGCTAAATAATGCTATTTATTTCATAAAATTTCTGTCATTTATGTAATAACAATTTCCGACAGTTTTTATTTCACATATTCTTTTTCATTGGTTAAGAAAAGATAATTTTAGGTCTTTTCCGTTTCTCTCTATAAGGATTCAAATTTAGGCTTTCTATTTATATGTTTGACAAAATTTTTGCAACAATTTTTTTAACAAAAGTTGTACTATAATGCTTTCGATTGATGGGTAGGGGGAGAAATATCCAAATGTAAATAAGTTGAAAATCTGCATAATCTTTTGGTTTCTATAGGGTTGAAGGGATTCCAGCCCCTGTTATGTTACAACCTTGAGTATAGACAAATGTGACGCAACTATTACCCCCCACATACCCTGAAAGTTTCAACTTAACTTTCTTAACTTTTCCGTAAACATCACATATACACCCTTTTGACAACATTGGGATGCAGATAGTGTATTTTGATTTAGTTCAATTTCCAACGTAAAAGCCATTTACGTTGATATCTCCTACTTGACAATAATGCAAGTTATGTTGTGATGTTATTAAATTTGCTCTAAACATAGACACACAAACTGGATTCAAAATGAGCCGAGCAAATACTTCATCAGTTCCTTCCAATCTCGTACAGGCCCATGGGCCCCTCAAAAAGTCTACTCCCTCTGGAGAAAAACAAATTTCTGTAAAATTTAGGACGGTTCTGCAGCGTTCTCCCGCCAGATAGAGTATTGTGTCTAGAAACAATATAAGGAACCAAAGAGACTAAAATCTTTGATAGTATTAGGCTAGAAACCCATGGAATCCCCAAATGAAAGGATTTGCCCCTATAAGATCTCAAACTCCTCATTTTAGATGAACCTCCTAAACTGGAACGGAAAGAGGATAATTTCTTAAGCCACATTGGCCTGACATAACATAAGAAAACAAAAACGAGCAAAAATGGGGTTTTTAAAGGCCAAATGAAAATACTGAAAAAAGATTGGAAGGAACAAAGAATTAAACAGGTAAATGATTACTTACTTTATTTTTATTAGTATTTATCCTTTTTATTTGTCATTTACTTGATTAATTTTATAATTCCATCTTGTTATTAACAATGTAGCCAGAACACTGTATTGAAGAATAGATGTCCTTCAAGTATAATTCCAGTTTTATAGTAGAATTTGAGTATAAACTTATTAAAGAACCCTAAGCTTTGAACCGTAGAAAAGCAATAGAAAATGAAACAAAAGTCCTATAAGATGGACTCGAGCTAGAAAGACTTAGTAGAAACAAAGTAGTACGAGGGAAGCTGCATTCCAAGATGGTTGGTAGTATCTTTTGATTTTTCAAGTGCAGTAGATCAATGTCTTATGGAGTAATATTCTGTATGGACTTGTGCTAGTTTTGTTCAGATATTTATTGAGCTATGCTTTGCCCTTTACTTTTTAGCCTAAATAAATTACGGGGTACTGATGCATTATGCAGGCATCGCTATATACTTTATCAAAGAACCCGTCAAACTGCCATTTCATTAGCAGACATTTACTAGATAAATTGATGGCAAAGCGTGGTTTCTCAGTATTTAAACGATATTGTTCTTTGGGGTTTAGGAGGGAGAATGGTACCTAGGTTAGGTTACGTATTTAGTATGCACCCCCCAGCCTCCCTAATGTGCAAATATATAGCCCAAAATTGTTTCTAAACTATTATATATTTATCCTATTTTATTTCATTAGCATTAACCAAACTTGACTTCTTCGCGGTGCCCGCATAATGCACCAGTACCAATTACGCGGCTATGCTGTAAGGATAAAAAAATCCAGCAATAGTTACTTTCTAAGACGAAACAAAAGAGGAGTAAATGAAGCTTGAACTTGGCTCGCTTTTACACCATCTAGGGCTTAAGAAATAAACACAAGAATTGTTTCCTTCCAATCTCGTACAGGCCCATGGGCCCCTCAAAAAGTCTACTCCCTCTGGAGAAAAATAAATTTCTGTAAAATTTAGGACGGTTCTGCAGCAAGGCCTACTATAGAAACAAGGGTCAGCCCTGACCACACCAATTCCTTGTACCAAAATATCTTACAGAATGCACTTTAATCATCAACTAAATGAATTCATTCTTCATTGAAGGATTCTAATATATGGACCAAGGAATCAATAGTTAAGCTGTCAGAATGCGATACTTCAGACTCCCCGAATGTATCACCGAAGATACAACTCTGAGATGGTAAATCACAGGGTTTTTGTGTTATTTGCATTTAGGCTCCAGGCACCTCCTTCCTCACTGACCGTTTTCTCTTGATTCTCATTCTCCCTTCCCCTGGAGAATTGCCTCTTGGTTCTCTTTTCCCTTCGATCAGAGCCTTGTCTTTTGAATCGCATTCTCCCGCCAGACAGAGTATTGTATCTATAAACAATATAAGGAACCAAAGAGACTAAAATCTTTGATATTATTAGGCTAGAAACCCATGGAATCCCCAAATGAAAGGATTTGCCCCTATAAGATTTCAAAACTCCTCATTTTAGAGGAACCCTCCTAAACTGGAATGGAAAGAGGATAATTTCTTAAGCCACATGGCCTGACATAACATAAAGAAAGAAAAACGAGCAAAAATGGGTTTTTAAAGGCCAAATGAAAGTACGGAAAAAACACAACAAAGCGAATATTTCGAGGGGACAAACGCCTCTCTTCTTCAGCGCGATACGAAAAAAATATAATGAATGCGAGTGCCGAAGAACAAACCAACAAATAAAACGCGGAAAGTCAATGTGAATGTGAAAAAAACAAGAAAAAAAACAAACAAAAATTAAAAGATGAACAAAAAATCAATAAAAGCCAAAAAACTGTAAGAATTGAAACCAAATACCTAACAACAATAGAAGTGAGTCATTCACCAATATCCGTGATTTGCAGAGAAATTGAAAATTGAACTGCCATCGACGGATACTAGCGAATAATTCACATTGACTTTCCGCGTTTTATTTTTTGGTTTGTTCTTCGGCCACTCGCATTGATTATATTTTTTTCGTTTCGCTTGTGTTGTGTTTTTTCAGTATTTTCATTTGGCCTTTAAAACCCCATTTTTGTTCGTTTTTCTTTCTTTATGAATGGAAATACTGTTCCTAGACAAAGGAGGAATGAGGGCCCTAAGAGAATGGGGACCCAAGAGCACCTAGGACTTGGCTCGTTATTACACCGAGCCAAGAGTGCCTTCGAGCATTCCTTACCCGCTTAAAATTAGCTTCGCCGGATGTAATCTGCAAAAGATAACAACAAATGCTTAGCCGGTAACTTATCAACTGAAAAGCTGTATGCAACTAGGCAAATAACAACACTAATCATGTCTACTTTATTATAAACATAGCTTATTTAGAAACCCCTGGAAGGTGTGCCACATTTCACAATTACTGTCCTTTTTGCTATCTGCCCATAATTTCACAATTTGTTTTTCATTTTTGAAAAGATTGAATTTTTGTTCATGTATGACCAATTATCCTGTATTTTCAGGGTTACTTGTCTGACCACTAATCAAGACCGTTTCCCTCAGGTAGTAATCCTACTGACCTCTCATGTCATTTACGTCCAGGGTTGCCACCGTCAGTAGGATTTTAACTAGATCTAGTAAAATAAAAAAAAATCTAGTAAATTTAGAGGATCTAGTAAAATTTTCGAAATCTATTAAAAAGTCATGATTTGTAGTAAACAAAATTTTGTTATTTTCCACGAATTCAGGGGAAAAAATTAGGGTCCATTCATTACAAAATCTGATTTCGATTATGTTAGATATTATGGCTACTATTGCCCTCATTTTTTGCGATTTCGCATCAACCCTAGAGCTTAAAAATCTCTAATTTTCTCTAGACTTCTTCTTGATAGTCGCTTTGAAAGGCAAACTATTTAAAATCAGGACTGGTGTACCGGCTTAATTGTTTTCAGAAAATTTTTCCCAAACTCTCATAACAGCTGCTACGTTTGTTAGTTAGCTTTGTCTCTTTTTAAAAGACGCTGCTGGAAACGAACTTTTTTTTTGGGTGTGTTTTTTTTCCATAATTGCCCAAGTTCTTTCTGACTCTCTGCAGCTTGCCCCATTCAAGTGCTGGAGCAGAGAGACAGTTCTTGACTTTGTCGGTCATCAAAACTAAAAACCGGAATAGGCTAAATGGTCCCTCGAGTATTTCGTCCTTGATGAAAACGAAGCAACTTGTTCTCAGGTTTTCAAGTGGAGTACATGACTGGTGATCCCCAGCAATTTGACTTGGGCTATCAAGAAATGGAAACAAGTAGATCTGTTCAGTCAGAATTCGACACTAGTGGATACTTTAAATTTGGATGGGGCCGAGGACGATTAAAGCCTCTTAAGTGCGTTTTTTTTTAATTGTGACTACATATTTTTCTTCTTACTTTTCAATTTGTATGATTTGCCTGACATGAAGACTATTGACACAATGTTATTTTTTTTAAATTAATTATCGTATGTTATATATATGTTTTCTTTTTCTTGGCAGCCCTAGTCCAATTTGAGGTGCACTTTTTAATTTACATAATTTTACAACTAAACCTTTAGCCGATTACGTCATTTTCTTTTTGAAGTGACATAGATTGTATTGGTTTTTGATTCCCTTGAATACGAACGAAAGAGAATTCAGAAAAAATCAGTTAAAAAAAATCCTAAATTAATTGCTTTAAAATTTGCCAGATTTCTTTGTAAGCAGCTTATCCCTTGCTTAAAGACCAGTTCAATTAGTGTTTTAAAACTGGCAAATTTCGTCTTAAAATGTAGAATTGAAGGGTTTTAGATTTCAAACCTAAAACACAGAAACTGGGGAACTAATTTCAAAAGCCGAACACACCTCAGATTCTAAGCACTCCATTGACTGAATTGCTTCGTGAATATGAGTTGTTGCTGTTTTTCTTCGTTGATTGTTTTTTTTAATTTTTCAATTTATCGGAATTTTATGACCTGAAGTCCATTGATAAATTTAAAGCCAGGCTTCATCAGCAGGATTTCCAGAATCCAAGATTCCAGACTATTTTTTGACGTCTTGGATACACTGCATCTGGAATATGACGCATATCCAGTAGTACAGCCAAATAATCCAAAAAAAAGGATTTTTGAACTTATTGGTTTCTAGAATTTTCAATCATACAATGAAAACGAAAGATAAAAGAAAAAGAGAAAAAAAGATTGTGTAAATCCTATTGATTATCCTCCTATAGTAAAAATCGATCCTATAGAAAAATTTTTTTTTTACCATTTAGTAAGAACAGATGCGATTTAGTAAATTTTTCCTCTCAAATTTAGTAAATTCTTCCAGGCCAGGGCTGCAACCCTGTTCAAAAACCTGCAATTCACGCTAAGACCTATAACTGACGGTGTGATTCAAAATTTTCCCACCCATCACCATAAATGCTCCAGTTTTTGCAACTTAAAAACAATATGACAAGAGTAGATTAGGCTCATGCCTGAATTCAGAGTTATCAGTCAGACTGTGAAGTATGATCTTACTTCAGCACAAGTTCAATCCTGGATTTCAACGGCTTATGCCAAAATTCATTGTTATTCTTTATCAATGTCCTACAGCCATTGTAAAGGCTACCAGGGCTAAAAAAAATTCTTGCAATAATCTTTCATTCTTCTGAAACATTGATTACAAGTTAAAAATAGGTTTCTTCTTAAAGCTTAGTAGAAAAAATATAAAACATAATTTTTGTTTGAAAATTGATTCCTTTGCGAGGGACTAGAGACTTACCAGAATAGAAAAAAGGGAACTAGATGATCAATTTATTCTTCTTCTGGCATACGTTTACGAATGCAGTTCACCTTAATGAATGCAATCTAACATGCAATAGTGTCATAATGGTTTTTAAAAAATCTTGATTGACGGGTGTGTATCTGTAATCTACGAGCGCAAAGTAAGTCCTTGGGGCAAGAGAAACTTAACGAAGGAACAAAAAATTGGGAGACATACCCCCACCCCCAAAAATGTATTTTTACGATTGGCTTGGAACTTGTATCTAAGCCATTAGACTAAGGGAACCCCAATGCGGAAGAAAAAAATAGAACAAAAATATTGATTTTCGAAATAAGGGGCCCGACAAAAGGATGACAAACTCCCTACACAGGCCACTTTGATTAGAACAGGAGGAAGTGGAAACTTGGGATGGGGGCTTATTCGATATTTAAAGCTCTAGAGCTCTTTTTAAAGTATCGAAAGTAATTGGAGGGCCCCAATGAAATCGGACCAAAATTCTGAGATTGTCATTTTAGTCAAAAACGTCGAAGGATCTAGCAAGTCTTTCTCCAGGGTCAAAATCAATCTCATGGCCCTAGGGTGAGTCGGCCGAAATTATTCAAACTTTTCGTTCGTAATTTTCATCATGGTTTGTGGAGGCATCAGTTTTACCTAAAAAAATGATTCTAAGATATATAACCTTAAGCAACTTCAATGGAAGTGCTGAAATAAGTCGATTGATATATTATAGGATATTTGACTGTATTCGAAATTGTACCCTACTACAACTATACATACCATCAGTGACGCCAAACGTGGTACAATTGTACCATGTTGGTACAATTCACATCTACTGGCACAATTTAGTACAATCCCACAAAATATGATACATTTTACAAAATTATGGTACAATGTGGTACAATTCAGTATTTTTGTATTGATGCTTGAATTCTT